>OX453268.1:7826372-8426372 GCA_949709985.1 Luffia ferchaultella
AATAAAAACACTATTTATAGAAAAATCAATCTTTTGTGATTTGAAACTTGACAAACTTAAAACAAACTCAAAACTTAAACAGAAAATAATTGAAAAAATTATTTTCTCCGGATTTTGATTAACTTAGGATTGAAGTTTTCTTGTTCGTCTATCAGGTCTTCATCGTGGTACTCTGTATTTTCATACGGTACATCGCTGGCTATAGAATCAGACGAAGGTTCCAATCGTCCAAAGTTTTAGAATATTTCTTCATCTTCGGAAACAACAAAATTATAAGACTTTTTCTTTTTGTATATATAGTTATACACCTTTATAAGGTATGGAGGAGCGGATCTTCCTGGCACAGGCTCTATTAGCTTAAAAGGAGGATCCCACAATATTGTTAACATGTACGATTTGTGAAAGAAATAAATTATTTTGTATTTTTATTTTATAAGACGACATTAGTGAATATTCTCTATATTTTTGCATTAGAAACTAAAAGACACGCTAGATGCCTAAGTGTTTCTTAAAGTTTTCCAAAACCAAAATTAAAAAGATGAGTCGTTGCCAGCACAGTTTAATTAAAAAAACTGAAAAAATCTAAAATCTATCAAATAATTCACATTATTTTTTTCTTACAAATAAAGTTATTTAAAAGTCTGAAATCTATCAAAAAATTAAAAATCTATTGCATCTGATAACGCTGTAACTGTGCGTTGATTGGCTGATTATCGAAGTTGGCGTCGCCAAACAACCACTCATGTTGACCCTTAGCGTCGACCGCTTGTGTGTGAGTACTCTTTATTCGATACTAGTATTTTCTTACGATGCTTTACTCGGTATGGAATGGAAACGATACGATATCGAAAATAGTAGTATCGAAGGAAAAGTATCGATACCTAGCGAATAGTGACCATAGTGTTTGATTCTCTGTGATTCTGTATTCGTGCGTGTTTTGGCGTAGGAACATTTGTTTGTGACCGAAATTCTGTGTTTCTGACGTTTCTGTTTTGTTCACAGGTTTTGTTTATTTTTCTAGCTTGCTAATCAATAAGAATAAATTTTAAAAGAAATTCGTTAAAAACATTACTAATAATGGCTGTAAGTAAATTGTTCATATTATATACATGAAGCATGTACTTGTTAACTATTTTAAGACGGTATTTAGTGACCTAACCTATATTACTCTTTTATATGGTGATACTATGTATTTACTATGAATCTATGCTTATTTTTTTATAGAACTTACCCAACTTTTTATTTTCAACGTGTTTTAATTGTATTTGTATTAATTGTATGTATATATTTATATTCGTAAACAAATTTTTCTCTTTATAATTACATACATTTAGTATAGCGTATTCCTAAAATTACATATCATTTATTACTAAAGCTAGAGCGAACTTCTAGTTTCCGTTAAAAGTCCGTAATAATGGAAGATTCCATAAAAAATCATTCTATTATCCTCTATCTATAAATAAATAGTAGTGTCTGCCTGTCTGTTCCGGCTAATCTCCGAAACAGCTTTATTCAATTATACAAAGAGGTCCTTTTATTTTTTTAAACATTTCCATAAATATTATATAACAAAGTCACTAAAACTATTAACATTATAACCATCCTCTTTGGTAAAAAACTATTTTACCGCACGCTACTGTCATTCAATTTGCTGAGTATATGTACCGCCTGGAGCTATGAATAGGTTATCTGGGTCAGTGGCCACTTGCTTATGTGTTCCTAGTGGATTAGAACAGTAGTTGGAATACCTACTAATTTTGTTTATTATTTAATAATTTCTTTTTTATGCTGGATTTTGGTGTTTTATTTTTCAAATGAATGTTTTTAATGATGATTTAGCTTTTAGACAGAGAGAACATCAAAGATGACCAAATCAGGTCCTGATGGTTCGAATCTGGGATCTTTTAGAGCATCTTGAGTGAGCCCGAGTTCAAATTTGCTAGCATGGTTGATTATGTATAAGGGTAAGGCCGTCTAAAATTGTACATTTCAAATCTTTTTCATGTCCGAGTAAAGTAATTGATCATAACTTTTTATTTTACTATATAATACTATAGAATGATATTAAAAACTTATTTAGTAGAATCATAATTTAAAAGTTACCATCATCAATCTGATCAGGCTTTGCTATTTTTCAAAATATTTATAGATTTTTAAAAATGAAATTGTCCATCCCATATAAAAATTGCTTGTCCGAAATCCACCTTGAGATTTTAAAATCCAAAAATAAAATAAAAATAATTTTTCTTACACCAATGGAGTGTTTCTAATGGGTTTATTATTAATTTACCATGTAATAATTGTATTTTATTATATTATATCACGTTATCTGGAATTAATACAAATGTGATAACATTTGTCCGAAATTTTATGTCACGAGAGTTACCGCTCGAGCGTTACCAAAAACGTGCTCTCTAGTTCGTGTATTCCAAGCCTTGAATCCATATATAACTTGGCAACACTGTTACATAGCCTGTAAAAAAAAGTTAGCAGTTGTCTGTTGTCATTTGTCATCGTGAGCGGTAATTTTCTGTGTGCCATTCACGTGTCCCCTAATATTTTATTAAATTCAAACATCAATTTCGAGGTAAATATATGTTTAAATTTACTCTCTGACTGTGGCGCTCATAGCTACATTTATAATCTAATGAATTATGCTTGAATTATAATGTTAGAACAAGTCTTTAAAGAGGTATCACATTTTTAGTTTAGGATACCGGCGATTTTTAGTCACGAGAGTTACTATCTTACTATGTTACTATCAGTCACGTACGTTACGATGCGTTACCGAGCCGTCGTGTCACAAGCGTTATTATTGTACAATTTTAGACGGCCTTACCCATAAATGTATATAAATATATATTGGCCCACCCGCTTGAATATTATAATTTAATAGTAGATTGTTACACAATGGGTGAAAGCGACCTATTTAGGTATGAGATGGTTTGGCACATGAGCGTAGCGAGGACGCTAATAGTTCGAGTGCCTTTCACCCGAGGTAAACACTGCTTTTCATTAAGAATATGAGGAAAGTAAAAAAAGTGTAAAAAATCAATATCTGATTCTGATGCTCTCATTTTATAGAAATATCTGTCTATGTAACTAATCAGCACTTGACAAAACAACTGAAGATTGAATTGCCGCTTTCTCACCTTTTTTATGTGTTTTTTTTTTTGTGGCATTCTACCCAGCCAGTATTTTTTATCATTGATGATGGTAAATATTTACATCAAATCTATATAAATTAAATGTTAATTTAGTTAAAAGAAAATTATAAGGATAAGACTTTATTCTTTATACTACAAAATTGTTGATAATATTTCAACAATTCACTTGAATCACATTCACAGAGTTGTATAAAAAGTTGGGGCATGCATAGTTTTTTTTTTTTAATTTTTCTGATAGCAGGGAAAATCGTTTCCCAGGGACGAAAAAGTACTACTTTCATCCCTCTGATTAGGTAACTTCCAGCAAACTTTCTGAGTATGAGTAATGAAAAAAATATTAAGTAGCATTCTTGCTTTCAACATTTATTGATTTGAGTATTGTCATATTTCTATCAATAAATGTTAAACAGATCAGTGTCCAAGTATGACAGTACTTTACTGCAGTTACTCTAGTCTGACATGATGTGTGGAGCATTCCTGGGGTGGTGGACGAGTAAACTGTCAGTACAACGGCCAATGATATCTGGCTAGATTCCATGAACCTGCTGATCAGTGTTTTTTGTCGTAAGCGCTTTGATGTCTAGCTGCAGAAAAGGAGCTCGTGGTCAAATATGTATGGATATTTATCAGTATCTTATTTTATAGTCGTTGGCAGCTGCGCAAGTCCAAGAAGTGAGATCCATAACTAGAATAGAAAGAATCGGAGCCCATTCACATATTCGAGGACTTGGTCTTGATGACTCCTTGGAACCTAGAGCGATCTCTCAGGGCATGGTGGGTCAAAAAATGGCGAGGAAGGCGGCTGGTGTTATATTACAAATGATCAGAGAAGGTATGATTTTATTTACATCTGTTGTTTCACCTTTTGATTTAACGTACTTGTTTTGAACTCGATTATTAAACACACCACAACTATGGAAGCAGTGAATAAAACCATAATCTGCATACCTGCAGGTTTAACATGCACTAAGTGACAAAATTTTATATGTCGCACATAGAACTATCTCGTTTCAGCACAAGATAATGTGTCAATAGAGGGGTGTATGTTAGTCCGGCTGTAGTATGGCCAATTGTCAATTGATCCTTCAGTCTGTCACAAACTTGACGAGCTCTAACTTAACGATTAAATAGTATACCGCCGATTTTGATTCGGGTTTTTACTTTGGTATCACTTCAGTGCAGGTTGGATATCATTGGACTCCTGTTGTTGATTGCGTAGAGTGCATATTTTAGAATTGTTGTTTATACTTATACAAAGTGAGATTTTAGTAACCGGCCAAAATTTTTCTAGATGTTAGGTATCACCAATAGCCCTCATTGCATAAATAAAAAAATATGGGGTACATTTTCATAATAAATTATTTTAACTACAGTGTTATTTTATAACGTTTGGTTGCCTTCTTAACGCTATAGTAAACGTACGCGCCCAAAGCCTTGAAACGGAATGGGGTGGCGACCATGGAGGATGACTAGAGTTATTGGTTTTTTCAGGAAAGGTTTATGTAGTCATATCTCAATGTTTTTCTATAGAACGCTACTAAAAGGAAACTAGATGGCCATCGGTTAACTACCAAAGATCATTATATAAAAATTTGGATGGTCATTAAAATCTCACCCTGTAAACTAGATGCCAATGGAAATATTCAACACTTGTTAAACTCTGATTAACCTACAGCATCTGTTAGCTCGTAAGGTTGATGTTACTTTGAAGATCTCATTCCCAGTATTGTTTATTTATCGCCATTAACAATGAAGGCAATCTTCAAAATGATAAAGCTTTGATCAGTAATATAAATGTAAAGAAATAACTAGCGCCATCCATTGACTCCTCAAAGAACTAAAGCCGCTTTAAAATTACATTTAAAAAAATGTATTCCCTGTAGTTTCCAGTCTAGTCATGTTTATTTTGTGCCATAAACGGTGAAGGTAGTCTTCAAAATGAAGGCTCAATCGTTAGTTTGATGAAGTACTAAAGGAGATATGGCGTGCAGACCAAAAAAATACCTTTGAGAAATAAGTTATAGGGATAATCCTTTTATATTTTCAGGCAAGATAGCAGGTCGAGCGGTATTGTTGGCAGGCCAGCCTGGTACCGGCAAGACGGCTATAGCCATGGGCTTGGCACAGGCCCTGGGGCCCGATACACCATTCACCAGTATGGCAGGTGCGTAGATTAGTTTTTTAAACCCTTTGGTTTGGAACATAATAAAATATATTGAAAGCATTTTTATGAATGCATCCATTTGACTGACCGGTTGGCTGAGTGGTTAACTACGGAGCCGAGGGTCGCGGGTTCGATTCCCACCTGGGGCTAATATTGGTGTGCATGAACATGTCTATTTGTTCCATGGCTGGGTGTAAAAGAATCTATATATGTATGTATTATAAAAAAAAAAGAATATTTAAGTATGTATATCAGTTGTCTTGTTCCCCATTACACAAGCATAATACTTGCTTACTTTGGGACTAGATGGCATTGTGTGGGATGTCCCAGATATTATTATTATTATTTGATCATATATCAAGCATGCGAGATCTACTCACTTAAGTATAGTCCGAAGGTACAACATTTTATATACCTAATCGTAGTAATCTATTCATTTCTAATTGGTGGAACCGATTCAAATGATACCTTGTGTCTTGGATCAAATAGGACATATCTACGTCTGTAGTGTGCAAGTTTTTGCCATTAAATCAAATTTCATGTCGTACACTGACGTTACATAATGGCGATGGAATACCTTCAAGATGGCAACAAGTTATCGATCAAAAGGGCACATATATGGGTGTAAGGACGAATGGGGATGACTTCCTATGAAATTTGACATCTGTCTGACTCTAATACTTGTAGAAAGAAGGGAAGGTTGTCGTGTCCTCAGCCGCGCTTCGTCGACCAGTAGATGTTGTAGTAAAACAATAATGGAATTTCTAATAAAATTTATACAAAAACTATTTACAATATTATAGACCACAAGTCTGGACAGGGACTTGCGTATCTGAGTGCGGTGGTGTTTCAACTGGTAACAATTTATATTGTTGCTAGGTATTTTATACGTTTTGTGTTTTGTATTTTGGCCAATCAGAAAATGTTTGGTGTCATCCGAGAGTCCAAAGTATTTGGGCCGTACGATGTCACATGTACTAAGCTAGCAGAAATATTGTTTTTCAATAAAAATAACTGATGGAGAAAAATAATCTTAAAATGTTGCGACATTGGGGTCACTGATTTGGACTTTAATATAAGCGGTCAATACCCTTATGCATATATACTGTAATTAAATGTAATTAAACTATAAATAGTATTGCCTTAAATTTGTATATTAAATATTAAAAGGTTTTCCCTTCAACTTAATATATTAATTTCCAAGACCTTTGATTTGTTCTTTTTCTGTGCTCTATGCCTACAATGCTATCAAAGCGACCCTGATTATTTCCCATTGGTTCCAGGATCTGAAATTTACTCCTTGGAAATGAGCAAGACAGAAGCTTTGACTCAAGCGATTAGAAAATCTATTGGGATCCGAATCAAGTATGTCGAGATAAAATTTTTTTTATCACAGTAATAATATACAGTTTCTCGACTTACATGGGTGTAAGAAGTGAAACTTCACTCTGTTCAATGCTCATAAAACAAGTTTGCCTTTATATGTGTCGAATTAATAGTAGATTGTTACA
Organism: Luffia ferchaultella; assembly: GCA_949709985.1. Taxonomy (NCBI): domain Eukaryota; kingdom Metazoa; phylum Arthropoda; class Insecta; order Lepidoptera; family Psychidae; genus Luffia; species Luffia ferchaultella. Next base: position 7,833,215 of record OX453268.1, read on the forward strand.
TAAGGGATGAAAGGTACATTAGACACGAAATAGTTTCGCGTACGAGCGTCGCGAGGACGCCAATAGTTCGACTGCCTTAGTAGGTCTTACACTCGAGGTAAACATTCTGCTTTTCATTACGAATATGAGGAAAGTAAAGAAAAACGCGTTAAATCCATATTTGACGACCGCTTAGCCTAGTGGGTAGCGACCCTGCCTACGAAGCTAGAGGTCCCGGGTTCGAATCCCAGGTCGGGTCAGTATTAATATGATGAATATTGATACTGGTACCGGGTCTTGGTTGTTATATATATAAAAAAAAATTATATATGTATATAAAGAATATTTAAGTATGTATATCAGTTGTCTAGTAACCCATAACACAAGCATAATACTTGCTTACTTTGGGACTAGATGGCGCTGTGTGGGAAGTCCCATGTATTATTATTATTATTATTATTATTTGAATCTGATGAACTCATTTTATACAAATATCTGTATAGGTAAATAACTAACAATCGACAAAAAAACTGAAGGTTGAATTGCCGCTTTCTCAATTTTGTATGTTTCTTTTACTGTGGCATTCTACCAGCCAGTATTTTTTATCATTGAAGATGGTAAATATTTAGCTCAAATCTATGTAAATTAAATGATAATGTATTTAAAAGTAAATTATAAGTATAAAGTCATATTACAAAATTGTTGATTTTATTTTTTTATTACAATTTTACACCGCGATTCAGCAGTCGCTGTATAAAAAGTTGGGACATGGCTTGCATAGTTTTTTTTTTTTTTTACAGCAGTTAAAATTGTTTCCCAGGGACGAAAAGTAATGCTTTCAGGTAATTTCAAGCGTACTCTCTGAGTATGAATAATGAAAAATAATTTTTGTGTTCTGTAACTGTGTAATTTTTTTTTCGAAATATTGACTTTTATAGGTAAAGTTTTCATACCTTGGGTTACAATACTGTAATTTTTGTAGGGATTACTAATTTTTTTTTTTGGTAATAAAATACAATCACAGACAAGTCAACCTTATAGACCACGCTTAGACAGGGAGTAGCATTCGCCAAGGCTATGTAGTGACACTACATAACTACGTCACTAGTGAGCCGTCAGTTGGAAGCACGTCGGAAGCCATTAAATTGTCAATTTTGAACGAGCCAATGAAAACTAGCCGACCTCTCCCCGCACCCCGGCACTTTTTGGCGATTTCGTTTTCGTACTGACTTTTATTAAAGCGTGGTCTAAAGGTTGACTGGTCTGTGAATACAATACATGTTACTCGCTGGTAATTTAGCTTTTTATATGTGATAGAATTTTTAAAGTCAGTTATTTATTTTTTGAGTTTATCTGTTACATACATACAAAAAATTAAATCTTTTATAATATTAACTAAGATACCATTACCGGGTACTATTAGATTGGCCCTCATATCAGTCCGTTAAACTGTACAAGATCTGTTTTATTTCAGATTAGCTAACCCATATATTACACTCACAGACCAGTCAACCTATAGACCACGCTTTAATAAACGTCAGTATGAAAACGAAATCGCCAAAAAGTGGCGGGGTGCGGGGAGAAGTCGGCTAGTTTTCATTGGCTCATTCCAAATTGACAATTTAATGGCTTCCGACGTGCTTCCAACTCACCACTCCCAAGAGACGTAGTTAAGTAGTGTCACTACTTAGCCTTGGCGAATGCTACTCCCTGTCAAAGCGTGGTCTATAGGTTGACTGGTCTGTGATTACACTGTAGGTACGTCTGTCTCGAATTTCAGAGAGGAATCAGAGATAATAGAAGGAGAAGTTGTAGAAGTCGTGGTCGAACGTGCGGCCGGCGCCGGCGGTGCTAGACTCGGCAGGCTGACATTGAAGACAACAGACATGGAGACAAACTACGACATGGGTGCAAAGATGATAGATTCGCTGCTCAAAGAGAAGGTACTGTTACCACTGGCAACGCAATAATCCCAATTGACTGACCGATTGGCCAAGTGGTTAGAGACCCTAACTGCAGCACCATAGGTAGCGGGTTGGATTCCCGCCCAGGACAAATATTTGTGTATGTATACAAATATATTATTTTAAAAAATAATAATATATAAGTATGTATACCAGTTGTCTGGTACCCATAGTACAAGCTTTGCTTAGTTTGGGACTAGTTGGCGCTGTGTGAGATGTCCAAAATATTATTAAAATTTGCTAGTCAAATAAGCTTAGCTGTGTTTTATATGAGCTGAATTTGAGGGTAAACAGATTAACTGAAACCAGACTGACTGATTGGTCGAGCGATTAGAAGCCCTAACTACGGAACCAAGGGCTGCGGGTTCGATTGCCGCCCGGAAAAATATTTCTGTAAATGAACATGTCTATTTGTTCCACGTCAGAGTGCAAAATCACTATATATTATAAAAAAAATCCCTCGCCGCGTCTGTTTGTCTGTCTCAACGCGATAAACTCAAAAACTACCAAACGGATTTTCATATGATTGACACTAATGGACGAAGTGATTCAAGAGGAAGGTTTATATGTATAATTTATTAATGTTTGTTGTATTACGAGTTATGTAATAGGTTGATGGTATGGAGTTTTTATTTGAATTTATTTGGCGGAAAAACAATATCACATCTTGTACATTTGATACTTCAAACATTTTAACCTTGGAGGTTAACAGTTTTACATCGCGTCATAGTGAAGGCAACATCAAATACATTTTGTATGAAAATACGAATATTTCTAGTCCAACCTCCTTTAACTTATTTCATGCTTTTTCCATAAAAGGCGGCGTGCGGCAAACGAGACTGTTACTTGACACTTCCATGGTTTTAACGTTCATTGGAATCTGCATAATTAATTGGTTGTCGTTTGGTTTTAACTGTAGTTTCTGGAATGAAAACTATTTTTACCTACTTGAATTATGTCGTGATATTATTTAATATTGTTCTTCTTGTCGTAATTAAATAATCTAACGCATATACATAGTGATTTTGTTGCATATTGTTATTTCGTTTAGGTGCAAGCCGGGGACGTCATAACCATAGACAAGGCTACGGGCAAGATCAACAAGTTGGGAAGGAGTTTTGCGCGTGCGCGGGATTACGACGCCACTGGTAATATAGTGTAACCATAAAAATAGAACCGACACTTAAATAGTCGAACTCCCGGTCGTATTTTGTTTATAGTTAAGGCCAGGTACACAGTTTTGCTTATTATTGATCCAATTTTAAATAATGAAGTAATTTTTGAGCCAAAAAAATTATATGTCCAATTCTATACTTTTACGCAATCAGCGCCCACTCGTACAAACGCAAAGATCCAATTTCATCGCTAGGATAGAAAACTGGCCACTCTATATGAGTCAATTGAATTGTTTTTGGTTGGTGTCGCCAAGATCGGTGAATTATAGACCTATGTGTAGTGGCCCATTGAGGTTAAAATAACTGGTATTGTTGACTGTACAATAAAACTCAAGGTAGCTGGTTCACTATATATTTGCTTGGTTCACTGTTGAGTTTGGAATACGAATGCCATACTACATTGCAATAGCTCTTACATATATACAATTTTAGATGCTTAGCCTAGTGCGTTGTCAACGTGCCAAATTTTCGACCAATCAGAGCGCTCCGTGGCGGGCTCCGGTCGCGACCCAGGCGAGAGGCACCGGCCGCTCGGTGCAAGGTGCACAAGCGTTTGTCACGGGGCGGGGCTCGTTCTCGCAGCCGATCCGCTGTCCGTAACAACTGGACTATACAATACGCCACTGATGTAAAAGGCCGCCGGCTGTACTCACTCGCCGATCGGTGGCGAGTGCCTCCTTCGAGCGAGAGATTCCTTCTCTTTTACCTATAATTCTGGCGCCTATAAATCTATACACCAATAGATTTCGCATCAGCATACAAATCTCACACATAATGTTATTTTATAGGGTATATAATTTATTATATTTATTTAACTTTATACTAGTTTCATTTATTTAGATATCTATACAACATAATAGTTGCTCAACAGAAGACCTCTTAGGATATGATTCAGTATAAGTAAAATTATAAAACGAATTATTTCAAATAAATATTTTTTTTAGTACCTGATGTCCACCATGCCAGTTGTCACACTTCACTTACATCACTCTTACACGACACACTTGTAAGAGTGTGCGTTAGTGCGTCTTTGTCTATGGAATTTACTCTTTGATTTTGTTTGTGATACAAAATCTGGTTTCTTTTCTATGTCTGAGTTTCGTAGTCTCATAATAGAACCTTGTCTCTTCATTGAACGAGATAAACGTTGTTTTGTTTTAGAAAAAGAACCTCTACTTCTTACTTCTCAATTTCACCAGGCCAGCAAGCTAGATTCGTGCAATGCCCGGAAGGCGAACTGCAGAAACGCAAGGAGGTGGTGCATACGGTGACACTGCATGAAGTGGACGTCATTAATTCGAGAACACATGGCTTCTTGGCGCTGTTCTCAGGTGAGGGCGTTCGATGGTGACGCAGATTTATCTGTTATAAACCTCAAAGATGGGCCCGTAGAGCTGCTAAAAAATTAAGCTTGTATGTCAAGGTTAAGTATTAACTAGTGGTCACTGGTCACCCAGTGGTCGAAATTCGACCAGTACTCACTTTTTTGAAAACACCAATAATAAAAGAGTAAGTAGATTCAAATTGCATCAAACAACAGACTATTATACTTGTATGGTTGACACTATTTTTAACACATATTATTTATCAACTGACCGCTTGGGCAAGTGGTTAGAGACCCTAACTGCAGAGCCAATGGTCGCGGGTTCGAGTCCCGCCCGGGACAAATATTTGTGTGCATGAACATGTCTATTTGTTCCGTTTTTGGGTGTAAAATATGTATATATTGTAAAATAAATTATTTAAGTATGAATATCAGTTCATAATAATAACGTATACATCACATCAACGTCTAGGCCCCAAACTAAGCATTAGCTTGTGTTTTGGGTACCAAGCGAAGACACCACAAACATATAACAACCGAGACCCGGTGCCAGTATCAATATTCATCATATAAATACTAACCCGACCTGGGATTCGAACCCGGGACCTCTAGCTTCGTAGGCAGGGTCGCTACCCACTAGGCTAAGCGGTCGTCATGTTGTTGAGTTGTCTTGTACCCATAATACAAGCTTGGGATAATTGCTTAGTTTGGGACTAGATGGCGCTGTTTGGGATGTCCCAGGTATTATTATTATTTTAGCATTCTGCACTGCTTTTCCACATAAAACTATGCCAAATTTCACACTCTGCGTAACCGCAAGTGCTTTAAAAGGGGGTACAAAGTCTTCTGTTTACGTATTAATATATGGATTATCAAATCAAATGGTTTGGTTACCTGCTAAAGTAGGTAACAGATTTTTCTAAATATGCAATTTTTTTTTTCCTCATAAAACGAAGTCATGACTTCTTTGTGAACACTTTGCGCTATTTCTCATAGTTTAGGATTTGGCTATACAATCCCATCTCAAAAACTCACCTGTTGATAGATTTTAGCTTTCTGCATTCTTATTACACATAAATTTTAACTATGCATGATTAGGCATATTCTGATAGGCACATTCCTCCGTGCTGCTTAAAAAGGGATTGAAAGATTTTCCTTCACGTATTTATATATATAGATATTTCAATTAATTCCTCTGCGCGTTCCCGAGAATCAGGATCTCTACAGACAGACAGACAGACGGACAACCAAATGATTTTATAAATGTTCCTTTTGAGGTACAGAACCCTAAAAACGATTTTGACTTGTTGCCAGGCGACACGGGCGAGATAAAATCGGAAATCCGCGAGCAGATCAACAGCAAAGTGGCGGAATGGCGCGAGGAAGGCAAAGCGGAGATGATACCGGGAGTGCTGTTCATCGACGAGGTAATTTTGCGATCATCTTCCTTTTCACCTCTTTCACCGTACACAGACGAGAAAGCATTTCGTGTTGTTAATACTTATCATATCAGCCCATTATGTCCTACTGCAGAGGCTTAAGCCTCGTATCAGGATGAGAGTGCTTGGAGCTTAATCCGCTATGCTGCTCCAGTGCGGGTTGATGGATTTGAACGACTGCCATCTATTGAAGGCAACTGGGATGGGTAGCTTCACGTGCCCTCCGAAGCACGGAGTCAATGATAGTTATGTACTTAAGTCAGAGTAAACTCATGGGTACATACCGGTTTCTGGAATTCGAACCACGACCGTCTAAACTAGAAGCGGGCTCGCCACCACTCGGCTATTACGACATTTACAATATTTATGCCAAAACTTTTTTTTAAATAATTCAGTTATCATTTGTTGTTTCACTTAAAAGTATGCATATTTATACTAGTTAGACGTTTTTTTTTTGTATTGCCATTATCAAGAACGAGTAAAAAACGCCGAAAAAGTAAACTCGATTCTTGAATGGGCACATAATAATAATAATAACATATACATGAACAACTAGCTTGTGCTTTGGGTACCAAGCGAAGACACCACATACATATAACAACCAAGACCCTGTACCAGCATCGATATCATATAAATACTGACACAACCGGGGATTCGAACCCGGGACCTCCAGTTTCCTAGGCAGGGTCGCTACCTATTAGGCTATGCGGTCGTCAATATCCATCCTTTAATTTTTAACTATATTTTATTTTTAGAGTTTCGTATCCAAAGGGTACCAACGGCAACTCTTACCTTGACTCCGCTGTCCGTCCGTTCGTCTGTAACAGGGCTGTAACCTCTGAACCTTAATAGGTAAACACTTGAAATTTTCACAGACTGTATACCACTGTAGCCTCTATAATAAATAATAAAAATGAAATAATGTTGAAAATCAAAAGAGTCCCTGAACATGCAAATTTTCCGTATACGTAAACATTTAAGTGACTTTCAGATTATTTGTAAAAAAAAAAATTTTGTTATATATTGCAGGCTCACATGCTAGATATAGAATGTTTCTCGTTTTTAAACCGAGCCCTGGAATCTGACACAGCACCGGTCGTGATGATGGCCACAAACAGGGGCATAACCCGTATAAGGGGTACGAACTATAAAAGTCCTCATGGCATACCCCTGGACTTGCTTGACAGGATGATCATTGTACCCACCGCACCTTACTCCCAGCAGGAGTTGAAGGAGATACTTAATATAAGGTACGTGTCAGGCGTCAAGTGCATAAAGAGCCAAGCTCAATACTGACCCACAATATTTATTTATTTGCTTAAATATAAGAAGACTGCGTCTAGAAAAAAATCGATTTTAATGAAGTTACAACAAAGTACCTTTAATTTTTTTTTTTATTAATCAACATTAAAAAAAAATTGTGAAATTGCCATGGAATAAATCAAATAAACGCAGTGAAATCATTTAAAATCGAATTAGTTGCTTTACTTTACAACAGATGGCGCTATACTAATTATTATTTTTTTACAATAGATGTCGCTATCACTAGAGCTTTTTTGAACTAACCTTAATTATTCTGTTTTTAGCAAATATAATTACTGTTCAAACATGTTAAATGTATTTGTATCGGAAAAATAAGTATCCCTTGAAATAGAAATATTCAAATGCAACTAATAATAATAATAATGTATACATGACAACAACGTCTAGGCCCCAAACTAAGCATTAGCTTGTGTTTTGGGTACCAAGCGAAGACGCCACATACATATAACAACCAAGACCCGGTACCAGTATCGATATTCATCATATACATACTGACCCGACCTGGGATTCGAACCCTGGATTTCCAGCTTCGTAGGCAGGGTCGCTATCCACTAGGCTAAGCGGTCGTCAACTGTGTAACATACATTATGGACACGATCATGCGTCTTTTAGCTAATATTCGTAATCTCTTTTTGTTAGACATGTAATACGTAACTAAATAATATAATATTAAAAAGAATATTATCCTGCATTTTTATTTTTACTAGAAAATCAAACTAGCAGTAGTAGTAACATTATACTAATAGGGTTGTGTTTGAATAATTTCTAAGTGTGTGTTCAGTGCCGTTTTACTCGGAAACTGCTCATTCAATTATTGAAGTTTCTTTGGCAAAATTGGTCTAAAAAAAGAGTATATTACAAATTTTTTCGGAAAGACGCATGCGGATCGTATCCATCCGATATAAATATGCTATATGAATATACAGGATGAGATTTTAGTAACCAGCTAAAAAATTTTTAAATGTTAGGTATCACCAATAGACCTCATTACGTAAATAAAAATATAGGTCAAATATTCATAATCAATAATTATATCCTAAATATCTTTTAACAAAATTTACCCCCTTCTACTTACATACAAAAGGGCGGGGCATGGGGCATGTGGGCAGGGCGCGTGCACGTGCACTGGCGCCCTCGTGAACGCTGACTAGTAATATTAGTAGTTTTGGGAAAGGTTTACGTAGTCTTAACTGAATATTTTCCTATTGACCGATACTAAAAAGGAGCAAGACGGCCAACGGATTTTTATCAAAGGTCATTTATATTAAAATTTGGCTGGTCATTAAAACCTCAGCCTGCATTTAAAAAACTCGCTTTCTTGAAAAAATATTATACAATTTTTAACATTGAAAATGTTTTTGGATCGTTGAATTATAGGCCCTATTTCATGAAATAAAGAGATCTATCGAAATCGTAGAAACTTGGTTAGATGCCGGGATGTTTTTGATGTCAAGAAACGCGTATGGACGAGGGCTATCATATGGTATATGATTATTGAAATTAGACCAATAGGTTTATTGAAATTTCGAAAAATATCCAAAATTTGGACGAATAAAATCTGACTTTTTTACTTCCGACTTGATATTCCAAATCTAGGAGTAGATAAGAAGAAAAATTAAAAATGCTTTACCACCTGCTAGAATCCCTAGCTGCATTTTCAATGTACCCGATAGTTGCGGGAAGCGCGAATTCTGTGAATTTTTTTTAATAGTTTTTTTCCGATCTAATTAAATTTATTATTAGTACAGGTCGTGCCAAACTGTTTGTTCTTTCTGAAGTTCACGCAGGCACGGTTTTGGGCAAGGGCGGATTCCGCTCTCACCCCGCCGATACCCATTTTCCCTACTGCGACGCAACTCGCTATGTTTTCAGTGCAAACTAAAAGTTTCGTGCGAGTTTTTCGGTTTTTTTTCATATTACTGTACTGTACTTTTTATGAAAATTTCATGTCTGTTTCGCGCATTTTTAAATTGTAGATTTTACTAAAGCTTAATTGTGAAAACGTCTTTATTATTTCTTGTTAAACTGACAGATTTGAAAATTATTGATTTAATATAGTTTTTTAATTGACTTGATAGTTTGATCATTTTAACCTTCTACAAAAGAGAAACTTTATTTGTAGAAAGCTCTCTTGACATGTTTGTTTCCTAAACAAAAGTTATTCACATGTGCCGACTAGGATCGTTTGATTCAAACACAAATTATACAAAAAATCCAAGATGCAAACTTTGTTAACAAAATTTATAGCTTCTCGTGACAAGTACTTTCGTATTAATAATTTGATTTTATTTATATATCTATAATTCTGACTGACCGATTGGCCGAGTGGTTAGAAACCCTTACTGCGGAGCCAAGGTCGTGAGTTCGATTCCCGCCCGCGACAAATATTTATATGCATGAACATGTCTATTTGTTCCGTGTCTTAGAGAAGAAGTATCTATATATGTATATATTATTAAAACAAAATTTAAGTATTCTTATCAGTTATCTAGTACCCCATAATACAAGCATAACACTTGCTTACGTTGGGACTAGATGGCGCTGTGTGGGATGTCACAAGTTTATTATTTATTTATTATTATTATTATAATAAACTTATTAATTGATTAAAGCTCGCGCCAAACTTCTAGTTTACTCTGAAATTGACGCGGGTGCGTTTTGCGCAGGCGAGGAATCCGCTCTCGACCCTCTGATACCCGTTTCTCCTATTGCGACGCTATTCGCTTCGAATACATCGTTGGATCCATTATAGATTTCTGTGAGCATAACTTTCGTTTATCTTAAACAGATGCGAGGAAGAAGACTGTCAGATGTCGAACGATGCGCTTACAGTGCTGACCCGCATAGCCACTGAAACGTCACTGCGGTACGCTATACAACTCATCACGACGGCTTCGCTCGTCGCAAGGAGGAGGAAGGCGAACGAGGTACGGACGCGCGCAGCATTATTTATGATAAATATTATCAAGCTATTAGCAGCCCCAGTTGGATTTACCTGACAAGTATTTCCTTGGCTTCTGTCGTATTTATGCGACAAAAAAAAAAAAAAAACAATGTTCCTATGTTATGTCACACGAGTAAGTATCCATACAGAGTCTAAGTTCTGTAACAACGTATTCCCTAAGAAAACCGCGGAATGCACTAACAGATCAGCCCGACGGTCTCGAAGTCGAACGGTTGATTCACACTAATAAGTGTTTTTCGGGCGACTCTCAAGTCGAACCTGAAGCGGAGGCGCTCCCCCCTACTGACCTCATCTCAAATGAGTGAACAGTAAAACACTTTTCATGTTATATTAATAACGTAAATCTTAACCGGAGGCCCGCGCCAACGGAATTATTTCGTCTCGAGTAACCCTTAGGGGTTACCCGACAATTTCGCGAGGGCAACACCCTAGTGTGCCGCCTGGCCGCTCCGAAGAAGTCGTAAGAGCTTTCGGGCTAACGACATGCGTCTTTATTCTGCTTCAGGCTTGTTTAGTGGGTGCAACTCCCACATACCCCGCGCGCTCGGGCGCGCGGAAGCTGTAGAGTTTAATCCGCCTTCCCATTGCAAGGGTAAAACAAAAAAAAAATAATCTAACAACGCGCAAAATGTATCCTATTCTCATAGGGTTGACACCTGTCTGTTACACGTTTAAAAAAAAATAAAAATAAAACACTATGTATTTAACATAGTAAAATGTGTATTTGAAAAAAAATTATAATTATTAATGTAATTTGACACATTCTAAAATAAAATTTGTTATAAATGGTTAACCCTAAACATTTTTTTTTTGTTTTACTTATTTAATCGATATTATTTTACTGTAAACACTGAAGTGATAAAATATCCATAATTCGTCAATAAATCACTCGAAAAATATTTATGAATCGCGTTGAATACGTGCACCGCAGCCGCAGCCCTGTCTGTTATACCGCAACGGAACTGACGCAAACCAGTTCTCACCGCGGCTGAGTGTACGTGGGCACGTCGGTGAGAGGCACAGACAAGTCAACCTTATAGACCACGCTTTGACAAGGAGTAGCATTCGCTAAGGCTATGTAGTGACACTACATAACTACGTCACTAGTGAGCCGTCATTTGGAAGCCATTAAATGGTCAATTTTGAACGAGCCAATGAAAACTAGCCGACCTCTCCCCGCACCCCGCCACTTTTTGGCGATTTCGTTTTCGTACTGACGTTTATTAAAGCGTGGTCTAAAGGTTGACTGGTCTGTGGTGAGAGGTCACGCGCATATCGCCGCGTTTTTTGTGAGTGTACTACAGCGACCGCTTCTATGTAGCTCGGCTTGTGTAGGAATATTTATTCATTTGTGTTGGCGATAATTATCGGCCACAGAACTAAGTTCTGCGACCAACAATGTAACCGTGGTGCGGCAGATCGAATCCAGTGGAAATAACGTGCTGGGCCTGGTTAACGTTTTATAGATAAAGCGAATAGGCTGTACAGTATGTAAAACCGAATGCCACTCACCTTCAGACGTTCAGGTCTTCGATGCTCAGCTCGATGGCCCAAGAGGTAAATTCCTCTCGACAGTTTCGAGTTCACCAAAATTAGGGGCGAGCTATACTGATTCTTTTCCTTCTTTATACGTTCACGCATTGGCTGCTATACACATTTTCAGCAGCGAATCGTTTTGCCCCAATTGTATATTCACTTCACTTCACTTCATCTTCACTTCATCAGCCCATTTTTACCCCACTGCAGGGGCTTGGGCCTCCCCACGGTGAGGGGGCTTGAAGCTTAAATCCACCACGCTGCTTCATTGCGGGTTGGGGATTGTAACAACCGCCATCTATTGACAACGTCCGGGACCGACTGCTTAACGTGCTCTCCGAGGCACGGAGTCAGTGATAGTTATGTACTTAAGTCAGAAAAAGTCATTTGTACACGCCCGGATTCGAACCATGGCCTTATGGCCTTATAAATTTGAAACAGGTTCGTTGCGCTTTGGGCTATCACGAACCCGGTACCTCCAGGTTCGTAGGCAAGGTCGCTACCCACTAGGCTAAACGGTTGTCAAATTGTGTGAATTACATAAAACGTATCTGCATATAAACTTCATTGCTTAACAATACAATTCACTTGCAGGTGAGCATGGAGGATGTTAAAAAAGTTTACTCCTTGTTCTTGGACGAGCACCGTTCGGAGCAGTTCGTGAAGGAGTACCAGGACGAGTTCATGTTCAACGACGGCGCGGGAGGTGAGCGGTTCGCTCCTTTCTAGATATTTCCATTTACAATAATATGTAGCTTATGTATCGTAAATTGTGTGTATGTAAGTGGCTGTGGGAGATGAGAGAGCATTGCACGACGCACACACCGACTGTTACATTCAATAATACAATCAGGGAATTTTACGGATACGTAATTTTGGATGTGGTCACGGATATGGATAATTATATTATACCGGTTTCAGATACGGTTACGGATATAACTAAGACGTTATAACTAAGCATGCAGTAGAAATATTAAACAACACAGTAGATGCGCGTTTCTAGTGTATCAAGTCAACTGTCAGGCAAAAACAAAAACTTGTCACAACATGTCTCATTTAGACTCTGCGCCCCTATCCGAAATTATTCGAAACTTTTATATCGAATTCGGTTAAGGTTACGGATATATTTTTATTTCGGATATCGGATAGTTTCGGTTACGATTACGGAGCTCCATAACATCATTAAATACAATAGCAAGCTACAAATCAATATCTCAGTTCACAATCTTTTTTTGTAATGTAACGTATGGGAATAAATGATAGTCAAGACGGTCGGTCGCAGACTGTTTATTGAACAAAGGCGCGGGTGCGCCGGCTTACATTATTCTCTATGTACCCACATATCACTATCCCTTCTAAAATTTAAACAATTTAATCAATTTAATTACATGCCACTATCTCCTTTCCAATTTAAACAGTAATACAAATTAAAAAAAAAAATTCTTATTCTAAAAAAATTAGGATTGTCTTAGGGTCTAGTATATAGGTACTTATTTTTCTTAATAATATAATTACGGGACACGTCCTTAACACGTATGACTTAAATAGATTGTAAAGAAAAAAAAAACTAATACAAAAAATAAATGAACTGAGGTATAAACCATCCTCATAAATGTTTATAGGTATTCAATTTTTGTTTTCTTTAAAACGGGAGCGTAAGACCATACCATGTGTGGGTACTGTTGGTTTAATACTTTTAGCCTTAAGTGGTCGTGGGGATGCTGGTGGAAACGCGGGCGTCGCAACCTTATTTGTGGTGCTGTGTTCAGTATTTCTGTACATGTATAAAAATCTGCTTAAGGCTACGTCTTCGTCTTGGTTTTCTGAAATGGCTTTTTTTAGAGCCTTTTTTACTATTCGTACTGCATTTTCAGCGGCGCCGTTACTAGAAGGGTGATATGGCGCGACTAAAATCTGTTTAATGCCATTACGTTTTAAATATGTCGTGTATTCCGCCGATGAAAAAAGGAGGTCCGTTATCGCTCACTATTTGTTTAGGTAAACCGAAACGCGCAAATAGCCGCCGAAAATGTCCTATCACTACCGACGCCGCTGTACTATTGACCCGCTCGACTTCTATCCATTTAGAGTTTGCGTCCACTACAATTAAATAATATTTATTACGAAATGGCCCCAAAAAATCAACATTTAATCGCGTCCACGGTTCCGTAGGCCAAGACCAAGAGTGTAACGGTGCTGGGGGCGCCTGTGCTCGCTCCGAGCGGCATGCGGCGCACTCGCGACATACCCGTTCGATGTCAGCGTCGAGTCCCTCCCACCAGATGTAATTACGAGCAATTTGTTTCATTTTTACTATACCAGGATGACCCGTATGAATTTCTTTTAGGAGAACTTCTCGCAACGACGATGGAATTACTATTCGATATCCCCAGACTAGACACCCGTGTTCAATATGTAAATTTTCTTTTCTATCGAAATATGCTTTTTCGGTGGCTTCGTTAACACGGACCGGCCAACCAAACATAACGTATCCGAAAATTTTACTAAGAATGGTATCCTTCGCAGTTTCTGCTTTGATTTCTTTAAAAGTGAGTGGAAAAGTTTCGTCTACAAAATTTAAGTAGCTAATCTCGTCTTCTTCTTTATGTAGATTTTTCCTCATATCTTGTAATGGAAGGCGAGAGAGTGCATCTGCATATCCATTTTTTGAAGATGGTACAAATTCCATGTCGAAATCGTACGCCGCTAAACGTACCGCATATCTTTGTAGGCGGCTCGCTGCCGTCTGAGGAATTCCCTTATTTTTTCCAAATATATAACTTAGTGCACGATGGTCGCTCCGTAAAATAAAATGTCTCCCATATAAAAACTGATGATGTTTTGTAACTCCAAAGACGATTGCCAAAGCTTCTTTATCCAATTGTGAGTAGTTAGTCTCGGCGGGAGAAAGAGTGCGCGAGGCGCAACTGACGGTCCGCTCGCTGTCGTCCGCGTAATGGTGTGTCAACACAGCGCCTAAACCGTATGCGCTGCTATCTACAGATAAAATGAGTGGCAGGCTTGGATCATAATGCGCGAGGACCGGTGCGTTACTTAAAATCTGTTTAATTTTCCTAACAGCCCTATCACACGATATGTCCCAGCTCCATCTAGTATCTTTTTTTAATAAATCGTATAAAGGCTTTAAAACATCACTCAAATTACTACAAAATTTAGAGTAAAAATTAACTAAACCTAAAAATCCTTTTAGTTGCGTTACATTTGTAGGCATGGGCGCAGCCACGATCGCTACAATTTTTGTTTCATCTGTGTGCAAACCTAATTTATCGATACGGTAACCTAAATAATTAACACTATTTTAAAAAAATTCACATTTAGACCAATTAATTCTTAATCCTGCTTTCTTTAATCGGTTAAGTACGGCTCGTAAATTGTTCATATGTTCAAATTTATTTTTTCCGGTTACGCAAATATCATCGAGAAATACCACCGTCGACGGCAAACCACTCAACGTTTCTTCCATAATTTTTTGAAAATTTTCCGGTATGCATTTAATACCGAATGGAACTCTTCTGTAGACAAATGTACCTATGTGAGTGGTGATCGCCGTCAGCGGTTGCGAGTCTTCCTCTAGAAGTACTTGCTGGTAGGCGTGTGATAGATCCAATTTAGTGAACTGTTCGCCTCCCCCGAGGGCAGCGAACAGTTCTTCAATACGCGGTAGAGGATAATGATAATCTTTCAGAAGGGGGTTTACTGTTACTTTGTAGTCGCCACAAATGCGTATTGCGCCGTTCCGTTTGATAACGGGCACAATCGGTGTGCCATAGTCGGAACGTTCCACCTTGTATATGACGTCATCGCGTTGGAGCCTCTCAAGTTCGGCCTCCACCCGCGCACGCAAAGCCAGTGGCAGTGGCCGTGCCTTGACAAACACCGGTGTTCTGTCCGCTAGCTGTAATTTAATACGGGACTTAAAAGTGCCTAAACCTTCAGCAAATACTTCAGGAAATTCTTCCTGCAATTTAGTAGCCATAGCGTCCTCGTCGGTTAAGTTATAACAATTGATAACGTTTAATTTTAAACGTCTGATCCAAATACGCCCCATGAGAGGTGGGCCGCCGTTTTCAATTATATATAATGTGAAATCAGCCTGTTCAGTATTATTATATTTCACGCTAACCTTAATGTAACCTAAAGGTTCGATGACGTCACCCGTATACGATTTTAAAACTAACTTCTTACTTTCCATTTTAATATTCGAAAAATATTTATCATAACAATCTTTCGAAATAGCTGAAATTCTACTGCCAGTATCTACTTCAAATTTCAATAACACATTTTCAATATACAATTTTACAAAATACGGGTCGTCATTATAATTGTTAATCGTATTATAATAAAATTTACAATCACTATCGTCTGAATTATCCATAAAAAACTGACCTTTGTTTTCCCGTTTAAACGATTTCGATGCACTGTACTCACTATTGCACTTATTGCGACACATTGCTGCCAAATGGCCTTTTTCACCGCACTTATCACAGCTGTAATATTTATATCTACACCTGCTTTCCGCATGTCCGCCTTTACCGCACCGCGTACAGGAGCGGCGCGCCGCCGCCGGCGCATTCGGTGAACCGGCGCGCGCCGCTGCTCCTGACGCGGTGCCGGCCCGTGCAGGCCGGCCCGCTCTTACGAGATGCAACCCGTTATCGGCCGCCATGTTTGCTCCGCTAATCGTGCTGCCGCTGCCCATGCCGCTGCCCGTGCCGCTGCTGAGCTGCCCGGCCGCGGTGGCAGCGTGTCGCTCGGCCGCCTCTAATGCCAGCGCCAACTCCACCGCACGCTTGTAATCTATATTCTTTTCGGCAAATAACCTCGACCTCATCTCTTCACTGTGTAACAATGGGGTCCTCATATTATGAGGGTGGCTGGTAAACTGAGCTCTGCTGTTTTTGCAATTAGGCAAATAAGAAAACTAACCGATGTGCCTACAGCGAGGCTGGTTTATTTTAGCTACTTTCATAGCATAATGTCATATGGCATTCTGCTATGGGGAAAGGCCGCTGACATTCAAACAATATTTGTTCTGCAGAAAAGGGCTATTCGAGCTATATATAAATTAAAATCTAGAGATAGTGTAAAGGCTCATTTTAGAGAAGGTAATATTTTGACAGTCCCTTGTCAGTATATTTATGAAAATATAATTTATGAACATAAAAACTTAAATGCTTTCTCTAGGGTGGGTGATGGCCACAACTTAAATACAAGACATAAGCATATGTTATCAATTCCCAGGTTCAGGCTCTCAAAAGTAAATAATTCTTTCATGGGAAATTGTATCCGTTTTTATAATAAAATTCCAAAAGAAATGTTAGACTTGAATTCTAATCAATTTATAAAGCGAGTTAAAGTCCAACTCATGAAAAAAGCTTACTATTGTATTACCGAGTATTTAAATGATAAGTGCGCATGGACATCATTGTAATAGTTGTAAGACTTTAAATTTAAAAAAAAAAAAAACAATTAAGAAAAACATATATTTAAATAAAATAAATAGGGAGGAGTTTCTTGCCGGTTCTTCTCCTCCTAGTTTTTGAACCGGTACCTAATCAATTTTTACGACTTTCAATAAGTGTGTGCAAACATCTTATATTGAATAAAAACTTTTTGAATTTTGAATTTTGAATTTTTTTTTTGTAAACCTGACACGAATTGATCGCGTAAATTTACTTCGAGCGTATCTTTGAATTCACAAGTTTTAGCTAGATGTTTCAAACTTTGTAAATACGCGCTCACGCTTTCGCCACTCCGTTGTTTCTTTTGTCGAAATATATGTCGTTCTGCGATCTCCGACCTCTGCGGTTCCAAATGTTCCTTTACTATTTTCACCAGCTGATCGAATGTCTTCTCTTCGGGTTGTAGCTGCGCACACAGATCGCACATCAACTCGTAGCATTCGGCTCCTACATGGGTTACGAGGGTAGCTACATGTAGTTCATTTTTAATTTCGTTCAGCGCGATGTATTGCCTGATGACCCTGATGTAGGCCTCCCAATTTTGTGAAGTAATATCGAAGTTCTCTATTTTTCCAAACGGCATTGTTTTACTTTCAACTAGTTTAATACGCGTGATAAAAAAAAAAATCCGTACTCGTCGCCAATGTAACGTATGGGAATAAATGATAGTCAAGACGGTCGGTCGCAGACTGTTTATTGAACAAAGGCGCGGGTGCGCCGGCTTACATTATTCTCTATGTACCCACATATCATTTGTCAATAAAATTTTAATTTTATGGTTTGTGCCTTATCCATCACCCTAATTACACCACCATTTCTCGTAATTGGTATTGATCGATGTATCGGTTCCTAGATTATTTTGTACACTTAGCGAAAAATATCTAAATAGGAAAACATATTAATCATTACATGTAAAAAAAATTTCGTCGCCTTAGGCTCTGGCGTACTAAGCCTGCTGAGAAATCCACCACTGTAGTGGTGTTCTAGTGCCTACTTCATATTCCTACTTCTATGCATACTGACTTTGATATTCCCACAGAGTGAAAACTATATGCGTCGACATTACAGACCGAGCATTAAACGCGTCAATACGATGGTCGCGTATGCTTCGTCATTGGCATGGCAAAGGCACATCTAGCATTCTCGTCGCGAATGTTACGTGTCAGTCGCTTCATTTGTTATTAAAATATTATATCGATGGGCATTGACCAAAAATTCTGACATCACGTTCGAATCATAGATTAAATAATGACAGCACCGTTTTAATAGTCACTTGTTAACTTAACATGTCACTTCACAGTATCGAGAATGTCGAACGCGATTTCGCGGGGTCATAGACCGGCGCGCGAGGACCTCGCATGTACTGCTCGTGAGATGTGAAAGTCGACCACTTGCACCAGCTAGCTAGAGTATGAGTGGTTAGACGGTAAACGCAGAAGAAGAGGGCTTCTAGTCAATTCGTACTATTATGGTTCGAATACTTTTTATGGAAATGTATTTATTTATTTTTTTTTAATTTTATGTGGGTTCTCAAGGTATCGATCGTTAAATGATAGCTAGTGACGTCACTATTTCTAATATTTAGTAACAGTAATATCCTCAGAGACAACATCTAAGTAACAAATAAAAAATTTTGTATTTAATCAAATAAATAGTCATCTTCACTCCATCAGCCCATTTTTTACCCCACTGCAAGGGCTTAGGCCTCCCCCGGAATGAGGGGGCTTGGAGTTTAAATTCACTACACTGCTCCGCTGCGGGTTGGGGGATTGTAACGACCGCCATCTATTGACAGCGTCCGGGACCTACTGCTTAACGTGCCCTCCGAAGTCAGGCACTAAGTCAGTGATAGTTATGTACTTAAGTCAGAAAAACTCATTGGTACACGACCGGATTCATATAAATAGTCATAATTTTCTGTAAAAAAATTGTAATATTTAATTTTTAACTAGCCAGATTTAGTTTCTGTCGTAATCTTGTCTTATATTCCATATTCCTTGTACAAACTCGATGTTTCACATCTGCCGGGCGTCCCGTGACTGTTCACAATTTTTTTCTGTTGATTAAGGACATCTATTTCTATAAATAAATTTTTTTGGAACAATGCCCATTATTCCTTACCATTATTTAGATGCGGACTCAGAATTTACATTTATTTAATTTTCACGAAAGCTCGTGAATATTAGATTTACTTATTTACTTGTCATCAACCAACCCGCACTGGAGTAACGTGGTGGATTAAGCTCCAAGCCCCTCACCCTGAGAGGAGGCCTAAGCCCCTTCAGTGGGGCATAACGGGCTGGTGGAATGGAATGGAAAAAAATTACTTGTTCGCGACAAGTAATTTTTTTCCATTCCATTCCACCAGAGGGAGTTAGATATAGGCACATCTTAATATCATATTCTCATATTGGCGGTGCACCCTTGTGAATATCGTACTGTAACGTCGATTGGCCGAGTGGTTAGACACTAATTGCGGGGCCAAGGGTCGCGGTTTCGATTCCCGCCCGGGGCAAATATTTGTATGCATGAACATGTCTGTTTGTTCCGTGTCTGGGTGTAAATCTATATATGTATTATATATATTATAAAGAATATTGAAGTATGTATATCAGTTCTCTAGTAACCCATAACACAAGCATAATACTTGCTTACTTTGGGACTAGATGACGCTGTATGGGATTTTCCATGTATTATTATTAAAATAGCCAATAATTATATATCTCGGTCTCTAGTAAATGTATTTTTTTTTTTAATTCCAGATGCCCCCCATGCAATGGAAGTGGCCTGAACGACTTATTTTAGTGAAGATCTTATTCGTATGAAGAAACGATTCTGTTGAATGTCTAGACATAACTTACGTTTTAAGTATTTTTTTAATAAATATTTGAAAATTTATTTTTTTAGTTTATTTACCTATTGTACTTTGGAGTATTTTCGAACTTAAGAAAACTGTGATCCAGACAAAGTAATAGTTTGAGTCAAACTTTCACTATAATATTAAAGTTCAAATACAATAAATAAGCCATAAGCAGGCCCGGCGAGAGCCAGATCGAGCCCCGGGTGTATAACATTGGGAGGGTTTGCCGGCGGAGGACCGTGTGTTGTGGCGAGCCTTGGGAGAGGCCTATATCCTGCAGTGGAGAGACACGGGCTGATGATGTGTAAAACATTGCGGGGCCCACCCCGCCTTACTTTGAAAAAAAAAATCAATTAACCGGGCCCCCATTTCTTAGTCCGGGCCCTGGTAGTACTACTACCCTTACACCCCCCTATCGCCGGCCCTGTGTGTAAGAAAGAACTGTAGTTATCCAAGTAACATTATCACAGTTGAGAATTGTGATTTGGAACAGTACATCAATAGGCATTTCTGTAAATGGTTTGAGTCAACGCTAAGGTAGTACAGTGAGATATGGGGAAAAGATGTTTTATTTTGACACTCGGATCCGTGTAGCAAGAGGGGCAAGAGGGATTTATTCTTTGCTATGCATTAATGTCTAAAATGTCACTTGGATCGTTATCATATGGTTGTCCCTTACACAGTTGCACTTACACTAGAGACTTGTGTGTAGTGGTGTATAATTGAAGATGCGAAGACAAACTTATCGTTGGCGGGTAGCGGTTGTGTCGTGATATGGTCGTGATAGCCCAGAGCTCAACGAACCTGTCTCAAATTTATAAGGCCATAGGGCTATGGTTCTAATCCGGGCGTGTACCAATGAGTTTTTCTGACTTAAGTACATTAACTATCACTGACTCCGTGCCTCGGAGAGCACGTTAAGGAGTCGGTCCCGGACGCTGTCAATAGATGGCGGTCGTTACAATCCCCAACCCGCAGTGGAGTAGCGTGGTAGATTTTTTTTTTCTTATTTACTACACATTTCCATAGGCGCGAAGCCCATGTCTTTAGAAGAGCTTTGACTTTACATAAATTTTTATATCTATTTATTATTTCTACCGCATCTGCTCTACGTTTTGCTTACTGCTATCCTATAATGAGTTTGCCACTCTAATACTACAAACTTTTTTTTTAATTTTTTTTTTAAACTATTTATTTATTTTTTTATTAAATGTCCTTATTCTAATACATTTGAGTCGTCTGGTTTGCCTGCGAGGCACCAGTTCACCAGTTTGACGTGGGAACCAGCCATCGCGTGGTGGATTTAAACTCCAAACCCCCTCCTCACCCTGAGGGAGGCCTAAGCCCCTGCAGTGGTATAAAATGGGCTGATGATGATAGGCAGCGGTAGCACCACACGCACACATTCAAATGTAATAAATACTACAGATGTGTACTGTAAAGACGGTCTCACACATGTGGCAAACATGCCAAACATTGGTCATTCACGCATGTGTGGGAGGCAATTCTTATCGGAGATGCCTTGTGAGGCAAACATTAGCTATCCGTGATAGCGTGTCGGTTTTCTTGCGCACTTCAAATCGGCCGTACGGAAAAGAAACATTTGCCAAGTAGTGTAGGAGGTACAATTTCGGCGAACATTTGTCAATTATTGAGGAGCAGTTACACAGAAAACATTTGCTAATTTTAAGGCCAAATTTTTGTTCAAATGTGTGGGACCGGGGTAAGAAGTATTGGCTATCATGCTAATCATCCGTGACGACGAACGATGTGATTGGTCGCACTTGTTGAACTCTGTGTGAACTTACAGGCAAAAACAACCGTATGTATTCAGTGATATGCTCGCTTATATTATGTTAAATACTCGCTAAACGAGTAAAATTACGTAGTAAAACTCGCTGATGACTCGCTTCAATGAATCCATACGTAGCTAATAGCTTTACTTTTAAAAAGATGCATTATTAGGTAAAATAAATGAAAAAAATATTACATCAAATCAAAAACTTTATTTCACATTAAAACTGACCGATTATCCGAGTGGTTAGAGACCGTAAAGGTCGCGCGTTCGGTTCCCGCCTGTGACAAATATTTTTGTTCATGAACATGTCTACTTATTCCATGGCTGGGTACACCGGCTGGGTATAAGATATCTGTTTACGGGAATATTATGTAAATGTTGGTCACTGACCTGGTTGCCTTCTTGCTAGTCGTGGTCTGTAATATGGCCGCCGGGGACGCTATCTTTCTAGCCTCCGTAGATGTCGTCTATGTGCCGCTACGTTGTTTTGATTGGAATGGTTTCCAGCCGCTAGTATATTTCTTCCGCTGTATTTAATGACCGCTGGACCCAAGTTTTAGGTCCTAACCCGCTGTATTGTCCGTATTATGGATCGTAGAGTGGCCTTGACTATTCGTGTCAACTGAACGGGGCCAACTGGTCGCGCCGACCGGCGCACACGTGCATTCCCCCTGCACCCCACCAAAATTACGTAGGTACCGACACCGCTCGGTCATGTTCGTTCGGTCAAGATAGTTTGGGACAAGTGACACAGAGATGGCGCGAACATAACCCCCCGCCCTAAGCAGCCCACTGCTTATGAAATTGGTAAGCGCGCAAGACTTGACACCGCACGATTAAGGATGTTAGTGGAGGTTTGAACATCCACTACCCGCACTGTTCCGTCACGGCCCGGATACAATTTTACAACCCGCCCGCGTCTCCACTGGATTGGAGGTATGTTGTCCTGTTTGATGAGGACTAAGTCTCCCACTTGAGGAGGTTCCGCATTATCCGACCATTTGTACCGCTGTTGGAGAGTGTGCAAATATTCAGATTGAAACCGCGTCCAAATATTTTGGGTAATTTGTTGAAGTCGCTGAAACCGCGATAATCTGGATATTTGCAACTCTTCATAAGGATATTCCGCTACCGCGTTTAATGGTTGCCCGATTAGGAAATGACCCGGAGTCAAAACCGCATAATCATTAGGATCATTTGAAAGAGGGCACAATGGCCTTGAATTTAAAACTGCTTCAATTTTACAAAAGATTGTGGAGAGCTCCTCGAAAGTCAGCTTCTCTTCCCCAATCACTCGCTTTAAATGAGTCTTTGCAGACTTAACCGCTGCTTCGAAAAGCCCGCCCCAATGTGGACATGATGGGGGATCAAATATCCATGTAATGCCTTGTTTGGCCAGTTCGTGTCCAATTATTGATTGATTCTCCTGCAAATATGTATGTACATCCCGCAAATGATTGTTGGCACCGACAAAATTAGTACCGCCGTCCAACCGAATCAATTTAGGTAACCCGCGACGAGACGTGAACCGCTTTAATGCATTAAGAAAGCCTGGAGTTGATAAGTCCGATACCAATTCCAGGTGTACCGCTTTAGTAGCCAAACATACGAAGACGCACAAATATGCCTTAAGTATTTTGGGATTCCGCAAGTTATGAGACTTAATATAAAATGGACCCGCAAAATCTGTACCTACACCCGCGAAAGGTCGGACCGCACCGACACGATCCTTAGGTAAATCACCCATAAAGGGCGGGTGACCTTAGGTCGCAACCGCCAGCATGGTACACACTGGAATACCACGCCCCGCACCGCATGACGAGCAGATATTATCCAGAATTCCCGCTGTAATATAGCTAGCAACGCGTTAGCACCCGCATGTGAATTTTTTAAATGATGGTGTCTGATTAACAGAGTCACCAGTGGATCCCGCTTTGGTAATAATAATGGATGCTTAGCATCGTAAGGAATATCCGCATTTTTCAACCGCCCGCCTACCCGAATTAGACCTCTATCGTCTAAAAATAAGTTTAACCGCTTGAGCGCATTTTTAATAGGCTTTTTATTCCGTAGTAAATTAATTTCCGCATCAAAATGTTCCGCTTGTACCCGCTTTATTAAAAATAGCAGAGCGTCACTTCGCTCTTCCGCCGATAAGTGACTGGAGAGAATCCGCTGTGATTTCTCCACCCGCAAGTTATGAAGATACCGCAATATATATCCCGTTACGCCCATCAGTTTTGTCAAAGAACTATACCGCTCTAATAATTCCAACTTTGGCTCTGAAGCCTGTACCGCAACCGCAATTGACTTAAGCCCCGGTAACGCTGCCGGTGGTTCAACCGCTATGGAAGGCCATTGTGAAGAAGGTTCCGCTAACCATGGAGGTGACCACCAGAGTGGATGGTCAACCAGAAAAGAAGGAGTAATCCCGCGTGAGGCGCAATCGGCCGGGTTCATTTCTCCGGGCACGTGCCGCCATGTAACCGCAACCGCAGAGTTTTGAATTTGCGAAACCTGGTTCGCTTCGAAAACTTGTAGAGTGTGTGGAAGAGCTCGCAGCCACGCGAGGACCACCATTCTATCCGACCAACAATACACATTATCCACTAACAATGTTTCCCGCAAACTTGGAACGATATGATTCATTAATTTAATCAGAAGATGAGCCCCGCTTAGTTCTAATTTTGGGATTGTAAGCCGCGTTTTTATAGGTGCGACCTTACTTTTGGACATGAGTAGCCGCAATGTTATTTCCCCGCTTGTACTCTCGGTTCGTGAATACACGACCGCCGCATAGCCCGCTTCGGACGCATCACAAAATCCGTGAATCGAAGTACGTAACACGTCCGACGATACGATACCTCGTGGTATATGAACTCCCGCTAATTTTGGCAACTCATTGGTAATGGACTGCCAATCCCGCTCTAGCTCTGGGGTGAGAGGGTCATCCCAGTTTAAGCCCGCTAACCATAACCGCTGAATAAAACATTTTGCCAAGAAAATTGTCGGACTTAGCCAACCGTTTGGATCGTACATTTTAGCTATTAAAAAAAGGACCTTCCGTTTGGTCCATGAGTCGCCCGCTGGAACACTAACGTTAAAATTAAACGTATCCGCAAGTGGATTATACTGAATCCCCAATACCGCAACTAGACCCGGATTTTCTGGATTTTCGAACAACAAGGGTACCTGTTGATGTTCGTGAGGTACGTCCGCTAACAAATCCGCACTATTAGATAGCCATTTCCGCAGTTCATATCCGCCTGTGGCCATAAGACCGATGAGCTCATTCTTGAGCGATTGCGCTTCTTCCAAAGAAGACGCACCCGAAAGTATGTCGTCGACGTAGACGTCCGACTCTATAACCGCAGCCGCTTTAGGATATTTATCCCTTTCCCGCAATGCCAATTCCCGCAACGTCCGTATGGCAATATATGGACTAGACTTAAGACCGTAGGTGTTCGTGTTGAGTTCATAGGTAACTAAAGGCTTAGTTGGAGATTCCCACCAAAATATGAGTTGATACCGTCTATCGTCCGCATGTATGAGTGTTTGACGGAACATCATCTTGATGTCCGTTATTATGACCACTTTGTGTTGACGGAAGTTTAGAAGAACGTGAGTTATGTCCTGGTGTAATTTCGGACCCGCATGAAGACAGTCGTTTAATGAAACTCCCGCTGATGTACGACAGCTTCCGTCAAACACTACCCGAATTTTTGAAGTATCTCCCGATTTGAAAACCCCGTGGTGTGGAATATAATAGTGTTCCCCGCTATAAATGTCAAATTTTGAAGGTGACATGTGTCCTAGCCGCTGATATTCCCGCATAAATTCGACGTATTGTTCCCGCAATTTAGGTTCCCGCTGAAGTCGCCGCTCGACTGATAAAAACCGCTTATATGCAATAGTCTCTGAGTCCCCTAATGTAGGCCTATCAGATAAAAAAGGCAACCGCGTCATAAACTGCCCCGAAGGCAACCGCATAGTTGAAGATTTATAAAACTCCTCACACTGTAGGTCCAATGGATCGACGTGTTCGATCATTGGAGCCTCCTCTACCCGCCAGAATTTTTCAATCGCGCTGGAAAGAGAAATTGCCGCTACCCGCGAAGACCTATGTATTGGTTTATGGATAGGTCCCATAATAGCATACCCGAAAATGGTATCCAATGCGACTAGACCTTCAGGTCGCAATTGAAGTCTACCGCCCCGCAAAATATTTCCCGCTACCTCCGCACCGAACAGCAAATCGATAGGGGCTGATATGTGAAAGTTCACATCCGCTAACCGCAACCCGATGGTGTCGAGAAGAATATTCTCATTTAAATCCCGCGTTGGATGACAACCGACTAATTTGTTTAGAATAACCGTAGTTGTACTAAACGTAGGTGTTTCCGCATTTGAAGGCTTTACCGTAATTTGTACCTTTCCGATCCCGCTACCGGCTTGTAGTCCGTCGATGCCCGTGACGGTTTCATCGTTTGGACTGACATTTAAATTTAACTGCTTAGCTAAACCCGCTGTAATTAACGACCCTTGCGCACAAGTGTCGATAAGTGCCCGCGCCGCAATAAAATTACCCGCTGAATCCTGAATTGATACAACTGCTGAAGGCAGAAGTATCGTGTCCACTTCCATAAGAGGAGTGGACTCCCGCTTTGATAGTCAATCCCGCTGAGGTGAACGTGGAGGTGAGCGTCCGGGGGTATAAGTATACCCATCCGGATGTCGGATGGTACACGGCTTTGCCGGTCCTTCTTCTTCCCGCCGTAATGGTGAAGACCACGATACCCGCTCCCGCCTAAGTGGTGGGGACCGCGATCCCTGTCGCCGCCCTTCTTGTTCCCGCTTGATTGGAGGTGACCGCGATGGTCGCCTCACTCCCGAAGTATCCACAAATGGCAAGTTTCTCGGTGAAATTGCTCTAGGTGGGCTGAGTCTACCCCCGCCCGTGAAAGGTCCCGCACCGCGTGAAAAGTTGTCAACTCTCGCTTTATTTTTATAGGATGGTGTCTGGAAACACAGAGAATAGTGGTGGGACGTTCTGTTGCAAAAGTGGCATGGTCGTCCGTTTTCACATTCCCGCACATAATGAGATCCCAAACACTTAAAGCAGAGCCGCAGCCGCTCAACAAGTTGCTTACGTTGGTCCGGGTCCATGTCCGAAAATTGCCCGCACGAAGTCAACACATGGCCACCAGTATTGCAGTACTGGCACCACTTGTCTTCCCGCTCCCGCTCAGCTATATATACCGGTCGTGGCCCCGGCCTAGTTTCCCGCTTAATTTGTGGAAGTGGGGGGTACCTCACCTCACCAGAACCCGCCCGCTGGTCAGTTCCGAACCGACGTCCTGGATTTCCCGCACCGCTAAAATCCCGCGTGTCCCGCGTGACCGTATCCAACAAGTGACATTCTTCCTCGAGAAAAGTCAACAGCTGGTGGAAGGTCGGGAGGACGGACGGATCACTGCCGTACCGCTGCTCAAACCGCGTTTTGAGCTCAGTTGGAAGTTTGGTAAGCACAATATGC
Organism: Luffia ferchaultella; assembly: GCA_949709985.1. NCBI lineage: Eukaryota > Metazoa > Arthropoda > Insecta > Lepidoptera > Psychidae > Luffia > Luffia ferchaultella. The sequence goes on from OX453268.1 coordinate 7,860,597, forward strand.
AATAACAGGTATGACCATTGTTCCACCGGAAAACCCAACCGCTCTAATGATTTTGTGGCCATTAACAATGGGTTCACAAAGGCCGCCCGCAAATTTAATTTGTTTGCCGCAACGAAAGGTAAACTCAAAACGATTGAGATATACGAATCGGCCAACCGTCTCGAATTTTGGTATCTTCGTTTTAAAAGATCACGCGCAATGGCATATGAGTCATCGTTTAAGCTCAAATGTTGCACAATATCCCGCGGCTCCCCTGACAAACAAGAGAGTAAGTACGCAAACTTTTGCCCCGCCGTAAGATCCGCCCGCGAATCGACCAGACTGGTAAACATGTTATCGAACGACAACCAGTCCTGGTCTCGCCCGCTGAAGTTGGTCAGACTCAGAGCCGGTAGCCGCGACATTAATGCTCCAATTGAGTCCGACGTCCCGCTACTGGTTCCTATGGAGGTATTTAACAACGAACTAGCTGGCTTGTCTAAGGATAGTTCGTTGAAAGCGATCCGCAAATCGTCTTTGACGGACATAACCTTGAGATATTCCTCCCGTATCTGACTGATGATGACGTCATGTTCTGACTTAGTGTCGTCCAGGACTGACAATAAAGCCTCGTGTGCCGCCGTGATGTGTTCAACATTTTCGTCGAACTCCGCGAACCGCGCCTTAAGGCGTGGTATGTCCTTATTTTCTAAAATCTGGCTCGACGTTTCGAACCAGATGAACCTAGACCTAAATGTTGCCAAGGGTTTCTTATAAGACATCTCGGAACTATTAAATATTAAACCGCGAAACTACTAAACAAAAAATAATAATAGCAATAAAGGTTAAACAACCACTAGTGTGTGCCCGCCTTAATATAAGTAAACCTACTATAATTTTACTTACACTAAGTAACCCGCGCTAATAATAATGAATCTGAATTAAAAAACACAAAAATCCGACAATAATCCAATACGGAACCCGCTGTATATTGAACACCGCACTTGACTCAACGTCAGTACAATCCGCCTTAAAGATCTAAACCGAAAACCAAAATTTTAATTTTAATATTAAGTAATTATATTACCCCTACGGAACCCAAAAATAATTTTAACATGCTTGACTATAACCGAAATACTAATCCTATATTACGAAAACTGCAAACTAAATTATTATATATAAAATAATAGTACAGGCCCGCCAAAATAAGTTATCGCACTTGACCGAATTAAATATACAGAACCCACGAAATAAATTGGTCACGCTTGACTGAGATGACGCAATCAGATTGAAACCGCCTTACAACTCCAATATACACAAACCGAAAACAATGAAATACGCAACATATCACTTATTTACTAACGCACGTAGGTATACCTACTTTATTATTTTAACAAAACACACTGGTGATTATCGAAATACGACTTAAGAAAATAGGTATTTATTACCTAACTATGCTATAACCTTATGGAATCCAAAATACACAAATAAATTCCGCTAATACTAATTGTTTGGCTACCAAAACGAAGTTATACAAAGTAACAATTTTAATTCCGCTAGTGGCCGCTTGAGGTGCCACTGTCTTATTAATTTATGAAATTAGGACCCGCAAAAATGATAATTTAACATGAATCAATATGAAAATCAATTAGTAACATTGACATCCGCTTCTTTAGTTAAATAATAAATGAAATAAACTATGAAATAAACTATGAAATGTTGTTGCCCGCTTTATGCCGCTAGATGGCATCCGTAGTATTTTAATTAATTTTTTTTTTTTTAATTTTTTTTTTTTTTACTTAAACTGTGTTATCAAGTCCTGCCCGCTTGTTAATATGAGATAACCCGATTATGAGACCCTATACCGCGATGGGGAAACTTAAATTACAATTATAACCCCAAATTACAAATAAGAATATTCAAAACCGCTAACCGCGTAGTTAACATCAGGCTTCGATTTTTATCGAAAATCTTGAGTCACGGAACCAAATGTTTACGGGAATATTATGTAAATGTTGGTCACTGACCTGGTTGCCTTCTTGCTAGTCGTGGTCTGTAATATGGCCGCCGGGGACGCTATCTTTCTAGCCTCCGTAGATGTCGTCTATGTGCCGCTACGTTGTTTTGATTGGAATGGTTTCCAGCCGCTAGTATATTTCTTCCGCTGTATTTAATGACCGCTGGACCCAAGTTTTAGGTCCTAACCCGCTGTATTGTCCGTATTATGGATCGTAGAGTGGCCTTGACTATTCGTGTCAACTGAACGGGGCCAACTGGTCGCGCCGACCGGCGCACACGTGCATTCCCCCTGCACCCCACCAAAATTACGTAGGTACCGACACCACTCGGTCATGTTCGTTCGGTCAAGATAGTTTGGGACAAGTGACACAGAGATGGCGCGAACAATATCTATATATGTAGATATTATAAAGAATATTTGAGTATATGTATATCAGTTGCCTGGTTCCCATAATACAAGCTTTTTTTATAACATATACATCACAACAACGTCTGGGCCCTAAACTAAGCATTAGCTTGTGTTTTGGGTACCAAACGAAGACACCACACACATATAACAACCAAGGCCCGGTATCACTAACAATATTCGTCATATAATTACTGACCAGAGCCGGGATTCGAACCCGGGACCTCCAGCTTCGTAGACAGAGTCGCTACCCACTAGGCTAAGCGGTCGTCGGTTTGTTTAGTTTGGGACTAGATTGCGATGTGTCGGATGTACCAGGTATTATTATTATAGAATTATTATAATTTAATTACATATTATCTATATATATTATAAAATAAAGTCCCCCGCCGCGTCTGTCTGTCTAAACGCGATGAACTCAAAAACTACCGAACGGATTGGCATATTATTGACACTGATGGACAGAGTGATTCAAGAGGAAGGTTTACGTATATAATTTATTAATGTTTTGTAGAAATTTGTTGAAATATGATTATTGTTGAACAAGTCGGAAAAAAATCAAGCCGGCTGGGAGCTTTCATCGAAGACGCTGCCTAATCCTTTTGAGATATAATAAAGTAATGTGTGGAGGAATTGTGTATCTTTAATAGGACTAGAGAAAAGTCCACGATGGCATATGTCTATCTTCTATGGATAGCTGACTATACCAATTTTTATGTTTAAAAAAATGGTGTCATATGATGAGGTGATTGGAAACAAATTTATACGGATGCAGTATTAATCCTTATCAAATTAAATACGTTATTTACCTGCAGCATTTTATGCATATTATGATTGCCCTTTACCTATACAATTTAAATCAATATCTTAGGAGCTATTGCGAAATATAAATATCGCGCGACAAGAAACTGGGCGCCACGGCCGCCGCGCGCCGGCCGGCGTGGTTAGGCTGAAGTTATCAATATTGTATACAAATAGTTATTGTAGTTTGTTCTTTACTTTATGAAATATTTATAGAATTAAAAATAAAATACATTAAAAATACTCCAAGAAGGATGAATTTACGTAACATTTGAATCTAATTAAATCCACTCCACATGTTCGACGCAACAAGCTGGTAGGAAACTATGCAGAAAAAACACTACGGCTTATGTGCTCTGCTACCTGTGCGAAGCCGGAACGGGTCGCTAGTAAAATATAATAAGGGTTAAAATAAACAAATATATTTCGGGAAAAAAACCAGCTATTTTATCAAGAATGTATTTATTATCACAAGGTGTCCATCGTACGTTAAATCACAATAAAATAAATAAGAACTTATAACTATAAATAATTATGTATAAAGTTATTCACAATAATTGTGTAAGTTATTGACAGTTCACAAAAAAAAAATTACAATAAACACAATTTTTGGATATTTTTTTCTTTAACTAATAAAATAAATATGAGATTAATATTTTATTCTAGAGATCTTAAACCAATCACAAAATAATGTTTAATAGAAAAAACATATATTATATCATGGCCGTCGAGAGAATACGTTCCCGATAGGTCGTAATCGGATGGTTGATGTGAATTTGTACCGTCGGACAATTCCCGTTTTCAAATATTATCGTTTACATGCACGAATGACCCAAAATTAAATTTCACAACAAACATGTTATAGCTATAAATATCATGTGTCAGAAACGCATTCTCTCGACGGCCTAATTTTAGTGTTCATACATTCAAGTGCGTGGAAAGTCTGAGTAGGTATTCGAAATTCAAATATGGAATATTCGCGGTCGCAACGAGATAAGGATGACAGTTAAAACAAAAATAAGTTCTCTAATATTCATAACAGATGGCGTTGTAATGAATAATAACGTGAAGTGGCATAGTGGTATAAAATATTAATGTATCAGATACAGCACGTGCCAAACTTTTAATTCGCTCTGAAGTCAAATCAAATCAAATATCTTTATTTCGTTGTTATGTAACATTATCTTGAAATACGTCACAAGAGTTAATTTATTACTTTGTGGAAAAACGTCCCTACAAAGGCGCATACAAAAAGTGCTGGTTCTTCTCAGAAGAATACGCAAGAAACTGGAGGGACGTCTTTTTCAACTAAATTATTTTTAACATGTGCTTAAAATTAATATTATTGAAACGAACCGATAGGCCAGCGGTTTACACGCAGTCGAAGCGGGTAGTATTGCAGTAGAAAAAATTGGTATCAAAGGGTCGAGCGCTAGAAGTTTGGCGCGGCTTCTTCTTAACTACGGCATTTTCTGCTTATAGCTACTTTGTCAGTGTCGAGTTTAATTATTGCTTTATATAAGCGACGGTTTTTGCTTTGGCTGTTACTTCGGCTTCATCAAAGCATGAATTTGGTGCCGGCGGCGGCTCAAAGTTGGCGCAAGATGTAACATAGTTGATTTTGACAGTTGCCAACACTATCTACCGACGCTATCAGAATTCGATTTTTCTGATACGATACTTACGATACGATATGATACGATTTCTGATACGATACGATACTTTTCGAATTTCGAGAACGGGACAGGGATATGTGCTTTTAAGGTAAGAGATATGTTTGTGCAAATGTTTTTCCATTTTACTTAAAAACTACTGAACCGATTTCTTTATATTACGTAGGTATCACTTCAGAATAGAATCCTAGATATGTTTTACAAATAAATGCCACCAGAGGGCGTTGCAGTAAATGTTTCCCTAAAGTCACTGGAATTTTGATGCCAGTTCAGCGTCGGTTGTTCAGTATGTTTTACAGCTATGCCCACAGGTACGCTGCAGTCGATTTGTTTTTCTAAAACGGTTGGATTTATTTTTCATCCTATTTACAGTATATAGATCGTCTATTTCACTAGCTTTGCGTAAGGTGCGCAGGGTAAGAGGGGTATATGCAAGCATATGCTAACTGGCCGGCAATCGGTTAGCTGAACGGGGAGGGGCGCGCCGTCGTGAAATAGACGATATAGATCGTTCGAAAAACTTGCTTTGAGATCAAGTTTTTAGATGTGGAACTGTTAGAGGCAACCAGCATAATTTTTTAATAATAATCGCTATACGTTTGTGAATAGATCACCTTTTAAACACTAAATTTTAAGTTTTTTCGTCCAACAGGTTTGGATAAAACAAACGAACATACAAACAGACAGACAGACCCGAGAGTCATCCCATAAGTCCGTTATTTAATATGGGAATGACGTAAACCTAAAAATAAGTAGTACCTATTCAAATTTGTCCACACATTTTCATTTCCAAATAATTGTCCTCAGACTAAAAGTAAAGATGTGACACTGTGCTGTAGCTTGTCTGTCCTTTTTTTTAGTCTTAATGGTTGTCCCACTTATTATCAAGAAATAGCAACATTTTCACTTACATTTAAACATTTGTATAAAACTTTTACTTAATTTATTATAATACACAAACAATCCTGTGTATAATATACGTGCACATTGTTATCGTAAAAACATTTTTTTTTCAATAAAAATTATCTATGAAATAGCAGCTTTTTCACTTACGTATAAACATTTGTATAAAACGTTCACTTAATCTATTATTAAATACACAAACTTGTGTATGATGTGCGCATTGTTATTATCCTAAAAAATATTTTTTATTACTAAATAAATAAACCGAGAGAATGTTTTGAAAAAAATATGACTGAAATTTAGGGGTCATCCATACAATACGTCACACTAATTTCGTGGTTTATTGACCCCTCCCCCGTCCTTGTCACAGTTGGTCACATATGTGAGACCCCCTCCCTAGTGTGACGTCACATATTTTTCAATTATAAATCTAGAAATTAATTGATTAAAACGGCTTGGAATTTAGTTTTATTTCCATCCATTTTTTTTTAAATGTATTCAACATTAAATCAAACATTTGAAAAAATTTACAGAACAATAAATTATTAATTACCTACTAGCGACCCACCCCGGCTTAGCACGGGTGCGATGTATTAATGCGTGGAACGAGAAGAGGAACGTTTCCGTAGTCCACCCGGACGAAGCCGGGTACGACCGCTAGATATATAGTATTTTTTTTTTAATGTAAATTTTTTTTTTCTTTTCCTAAATTTATATAGTAAAGTAATCATAGTTGTATGCATGTTAGATATTATAGATAAGGGATAGGATAGAAATAGGAATAGGGCAACCTGAAAATCAGCGCTGAGTTGTGAGCCAGTTAATACTGAGCACACAGCCAGCAACATGCTGGGTTGCCCTAATTGTCATAGAATACGTACCTAAAATTAAAGATAGATGTAGCTAGTGAAGTTTTTATTTTCTTTATAATGACAATAAATGTTCTTTCTTTCTTTCTTTATATTAATGTTCCGTGAAAAGAGTTGATAAGATTTTGAAATGTGACGTCACGAAACTTAGAACCCCTCCCACTCTTTATCACAATGTTACACTTCGTCGACCCCCCCCCCCCCCCCCCCCCCCCCTCCAAACCCCCTAACGTGTGACGTACTTTATGGATGGTTCCTTACCTACCTATCAAATTACTTCACATATTATTTTTAACTTTTTTTTTTTTTTTTAGTTCTTGTAGCGGCCACAATGATACATATTTCATGCAATTTGTAAATATACGCTGTATACACAAGGTTATCGAAACACTGGTCAAAATATAATAAAACGAAGGTCAAAACAAGTAAAAAGAAAGCACTTGAAGTTAGTTACGAATCGATTATAACGAAAACTATTTAACAATAGTAGATTGTTGCGCCGAAATAAAATAAAGTTCTAAATTAAAAGGCAACTGAAAGGGTTAGACAAGATATTTGTGTGTCGTCGTGTAGATATTGAGGTGCTCCAAAAAATAGGTTAAGCAGAAAAAATAAACTATCAAGTGTTCCTCTTAAATTATACTTTGGACCACGAATAACGTTTTCGCGCCGAAAATTAAGATAGGGTTACGACCAGCGATACTGCAAACCCTGATTTTTTTCAATAACAATCAATCAAATCAATTCACAATCGGCGAAGGTTTCTCCTAACATACCAAGAAATATAGTCGAATTTAGAACCTTTTTGAAATCAGATAAATTTTTTTTTTTTAATGCGGTTGTATTCACCTATTTTTTGGCATTAATGGTTATAATAAATATTTTCTGCCAAAGAGGTGTGTGATATAATAACAGCCATTTATTGGGACAAATATATTGTTTGGAACATTTGTCCTTTACGCTAGTTAAATATTTCAATGGTTTTAATAAATGTACTTAAAAAAAAAAATATGTTTTTCCACTAAATATGGTACACACAACCAAATATATATATATACCTGTATACCAAGTGATTTTTTTATCACCAGCCAAATTTTTTCTAGGCTTTAGGTAAAATCCAAAGGCCCAATTTTTGAAAAAAAGTTGGGTAATTTTTTACATTAAAAATATTTTTCTATAAAGAATTATCGAAACAGCACTACTGGTTAGCGAGTTAAATGTGAATTAGAAAAGAGCGATCGCGGATGTACAGGAGAAAAGTAGTCCGCCGGCGGCCGCTGACCGACGTAATTATCAGTTACCCACGCATCTCGACGTAATTCTTCAACTTCGTCGCGCTATATGTCAATATTTGTGTACCGAGTGACACTAAAAGAAAAAAACTCGCGATTCATTATTTTCACTAAAGATTGTAACATTAAAATTTGGATGGTGATAGAAATTTCAGTTTGTATATACAGGATGAAATTTTATTAACCAGCCAAATTTTTTCTAGATGCTAAGTATCACTAATAGACCTCATTACGTAAATAAAAATATAGGTAAAATATTCATAATCAATAATTATATCCTAAATATTTTTTAACAAAATTTGGCTAACTTCTATTTACATACGAAAAGGCGAAGCATAGGGCATACGGGCGGGGCGCGTGCACGTGCACTGGTGCCTTCGTGAAGGGTGACTAGTATATTGTTAGTTTTGGGAAGGGTTTACATATAGTCTTAACTGAATATTTTCCTATTGAACGATACTAAAAAGGAACAAGACGGCCAACGGATTTTTATCAAAGGTCATTTTATTAAAATTTGGCTGGTCATTAAAATCTCATCCTGTATACAAATAGAAAATGTATTCCATCTACTAGACAACGTAAATCACCGAGGTTATAAATTAATATCATAAATTAATAAATACCGCATGAAACTATCGACACAACAGGAGTTTTCACTTTTAAATTGTCGGAACAGTTTCCACTTCGCGTAGTGCCGGAGCACGAAATATCGAAACTGGTTAATTACTTCAAGTCATGAAAGCGCAGCTAAAAAGTAGCTTATGTTGGACACCGGATTTGACGTCCATGCAGCCTCTATATAGTAGGGCAGTGCAAACTCGGTTATGTATGGTTTACTAAATCGCTTGCAGATTATAGGTCCTGAAATAGAAAAGTTATATATATGACTATTTAGTTATAAACAGAAGAGAAACATTTTAAGATAGAGTACATCAAAGTTATCACACCTAATATTTCACTAAATTGGAGAAACATTACTCGTGAAAAACTATTTTTTGAATTGAAAAGTTAGTGTAATTTTTTGTTACGTAATCATTTTTAAATTGGCGGTTGGCGATAGTTCAGCTGTCACGGAATAATACTATATATCTTAATAGCAGAGTGACCAAGCATTCGGATTTTCCGGGTTGTGAATTTTTTTCTCAGTGACCGTTAGTTTGCGCCACCTGCTTACTTGAAACTTTTTGTTTAGTACAGTAAGTTGTACGCATTCTTCAAGTTTGAACTACGTTCAGACGAACACGGTCTACTTTGGATACGATCATACGTCTTTTCGCAAATATTTATCATGTCCTGCTCTTTTAGCCAAGCTTCGACTTACTTGCGGTGTAATTAAATAAGAAAAAAAATTTTGAAACAATTTTAATCTCGCTGTGACAACCATGCGCGCGGTGCGATTCGACTCGATCAAAATATTAATATATTACATATGCATATACAAAATATTAGTATATATACATATATAATATATATTAAAATATACAAATATTGAAGCAGTATCGAAGGCTTTTGCAAGATCCAGAAAGACTGCAACAACTTTATGCCCCCTGTCGAGACTTCTCGAAACTATCCTCTGTAGGTCGTTCCTGCCTAAAACTATACTGTTCGGAAGAGAGAAGTTCATTACATTACATAATTCTCACCTACCACTAGCTACCCAAGAGAGTCTTGTTTGCTCTTAGAGCGGCTCGCAACCTCTTAACCAGCGGTGCAGGTTGAATTAAAACCGACACCTCCTTCCCACACGATGACAGACGGTTCATTTCCTCTTCACCACCCTGGATTAAAAAAAAATAGTACACCGCCTTTGATAACATAAGAAAAAGTTCATTAATAGTAAATTATGGTGCAAGTGCGGTAAGCTGCATATTATAGTCGAGGTGTTTATAGGCACGAGCCGAAGCCGAATGTTTATAATAAACCGATGACTATAATAACCAGCTTACTGAGTACGAGCATCACACGACGTTTTTCTATACATTTGCAATTAAAATTAGTTAGATACTTCAAATGTAATAGTGGCGAGAGCGGGAGCGCTTTTAGAGGTTCACGCATGTGCTACAAACAAAACGCTTGTTTGTGATTGGTGTAAAGTAAAAGGGCCTAGTCCGTAAATAGTACATTTTGATGCAAGTACGGTAAGCTGCATATTATAGACGAGGTGTATAAAATCACCGATTTGTAATAAACCGATGACTATAATAGCCAGCTTACTAAATACGAGCATCTTACGGCGTTTTCCAATACATTTGCAATTAAAATTAGTTAGATACTTCAAATGTAATAATGGCGGGAACGGTTTAGCGCAAGCGGGTTGCTTTTCGCGGTTTACGCATGCGTCACAAACAGAATGCTTGTTTGTCATTGGTGTAAGTAAAATGACCTAGTCCGTAAAATACAACATTACGATTCAAGTGCCAATGTCATATGGATCATATTAATAGTAAACGTATTGAAAATTCCGTTACGAGAAGTGATTATTTAAAAGTTTCGTAACTATAGGACAATTGACGACCGCTTAGCCTAGTGGGCAGCAACCCTGCCTGCGAAGCTGGAGGTTCCGGGTTCGAATCCCAGGTCGGGTCAGTATTTATTGATGAATATTAATACTGGCACCGGGTCTTGGTTGTTATATGTATGTGGTGTCTTCGCTTGGTACCCAAAATACAAGCTAATACTTAGTTTGGGACCTAGACGTTGTTGTGATTGTGTGTGTTATTATTATTATTAATGACAATCAAATACTAAATAACCAGATTGGTTCACCCGCTTTAATTAGACAGAAACTAGCGTCACCGTTTTAGTTTGTAAACGAATAAATTTAATTGTGCATTACAAGTAGTTGAATTGCACTGACATCAAATCAACCAATTCGATATATTTCGTATTGGCCCACACAAAGTACGGGATGCGGTCACCAGTGCTCTAGTACATATAACTTCAAAGATATCGATGTATCGATGTATCGATAATCTAAAATAATCTATGATAATCGTAAGATATGCGCCTATGTTCAGCAGGGACGTCCAGAATATGATTCTGGGGGTAATGAATAAAATGAATGTTCCTATACCATATACATAGAAGTAGTAACTTTGAATTAGACACTAGAACACACACCACGATTACGCTGCCTTACTGGAACTACACTTAAGTGTAGTCGACGCGCCGCGTTTAGCATCAGCGCTTGTTAGAAGTCCGGTACGATATTAATTTTATTGAGAAAAAATGATCGAAAACAACATGTCTATATCTCGGACACTCTATTTCCCGTTCCCGCTTTCTCGTGACATATTGTAGCTGTACATGTTGACCCCCCCCCAACACACTTCGCGGTACGCTTTCCCCCGCGTTTGCAGCTAATTCTAAGCCTGTGGGCACGAGACCGGCGGCGGCCATCGCTCGGCCGTCGCCGGTTTCGTGTCCGCACACTAGTTCAATTGAATAGTGCTTGTTCTAGTCTTATTATTAAATAATAATGATACCGGAGATACTTCATACCACGCCATCTAGTTCCAAACTAAGCAAAGCTTGTATTATGGATACCAGTCTACTGATATACACATACCTAAATATTCTTTATAAAATATACATATATACTTTTACACCCACACACGGAACAAATAGACATTATCATGCACACAAATGTTTGACCCAGGCGTGAATCGAACCCGCGACCCTCGGCTCCGCAGTCAGGGTCTCTAAACTCTCGGCCAATCGGTCATGGTCATAGGATCATATAAGGTCATATACCTTGAGCAAGTTGATCTGTCTATTGTTCACTTCGGTCAACGCCCATTTCCCACCGGGGGGTGGAAGACCTGCGCGTGCGGCGGGCGAATCCGCATCCACGGCCTGTATAGTGCATTCGCTGTCCAACTTTATACCTGGTACACAAAAAAACCGCCCGATTTTATTTCGCTGAACCAAAAAAAAACGTTATGGTTGTCCCCACTCATGTTTAATACTGCTAGGTTATGCATTGTCTACGCACTGCCTTCTATAGTTACAAGCCATGCTATTGAAATTTGGCAACGTCGCGTGTAGTCCGAGCCTTGGTATCAGTCAGGCTATTCATCATCATCATCAGCCCATTTTTACCCCACTACAGGGGCTTAGGCCTCCCCCAGGGTGTGGAGGGGGGGGGCTTGGAGCTTAAGTCCACCACGCTGCTCCACTGCGGGTTGGGAACTGTAACGACCGCCATCTATTGATAGCGTCCGGGACCGACTGCTTAACGTGCCCTCCGAAGCACGGTGTCAGTGATATTGTGTACTTAAGTCAGAAAAACTCATTGGTACACGCCCGGATTCGAACCATGGCCTTATAAATTTGAGACAGGTTCGTTGTGCTCTGGGCTATCACGACATCAGGCTATTAGTTGGCGTTTATCTTCCATTTAAATGTTATGTAAACAGAGATATTCATTGAAAATAATAAGTCAGTGTTAAAAACTAATTTTTGCATCGTGTTTATTTGTAATTACAAAAGTTGACATTTTCACCATAATCGTTTTTCGTTTCAAGTCACAATCATGACACGTTTGGATGAAATTCAAGCAATTTTTATCATTTTTCGAGTAGGTTCGAGGATATGGAGTCTGGAGGATCCCGGGGATCTATACTTATACCTGTCATGGTCACTTTAACGGCATGCTAGCCACCAGCAGGTCCGGCGAGATTTATTACGTAGAACCCAAGGAGAGTAAGAAACTGCAAGGGAACGGTACATCCCCGTAGAACATTATAAAATAAAACTAGCTTGTAAGATAGGTAACTTGTGATAAATGCACAAAACCATAATAACACTAACCGAAATGAGATATAATAAACATTCAATCTGTTCTATTCATAAAATCCACTTATAACACGCGAACGAAGTCGCGGGCAGGTGCTAGTATTATATATGTACTCTTCTTTCTATTTTCTATTAAATACTATCTATAATTTCATAATAATCAAATCAAATCAAAATATCTTTATTTCGTAGTTATGTAACATAATCTTGAAATACGTCATAAGAGTGAATTTCATTACTTTGTGGAAGGACGTCACCACAAAGGCGCATTCAAAAATGCTGGTTCCTCTCAGAAGAATACGCAAGAAACTGAGGGACGCTCTTTTTAACAAAATTATAAAAAAAAAATTTTAACAATAAGTGCTAAAAGAATAATATTATTGAAATAAACTGATAGGCGAGCGGCTTACACCCATGGATTTTTCTCATCTAAGTAGTCTGATACTTTATAATAAGCTTTTGCATAAAGCTTTCGTTTTATTGTAGTTTTAAACTTGTTAAGGGGTAGATCTTGAATGTCAACTGGGATCTTATTGTAAAAGCGTATACATTGCCCTTTAAAAGATTTTGTGATTTTATTGAGGCGGCTGACATGATTAGCAAGTTTATCTTTGTTTCTTGTATTGACATTATGCCGATACTACTAAAGACTATCTCATATTTTCAATTATTAAATCATGACATCTTGTCTCATCTACATGTGACAGATAATGCGACGTTGCCAAATCTAATAGCATGGCCAGTAACTATAGAAGGCAGTGGTCTGCGGGATAGCATACCATAACGGGCACGAACGGGCGAGAGCGGAACGGGGCGATCGGGCGATGCACGGGCGTAAGCGAGACGACGGCGGCGCCAGCGACAGGAACAAATTAGTTTGATTTCGACGCTTGCGCATTATAGTTTTGTATTATTTTTTGTATATAATTTTAAAGTAATGAAAATTTATAGTGAAGAACTTATTTTGTGTATTTTATCAAAAGCTGCTATGTGGGACAGTAACACAGACAAGTCAACCTTATAGACCACGCTTTGACAGGGAGTAGCATTCGCCAAGGCTAAGTAGTGACACTACATAACTACGTCACTAGTGAGCCGTCAGTTGGAAGCACGTCGGAAGCCATTAAATGCTTAAGACAGTCGTTCGAATTGAAACACTGTCAAATGATATAACCATATTAACTTGGGAGAGGATCACAGTACTAGGCGCCTACACAATTCACTCGGTTGTTTACGCTAGGCGATTGAAAATATAAGCGACCAAATCGAGAAGGCGCCTCGTACTGTAATCCTTTACAATGTTAACATGGCTATGTCATTTGACAGTGTTATATTCCTTTTTTTTCTAACTTAAATCATCTTTAATCATAAGTTTAAGGATAAAAACATTTAAGTATTTTTTTAAAGTTTATAATTACAAAAACCTAGTATGCATGCATAAGTTGGCTTTGTTATATAAATGTGGGGTCACAGACAAAATTTAGTTTTATAAATATTGCCAGTGTGCAAACTCAGCGCTAGGTTCGGGGTTAAGACATCGGGTTATCAATTAGCCCTTCTTTAGGATGTCGCCGTATACGTTTCTCTAAAGCACCCTTACATCACAAACAGCATTGCATACCTATACTCTGATTTTCGTGGTCCTTGTTTAGTATATATATCTTCCCGTGTGGTACTCGATGAAAAAGTATGTCGATCTGGAATCAAAATATAAATTTTAACACAAAGAAATCCGTAGTTTTAATAAACAATTATTTTAATAAACAAACAAACAAATACTTTTTCCTAATTTAAAACTACTAGGCGTTCTGGGCCCATAACCTGAGAAAACTTGCGGGGAAAAGTTATAAATAAAACTGCTATTATATGCTCAATGTATTTTAGGAAACCATTATTACAATAATCTAAGTTGCGGAGCTAGCGAGCGGGGCACGGTCAGAGAGAACAAGGATGTAGCTCGCGCATAGACAACTTATTCTATAATGCATGTACCTGGGTTCTAGTTCTCACAGAAAGTACGGGCAAAACTAGCGACGAACTAATTAAATTTGATTATTTTTTTTTTGGACTCACTATAACTTTTTGAATGTTAATATTTAAGGCACACTATCATTACGGAATCGAATGTCAGTAGAATGTTGACAAGTGTCAAAGGGACGTACACAATTGACAAGAAGCGGAAAGATGGATATCATCATCATCATCATCAGCCCATTTTTACCCCACTGCAGGGGCTTAGGCCTCCCCCAGGGTGAGGAGGGGGGCTTGGAGCTTAAGTCCACCACGTTGCTCCACTGCGGGTTGGGAACTGTAACGACCGCCATCTATTGACAGCGTCCGGGACCGACTGCTTAACGTGCCCTCCGAAGCACGGTGTCAGTGATATTGTGTACTTAAGTCAGAAAAACTCATTGGTACACGCCCGGATTCGAACCATGGCCTTATAAATTTGAGACAGGTTCGTTGCGCTCTGGGCTATCACGACATGGAAGATGGATATATGTGGTCAAAATATACGGTTCGTTAAAATAGCGCTATTACATACATACGTACTTATACATCACAACAACGTCTAGGCCCCAAACTAAGCATTACCTTGTGTTTTTGGGTGCCAAGCGAAGACACCACCTACATATAACAACCAAGACCCGGTGCCAGTATTAATATTCATCATATAAATACTGACCCGACATGCGAAAAACGCCAATAGTTTTCAACTAATTCAATTTCTTATTTTAACTAATTAAATTTTTTCAACAAGTTATACTGTATTGTATTTCAAAGTTGATGTGAGGCTTTCCATTGACCCCTCTTAAGGAGATTTAGTGGGAGCTTATCGGATCTCTTTCCCCACATATCGAGACCCTTTACGAATGCTAAAGCATACAATTAACACTACCTACCGTACAACCGCGACATACACACAAGCTGTAATTTAATCTGAACACTTAGTGAATTGAAATACATCTCCCTGGGGGGGAGGCCTAAGCCCCTGCATTGAAGTACAATGGGCTGATGTAAAGGAAAAAAAAACGTTTTAGTATGTCATATGGGTGTATACTTTCTTTTAATTTAATTTTATTTTTATTATTCGTTTTAACGGCTATAGTGGTATACATTCCATAAAAATTTCAAGTGTAAAAAATCGTGTGTTGTACCACCTTTCATTTTTAACTTTGTTGTTATATCGGCCATCATCATCATCAGCCCATTTTACCCCACTGCAGGGGCTTAGGCCTCCTCCAGGGTGAGGGGGGGGGGGGGGGTTGGAGCTTAAATCCACCACGCTACTCCACTGCCGGTTGGGGATTGTAACGACCGCCATCTATTGACAATGCTCGAGACCGACTGCTTAACGTGCTCTCCGAGGCACGGAGCCAGTGATAGTCAATGTACTTAAGTCAGAAAAATATATTGGCACACGCCCGGATTCGAACCATGGCCCTATAACCTTATAAATTTGAGACAGGTTCGTTGCGCTCTGGGCTATCACGCTATATCGGTAATAGTAATACATAATCTATGGAAATTTCAAGTGTCTACCTATTACAGTGACGACCGCGTAGCTTAGTGGGTAGCGACCCTGCCTTCGAAGCTGGAGGTCCCGGGTTCGAATCCCAGGTCGGGTCAGTATTTATATGATTAATATCGATACTGGTACCGGGTCTTGGTTGTTATATGTGTGTGGTGTCTTCGCAAAAAATATTTATATATGTATATATTATAAAGAATATTTAAGTATGTATATCAGTTGTCTAGTAACCCATAACACAAGCATAATACTTGCTTACTTTGGGACTAGATGACGCTGTGTGGGAAGTCCCATGTATTATTATTATTACAGTTCAGACTACAGCCCTGTGACAGACGGAAGACGACGGCCGGACAGACAGCAGAGCCTTACTAATAGGTCCCCGTAGGTACCCTTTGAGTTCTAAACCCTAAAAATGTGTAGAAACATTCCATTTTGTCTATATTTTTATTTAAAAAATAAAGTGAAATTTTCGGACGACCTAGTCCGCATCTTTCAATCATATGCGATTTAATACTCACATGATGCCGACCGTGTCTTTTAGCTAGGCGACGCGCATGCGCTGCATCGGTAGGGCGTGACCCCGCCACCGCAGCCACGCGGTCGCCACAGCGTACACCAAAGCTGGCGCCACCCGGCGGCCAACACGCCACCCTGGATAAGGCAATCCATTTCATTTAAGTGTATCGAAGTAAACAACATCATCTTATATCTTCAAGTCTTCATACTTTCGACTGACGAGATTCTAAGAATTTTGAAATTTCGTTTAAAAAAAAAAAGGTTTCATAGAATAACCTCGATAATGGTCAAATCATAATTGACAACAATTCAAATTTTTAACCCCTACTTTTTATTGGTTTTATTTTATTTATTTAAAACTAGAAACAAAAATAAGCGACTCGTATTTTTTTTTTTAATAAATAATATTTGAATTTAAAAGTTGCTAATTCCAAAAGGTCATAAATATCTGCCAAATGATGGGATTTGTATAATTTTTTTTACTCTGATCACAGATACTACTATAGGCATTTTGATATGATTTTCACTTATAGATAGAAATAATTGACAATTCAAATTATCAATCCCTACTTTTTATTGGTTTTATTTTATTTATTTAAAACTAGAACCAAAAATAACAGGTATTATTTTTAATAATTAATATTTTCAAGTCGTTTTAACGAATTTAAAAATTGCTTTTTCCAAAAAGTCATAAATATCTGCCAAATGACGGGATTCATATCAATTTTTTTTAATCAGATACTACTATAAGGATATTGATATGATTTTCACTTACAGATAGACTATTCACGAAGAAAGTCTTTCTAAGTAAATTTATAATAAATAATTAACTAAATTAATAACATTTATAAATTATAAATATTTTAATAATTTAAAAAAAAACGTGCGTCTTGGGAATTTAAAATTAGAAACAGTGCTTAGCTTTAAATGTTTTAAAGTAACTTTATCTTTGATGGTAATTTTCTTAAGGTGCCTCATTTTTATTTTTAAACAAATAAATATTATAATAAAATTGTGTGGGTCAAAACTGAACTTTCTTCTTTAATAGGATCGTGGCGCGCTGAGCGAAAGCGATAACCGAATGATTTAACCAAAAACAAAATACGATCGAGAGCCCGCCTATGTAACGTGTCACCTCTAATTAGTTATAAACACAGACCAGTCAACCTATAGACCACGCTTTAATAAACGTCAGTACGAAAACGAAATCGCCAAAAATTGACGGCGTGCGGGGAGAGGTCGGCTAGTTTTCATTGGCTCGTTCAAAATTGACAATTTAATGGCTTCCGACGTGCTTCCAACTGACGGCTCACTAGTGACGTAGTTATGTAGTGTCACTACATAGCCTTGGCGAATGCTACTCCCTGTCAAAGCGTGGTCTATAAGGTTGACTTGTCTGTGGTTATAAACTACTATTACTGCTTTTTGTTTTGATCTGATATTCCATGATTCTAACATTGATGACCACAACATATCGAGCATCTCACCAGACTTGCGACTGCGCGTCTGCGAAAACGGGTGGACGGGTAGGGGGCAGCCTCGCGACGTGTGCCGCGCCTCGCGCCTGCTCCGCCACCAAAGCCGCTGCCTGTCTGCGCCGCAACGACACCAGGGGCGCTGAAGTCGACGGCTCCGGATGACCTATAATAAAAATATAAATGCATCAAATAATGACGTGATATCCAATTGGTAGCGAGCTCGCTTCTTGTTTAAAAGGCCGTGGTTCAAATCCCAAAGCATGTACTAATGAGTTTTTTTTTTCTAATTTGTGCACATAACTATCACTGACTGTCCTTAGGAGAGCACGTTAAGCCGTCGGTCCCGGTCGCCATTAGTAGATAGCAGTCGTTAAAATCCACCAAACCGCTCTGGAGCAGCGTGGTGGATTACGCTCCAAGCCCGTTCATCCCGAGGGGAGGCCTAAGTCCCTGCAGTGGGACATTAATAATAATAAAATAATATAATAAATTTCATTACTTATTACTGTTTGATGGAGAAATTGGCTTTAAAGTCAGCTACCCCATCTTTTTTAATGTTGGCGTAGTAAAACCAATTATCAAATCCTATTATAAAATTAAGTTTTTTCGTAATATGTAAATAATAAAATATGGTACTTTAATAAAATTCCTCGAAACAGTCTTTTTAACAAATAACAAATGACGACCGCTTAGCCTAGTGGGTAGCGACCCTGCTTACGAAGCTGGAGGTCCCGGGTTCGAATCGCAGGTCGGATCAGTATTTATATGATGAATATTGATACTGGTACCGGGTCTTGTTTGTAATATGTATGTGGTGTCTTCGCTTGGTACCCAAAACACAAGCTAATGCTTAGTTTAGGGCCTAGACGTTGTTGTCATGTATACGTTATTATTATTATTAAATGGCATAAATTTATAACATTTCACATACCTAATTAGACAAGATTCGTGGACCAAGCGTCACCACGTGATTACGTATCTATATACAAGTAATTATAAATTTCAACTTTTTCTAACCGTTGTTCAACGAGCTACTTCGCCTCCTGCCCCCATCTGCTCTTACTTCTGGTCTTGACCTGTGCACAATTTTCGAAGGTGATATGGCAACGCTGAAAAATTAAATTTACAGTTGGCTCAAAATGAGTTACGACCAGATCCTTATTAAAAATTAAAAAAATAATTTACAGTTCATAGTTGACTGACTGATTGGCTGAGTGGTTAGAGACCTTAACTACGGAGCCAAAGGTCGCGGGTTCGAATCCCGCCCGGGACAAATATTTGTGTGCATGAACATGTCTATTTGTTCCGTGTCTTGGTGTAAAATATCTATATATAATGTGCAATGAGTATAATTACTATAACAAGTATAACTTGTAATTTATAATTAAGTAGTTAAAATTCTATTGTAAGCTGACATGTGATGTGCTACCACAGACCAGTCAACCTATAGACCACGCTTTAATAAACGTCAGTATGAAAACGAAATCGCCAAAAAGTGGCGGGGTGCGGGGAGAGGTCGGCTAGTTTTCATTGGCTCGTTCAAAATTGACAATTTAATGGCTTCCGACCTGCTTCCAACTGACCGCTCAGAAGAGACGTAGTTATGTAGTGTCACTACATAGCCTTGGCGAATGCTACTCCCTGTCAAAGCGTGGTCTATAAGGTTGACTTGTCTGTGTGTGCTACGAAGGTATTGCTGCTATTGTTGTATTGGAATAGGTAATTTTATAAATCTATCACTTCCTGTGAGAACCTCTAACTGGCTTCCTGTTTTTATTAATTTTTACTATAAGTATTGTGTAGCTGTTGGTTTTCCTAAGATAATGAAAATTAAATAAAAAAACATACATTTCACGTCTAGTAACCCGTAACACAAGCATAATACTCGCTTACTTTGGGACTAGATTTCTTAAAAAAAGTTCCTTTTAAAAAGTGGTCTAAAGCTTTTCCTTTACATATTTATATATAGATGATCAAACAATAGTAATTACTATTAAATATTAGTTTTCCTTGTAACATTTCTTTTGGACAATCATCATCATCATCATCATCATCAGCCCATTTTTTACCCCACTGCAGGGGCTTAGGCCTCCCCCAGGGCGAGGAGGGGGGCTTGGAGCTTAAGTCCACCACGCTCCTCCACTGCGGGTTGGGAACTGTAACGACCGCCATCTATTGACAGCGTCCGGGACCGACTGCTTAACGTGCCCTCCGAAGCACGGTGTCAGTGATATTGTGTACTTAAGTCAGAAAAACTCATTGGTACACGCCCGGATTCGAGCCATGGCCTTATAAATTTGAGACAGGTTCGTTGCGCTCTGGGCTATCACGACACTTTTGGACAATAACATTTAAATATTTTATGTGATAGAGTAAAATTTTAGGTTACGCCAGGGCTTAGCTAACGGCACTGTACAGTTTGACGTTCTGTATAAAAGGATCTACCGAAATCTAATCAATAAGGTAAAAGTGAATCGTGGACATTGATTTAAGAATTTAATAATAAGGATTTGTAGTCGCTAACCAAATATGAAATAAAAGCGTCCGCAACGAGCGTGGGCTGATATGGCCGCAGCCCGCCTTCGTTGTACGCGTCAGTGCATGCAAATACTTAATATGGTTCGGACGTGTCGCACTGTTTACGTGAATGTGACGAGATTTAAATCGTGATAATATCCAAATTAAATTAAAAATAATCGAATAGCCGTTTGTAGGCATAAACTTATGTTAAATTATAATGTTTACGCAAATACGATATTCAGCTCTTTTTTGCGTCTTTGACGAGTAGTTTCACAAATTTTTACGACACAAGTCGACATCGCGCACGTTCACTCGGCGCTTAGCCATTACACCGACTAAAAGCCCGTTGGTGGACTTATTGCGTTTTGGATGACTTCCTGCGCGGACACTTTAGAACGCGGAAAGCACATCCAGTTATATTATTGGTGTATCAATGATCGTGGACATTATTTTTGACTCACACGCAGACATTTACCAACAAGTAAATATATATTTTTGTCATGTCTTTGAGCTAAATACTACATACCAAAACTTTCAAATGGTATAAGATTCCCAAACTTTTAAATCATATCTAATAGAATTGCAACGACTTATTGCGAATTCCATTTATTCAAATGTATACTTTAACACAAGGCAGTAAATAACTAGTCAACCTTAATGATAGTAGCCTAGCAGTTTGTGTGATTGCATATATTTGGTACGCTACTAAATTTAATAGACAAATCATTCGACGACCGCTTAGTGTCGTGGGTAGCGACCTTGCTAACGAAGCTGGAGGTCCCGGATTCGAATCCCATGTTGGGTCAGTATTTATATGATGAATATTGATACTGGTACCGGGTCTTGGTTGTTATATATATGTGTTGTCTTCGCTTGGTACCCAAAACACAAGCTAATGCTTAGTTTGGGGCCAAGACATTGTTGGGATGTAGACGTTATTATTATTATTCTACTATACACTATAAATGGCCACCTTGGTCACTTTGCATTCCATTTAAACTTTTTTTATAAATTTTGTAACATAGACACAAATTCATGGATATTCCGCACTTACCGATCAACATTGTCACATCTTGTGGGACTCTCTTGTCTCCCTTTGCCTTGACCAAAGCCACGTAACCGAGTTAACAATGACAGCTCTGTCAAACCCCTCTTCCATATAGGCTTGTGGTGTACGTCTGTTTGTTTATCTGGAAAAGGCAATAATGTCTATAAACACTTCAATAGAACGCCCGCTTTATGTCAACAGCGCTTAAAGACTACATTTTATTTGAAACTACTAGTTTCCATCAGCCCTTTTTATACCCCACTGCAAGGGCTTAGGCCTCCCCTCAAAATGAGGAGCTTGGAGCTTAAATCCACCACACTGCTCCAATGCGGGTTGGCGGATTGTAACGACCGCCATCTACTGACAACAACCGGGACCGACTGCTTAACGTGCTCTCCGAGGCACGGAGTCAGTGATAGTTAATGTACTTAAGTTAGAGAAACTTAATGGTACACGCCCGGATTCGAACCAAGGCTACATGGCCTTATAGATTTGAAACAGGTTCGCTGCACTCGAGCTATCACGACACTTACAAGTTTAACAGTTTCATATTATTTTTACACATTAATTAACATTGGACTTGCTACTTAGTATCGTCAGTCATGTTGTACCACGTTACTACGATGGGCATATGTTCTTCATTTAAATATACAATTTAATTTATTATTAATTTATTACATTGAATATAGACTAAGAATTTCATTAATCAATTATTTCGTTTTTTAGATTTAAAATTATTATACTAAATCACCTCCTAAAAGAACTTCAGTCGAATGACTATTACACTGTGTATACGAGACAACCATGACATAACAAATGTCAATATTACAACTGTATACTCACCATTTTTAACGTTTTCTTTTTTCGGACTGTCATTTCTTCTTCCATGCGATAGCTGTTCCCTCAAAACTCGTACGTTGGTATCGTAATTATTCTGACTATTAGATCTTCCAATATTGCAATGTAGATTTCTAATTATTCTAGTCGAATTTATAGATAACGAATTGATCGTGTTAGTGGGATTTCCGATGTTCACTGAATTCACACTGTTCACGGAATTAACAGTGTTCACCGAATTAACAGTGTTCATCGAATTAACAGTGTTCACCGAATTGACAGTGTTCACCGAATTGACAGTGTTCACTGAATTGACAGTGGTCACCGAATTAACAGTGTTCACTGAATTGACAGCGTTCATGTTTGTGTTCACAAGTGAATTCGCCGTGTTCTTAGCGCCGTTCGTAGAAGTAGTGCTATTTGTTTTCACATTATCGTTCACCGAATTCGTGTTTGTTACAACAACACTGTTCGAAGAATTCAAATTGGTTTCTTCCACCTCATTACTGTTCGATTGAACATTCATATTCAAATTCGTGATTGAGTTACCGTTGTTGCAATGACTCGTAGGAAATAGATATTCATAAGTGGTATCAGAATTTTTATTGTTCAAATCCAAATTCGGCAACGAAGATTTCCTAAGAAGTTTCTCATCAAACTTATTAAAATACTTAAACTTTTTGATGGCCAATGGCGAACTCCTAGACGTAGATGCCATGCACAGCCTTTCGTATACACTGTCGTTTGACAGTTTGATGGTTTCGGAATCGACAGCGCCCGTCAAATTGACGGACGTCGACAAACTCAGATGCCCGTAAGGTTCCGCATCACGATTCGTGAACACCGTTCCATAGTCGTTGTGTACATTGACTTCCGTGTTCAGTATGTTCACGAAATTATGTTCGTCGCCGTCGGCGTTTTTTGTTTGCACATTCATTTTCTGTTCGAAATCGAAATTAAATACATCGGTTTCTGGTCCCAGCACCGGTATCGCAGTGTGAGGTGGGCCGTGGTTTGACACCTCAATCACCGTAACATTGGTCCCACTGCAGTCAAAAGATTTACATTTTCATTATTTTTGCAAGGAAACTAATTATACACAAGTGACGTCATCAATTTAAAAAATATATATTTGCTCATACTAGTGAATAGTAAAATTTATGAAATAGTTACTTTTTTTTAAAAAATAACCCATGATTTTGATGGTAATGCGCTCTGAGTATAAGCCATGCTTTTAGTATTGTTAGCAATATTCAGGAAAGTAATACAGTATACACGTCATTTTTTTACGCACGCGTTTTCGTTTATGTTTATTTTCTGGAAGTAATGTAGAGTGTTACGAATGAAGTACACTGAATAGGCAGGGGCTTAGGCCTCCCCCCCAGGGTGACGGGGCTTGGAGCTTAAATTCACCACGGTGTTCCAGTGCGGTTTAGTGGATTGTAACGACCGCCATCTATTGACAGCAACCGGGACCGACTGCCTAAAGTGCTCTCCGAGGCACGGAGTCAGTGCTAGTTATGTACTTAAGTCAGCAAAACTCATTGGTACACGCCCGGATTCGAACCGAAGGTATTGGATGAAAAGTATGAAAAATGCACAAACACTTAAATTACACATTAAAAATACTATAAAACCAAAAATAAATCAAACTATAAAAATATATTTATATTCATCATTTTCATGACGTCAGATCTGTCTTATTTTTAGATTTATCTTACTGCACTGGGTTTTCTTTTTCATTGTCTCACACCCTAGTCATTATTTTATACTTTAAGTGACTGACCGATTGGCCGACTAGTTAGACACCTTAACTGCGGAACCAAGGGTCGCGGGTTGGATTCCCGCCCGGAACAAATATTTGTGTGCGTGAATATGTCTATTTGTTCCGTGTCTGGATGTAAAAAGTTTTTATATACATATATTACATAGACTATTTAAGTATGTATACCAGTTGTCTAGTATACATAATACTTGCATACTTTGGGACTAGATGGTGCTGTGTGGGATGTCCTAAGTATTATCATTATAAAACTCTAGATTGACCTCACCTACTTCCTTCATCCCCACCATGTTCACACGAAGTGGTAGCTTTCATCGCTTTATCATCACTATTAACCAACAGAGTCTGTTTGAAATCCACATCAACGATCAAACCAGCTTCTGATACATCTACTTTCTGATCACCCACACTAATTCTATCTACTGAAAAGAACTCTTCATCGGAATCTTTGTGGCTGTTCCTTCTTAGAATCGAATCATCCAAACAAATGTTCTGTCCGCAGATTTTCGCTAGACTTTTTGGTTTGTCGTTTGAAGAGTTTTGGTTTTCAACTTCTTGACTTGTGCTTGGAACGTCAGCCAATTGTATAGCCGTGTCCCAATCTGTTCTGGACCTTTCCGGTTCTGGTGAAGCTTCTCTTATTGGTTCATGGTTCTCTACTGATCTGGTTTCATTTTGTTCAACGTTCGTAGAATCGTTTGGATGTGGTGGAATGTTCAACTCTATGCCTGGTACCCTAAAAAAATCACTGATAAATAATACAAAAGAAACTTGGGCACCTGTGATATAATATTACTTGTTTGTGTCCGAGTCACTGTAAAAAGCTATTTATAGATTATAAAAACATAACTTATACACAAAAAAAAAAAAATTATTCAGCCATTATGTGACAAAGACTAAACGGAAACATAGTTTTAATTTCGCGTGTTTATTTAGTGTTATTCTATTTATGTTACAACACACCACAACAAAATATAGGTAGAGGTACTTAGGTATAAATTTACTTTCATTCCATTAGCCCATACCACACTGCAGGGGCTTAGGTCTCGTCCCAGGGTGAGGGGACTTGGGCTTAAATTTACCACGCTGTTTCAGTGTGGGTTGGTGGATTGTAACGACCGCCATCTTGACAGAAACCGGGACCAACTGCTTAACGTGCTCTCCGAGGCACGGAGTCAGTGGTAGTTATGTACTTAAGTCAGAAAAACTCATTGGTGCACGCCCGGGTTAGAACCACGGTCCCACGGCCTTATAAATTTTAAACAAGTTTGCTGCGCTCGGGCTATTATGACACTTTACAAGTGATCAATTCACTTATCAGTCCCCAATTGCTATGACAGTATAATAGGTAGTGAAATTACCAACTTACCTGACCGGCGGTACAGCAGGCGTGGGTGGTAGCGGAGAAGTTGGGTCACGTGTACCGGCTCTAGGCATTGGCTGCACTGGCGGAGCGCCGTACACGTTCTCGCTTTTTGACAATACTCGCAACTCGTGCAACTTGTCGCGCAGTGTGCACACCCAGTCTTGCATTGAGTCCCTGGATATTATGTGATATAGTATTATTACCTGCTAATACCTATGGTGAATACCAAGAAAGTAGAGAGATGGATCAGTGTTTGGTTTGCAGCCCAGGCACTTCACATCACAGGTCTCTAACTTCTGAATGGGGGCATTTACTATAATGACATTGTAGTTGTGGTCAGGAATGATATTGTCAAAAAACACATTAAAAAACCTTTTTTAAAACAAGATTTTATTTAAAAATAAACTAATAATTATATAAAATAATTATTCAGTATTTAAATTACATAAATACACTTATGTAAATTAAGTGCTGATTATTTAGTTTTTGTCCGACAGCAGAGGGCAATGCTTTTTGAGTGCTGCAAATGAAAAAAGAGAGGGGGCGTAAAAAATTTCTTTTGTTATTACAACTATCAATGAAATGAAAGTAAATAAACAGCTCATTATAGTTAAAACACTTTTATGCTACCATTTTGATATAAACTAAAAAACAGTACATTTAACGCAAAATTTTTGGGCTGTAACCAAAACTAAAGTAAATGCGTGCCAATTAATAAAACTAAAAAGTAGGAAATTATCTAAATTATTTAAAAAAAAAAAAAATCCCAACTGCAAAACCATTTAACTGAAAAGAAGAAAAGTTATTAACTGAAAAGAGAAAAAGAAGGTATTTTCTATAAAATTAGGTTTTAACCTATTAACTTGTCATCAATCATTATCAATCAATTGTCTCTGTCAATTAAATGGCCCGTGACTTTCAATCTGACCCATTTGGGTCAATGTGTAGTGCCCAGGTTAACAACGTAGGATGCGCCATGCAGCGATTCTTTGTTCGATATGTACATATGCAGATATTAAAATACACTAAGTACCTAATATACTGTTGACTGACCAATTGGCTGAGTGGTTAGACACCCTAACTGTGGAGCTAAGGGTTGCGGGTTCGATTCCCGCCCGGGACAAATACTAGTATGCAAGAACATGTTTATTTCATTCCATGTCTGGATGCAAAATATTTATATTTGCAAAATATTTATATATGTATACATTACAAAGAGTATTATTAATTATGTATTTCAGTTGTCTAGTAATCCATAACACAAGCATAATAGGTACTTGTTTACTTTGGGTGGTACTGTGTGGGATGCCCCACATATTATTATTATGTATTACTATCATAAAAATATGATTTGAATGGTATAGCTATATGGTAATGCAGAGAGAGAAACAAACCAATGACCACAATATGTTTTGTAGTTTATGCTAATATTTTTTGATAGCCGAGTGGTGGCGAGCTCACTTCTTGTTAGAAGATCGTGGTTCCAATCCCAGAAACTGGTATATACCTATGAGTTTATTTTGACTTAAGTACATAACTGTCACTGATTTCGTGCCTCAGAGAGCGCGTCAAGCCGTAGGTCCCGGTAGCCATCATCAGATGCCAGTCATTACAATCCACTAACCTGTACTGGGGCAGTATGGTGGATTAAGCTCCAAACACCCTCATCCCGAGCGGAGGCCTAAGCTCCTACAGTGGGGCATAATGGGCTGATATGGACGAATGTTTATCCCCTTATAGCATTCAAGTCATATCTATGTTATACTTAGGATATTTTAACAAAGATATATTAGATTAGATTTATTACATTATATTTTAAATAAACCTTGACTATAGAGTTTGTTTACATTGTCCACAAGTTTTATTGAGATGGAGAGAAATTAATTCGGATCATAAAGCTTTTTACACATACCAGTCTGGCGCCAACATCCTGACAGGTCCTTCATCAGTGGCCACCAAGAAGTCAAACTCGTCACCTGGCCAGGCTTTGACACTTGCTGTCACATGTTTTGCCGTCTTTAAGTTGACCCTCCATGACGGCTTATGGGTCAGGGTGCTAGGCGAATCGGGATCAGGATATTGTTCCAAATATGGGGTGCGACCGTTGTGCACACAGAATAGTGTCCACATAGCTTTAAGTTGGGGTTTCTGTCAACAAACATAGCACAATACTTATAGACTTCAATGAGTTATTTGATGCAAACTACAAAAGTAAATATATCAGTTTTCTAGTACCCCATAATACAAGCATAATACTTGCTTACTTTAGGACTAGATGGCGCTGTGTAGAATATCCCCGATATTATTATTATTAATCTCCTGACAGCAATATCACTTTGAAATTTGAAATCAGTAAAGTACCTCAACCTATATTGCTCGTAGATTGAAGTACTTTACTGACGATGAAAATGCTAGAAGATTATATTAATGTGACCGATTAGCTGAGTGGTTAGAGACCGTAACTGTGGAGCCAAGGGTCGCGGATTCGATTCCCGCCTGTGGCAAATATTTGTCTGCATGAAGATGTCTATTGTGCCGTGTCTGGGTGTAAAAATATCTATATTTATGTATATATTACAAAGAATATTCAAGTATACATAACAGTTGCCTAGTACCCATAATACAAGCACAATAGTTATTATTGTTACTATATAGATAATGTACATATAGATACGTACCTTGTGAGCCAGCGCTTTAAGCTTTCCACTGCCGTTTTCCGATGGTATCCTTTTAAGAAATGCATTTTTCTGTATCTCCCTGTAATAAACTGGACCGTCGGCGTCTATGTGCCTCAACATTTTGATACATCAGTTGAGCTGAAAGTATATTAAATTGTTTTAGAGAGTTATAAATTCTCCACAATTCTTACGGACTTGTGTGATGCTCTTAGTGTGGTGTCGTGGGGTTGAAGGTCTCGGAAATATCTGAGTTGGATTTTCGACACATATTCCACGTTTCGCCCAGAGCAGGATTTCACCCACTATTGGTGGGTGTAATCCTGAATGTGTTCATTATATACCTACCACAAATTCGAAAACAAAGAAGTTAATGCAGGTCAGAAAACAATATAATTGATCGAGTGCACTGACGTTTAATTCTCTGGACAGGACAACGGCGACTGAATTACTTCGTGGCAATTGACACAAACTCACTAAACCAAAGGATTTGCTTTAAATGTCCTGTCTTGTATCAACCCTGTAAAACTTTAAAGTCCTTGTATATAATAAGTATTATACACAAGGACTTTTATTTATTTATTTATTTATTTATTTATTATTTACTTGACTGGATTTATATCTATTTAATAAAAAATTTTCAAGAGCAGTTACTTTTATTAAAAGAACAAAATTGAAAAATCACTTAAGATAATCCCTAAAACCTGTCTGTGGTTTTTCTCGGAAATTATTGCATCAAATAGATGAAATTTAGAAGGTAAGTGTAATCTATGAAACGCTACACAAGGACGTGGTGAAATTAATAAAAAAAATTTTTTTGGTATAGTTTGCCATACATGTAACTGAAGTACAAAAAAGGTTTTTCTCGGAAACTATTGCATTAAATAGATGAAATTTAGAAGGTAAATGTAATCTATGAAACGCTATAAAAGGACATGGTGAAATTAATTAAAAAATTTTTTTGTATAGTTCGCCATACATGTACAAAAGTACAAAAAAAAAAAAATTCATTGTACATATTAATGCGAGATGCACCAAACGATAGGCCTTCAAAAATGATGTCAAGCTTTAAAACATTATTTTTTTTTTATTTAAGTCAACAGTTGTTGAGATACGCACTCCATAAGTCCTGATTTTTTTTAGAGTCGTGTGTCCCTTTCCCCTCTACCAGCTAAACCGTTGTTTTTGGATATGTGGAAAAAGTTTATGACAGGAGTGTATATAACGTAGTTAAAAGGAAAACTATCACAGCTAACTAGACTCTATTAAGTATTTAACAAGTAACAGATTAACTTATAACTTTCATAAGTAAAAATTTTGTAAAAGTTCCATAGAAAACGAAAGATAGCATTTAGCCAATAAGCGAAAACTTGATGCATTTTATTTTTGTGATGTTATTGTAAAAGATAAATTAAAAAAAAAAAACATTTTATGATGAAAACTATATTGTATTATTGGGTACTATAAATTTACGCTTTCCTTTGCAGAGCTTATTTTCTTCACAATCGATTCTAAAAGTCAAAGGTTCACTATAACCAAATAAATAATAAAAATTGTCTCTAGCTATCAGTGCACTCATGCTATTACTTTTGGGATTAGCCAGAGAGGGTCGAGCGCCTTCTAAATAACTAATGAAATAAAAATGAAATATATTTACACAATAATTCCTAAATTACATAATAATAATGATTAATGGTTAAGTTCGATTAACATTTTTTTATATTGTATAGTGGAACGGAACCCTTCGTGTGCAAGTCCGATTCGCACTTGGCCGGTTTTTTCTTTAAATTTGGATTATGGTATATAAACATAGTGTTTTCAATATTTTGATTTTTTTGTGATGATTTTATATTATGATGTTCTTTTTACGGATTGCTGGCTTTGTTCTTGTTTAAAATTGAATTTGATTATCTAATGATTTTATTTTCTTGTGCTATTTGTTGGCTTATTATTAGTTTCATCGGGGTAATCTTTTTATTAAACAGTGTCTCTTACTGTATTTTACTGTTTTCAGTTTACTGTAATATTGAATGAGTCTTGTGCGCTATTTGTAAAGCTGACCCAACATTATTTATTGGCTATAACACACTTTATTTTATAAACATACTTTAGTGGCCACTCTGATGGGTTGGCTTTCCAAAACTACCACCCTGAGAGTATCACTACATATTATAAAATAAAGTCCCCACCGCGTCTGTCTGTCTGAATGTGATAAACTCAAAAACTAACGAACGGATTGGCATATTATTGAAACCAATGGACAAAGTGATTCAAGAGGAAGGTTTACGTGTACAATTTATTAATGTTTTGTGGAAATTTCTTGAAATATGGTTATTGTTGAAGAAGTCGGAAAAAAATCAAGCCGGCTGGGAGCTTTCATCGAAAACGCTGCCTGATCTTTTTGAGTTATAACAAAATAATGTATGGTGGAATTGTGTGTCTTTTATAGGACTAAAGAATAGTCTGCGATGGCATATGTCTATCTTTTATGAATACCTTACTATACCTATTTTTATGTTAGAAATGGTGTCATATGATGAGGTAATTGGAAAGCAATTTATATGGATACAGTATTACTCCTGATCAAATTAAATACGTTATTTACTAATTAATAATAATTTAATAAGGTAATTTTGGAAAACCACCACCTACCACTCTGATAAACATACTTACATTTTAGGGTACTACTTGAGGTTTGTTTAACATACCAATTACTTACATAATAACCATATAAATCTGTGTTAATATTTATAAGTATCAAAACCACATCAAAACTATGCGATGTAGTCAGTTGAACAATTGTAATTTATCATCCCGACGAACGTGTTCATTAAAATTCCCGACAGCAATAATTGAGACATACCTACTACCCTAATAAAATGATGACTCAAAATTCTCAGTCCTTAAATGGGCATCCTTTTACTCCCTAAGAGTTTCTTTACATAAATACATTTTCAAACTTAACTAAAAGATAATTAACCAATTATTTTAGTCAATTTTGTATTTTTATACATTACCATATTATATTCCTTGAAAAACACTTAAATTTTATCAAATGCTTCCTATAATTTTCTAAATACCAAGCTTATAAAATTACGATATTAAATATTCAGTCTTGATTGCATATTGCACGATCTGTATGTATGTACTGCACGGTAATTTAATTTAAAAATTAATAATATATACAGATAGATCAAAAACACAAAGACGCCACATTATACCTAGTACCTAATTACCTAGAATAAAAAATTATAAATAAATATATATATAATTTGACAATAACATTTTTAAATTTTGATAGATAGCTCGAGTTAAGATCACAGAACACTTGTTAAGATTGCAGTTTCTTTAGGATTTAGGAATAAAAATCTACTACATGTCTAATAAGTACGTAAATTCAAATATACATCGGCCGTCGAGAGTTTGTGTTCGTGACACATGAGATTTATAAATTCACACCAACCATCCGAGAGAGAACCAAGAACAAGTTTTTGACAGGTTTCTAATAATAAATTTCGATTTGCTTGTAATTTATAAACTAAAAATTTTAACGTCATTACGGAAACTGTATTCTCCCTTAGTTAAATGCAAGACAAGTAATAAATCTATCTTCCATATAAATAAAATCATAGTGCCTGTCTGTCTGTCTGTTCCGGCTAATCTCCGAAAAGATTGATCTGAAAAGGAAACATGAATAGCGCGTTATTAGAAGTGACATAGACTACCTTTTATCACGAAACTTCTTTTCCCACCTAAGAAATATTTCTAATCTCTGAGTCACCAGCGCTCAAGTGCAAAACATTTTGGCCCTAGAAATACTGTTTCGGAAGCTTGAGTATTTTAAATTAGTTTCTATCCGCCGAATCAATAGGGATTTTTGGATTGTTGGGTTTTTTTTTGGAAAGAAAAGAAGCTGGTCACCTGTACAAAGTTGTATTTTTGTAAAATTGTATTTCCCACTTTCGCATAAGGCAGTAAAGCGTGACAAAATTTATGAGTAATATAGGTATTTTAAACTTTAGTATTTAGAAAATTCACAGTCTTCTGTGCAGCGTATTTAGGCACAATCCTTTTAACGAGATATTTCCTAAATGACGGATCCTGGGAACCCGGGCATCCAAAAATACGTAACTTTTTGTGCTTGGCTTCTTACTCTTGTGGAACTTAACTACTTTGTAAATAGAGGCGGTCAGCCATCTAATTATTAATCACAATCTAAATACCTTAATTTTTGTGATCAAATCGGAGATTTGTATTCAAAGTGGTATTATATAAAAGGAGAACCTGTCGCTAACTTATTAAGGTGATTAAGGTATCAAAAATCCAAAAATTTTAAGAGTTCTAACTGTTTCACGATTTATTTTAAAGGTGTTAATCCTCCGCCGACGGATCATATTTTAATACGGGTTGCTGCTTTTAGTGATTAGCTTTCTTGAACTATGTTTTGAAAAATATAAAAAAGTATCTTAATAATAATAGAAGATAGCGTAGATACTATTTACAAAAACTTATGACGAACCAAAATCATAAGTTTGATTATAATTATTGATTTTTGATTCTTTTCTGTATTACACACTTGACTTGACTTGATGCACTTTTTGATAACTTTGTGATTAATTTTTGTTCTTGGTATGGCTGCGAAACCATGTGATTCAACATGCAATTGTTGTTATTTGGCAGTTTTTTAAGGTGTCGGCAATTTTATTTTAATTTAAATTTTTCTATCTTTAATCTTCAAAAATTTTTCTTTACCTGCCCACTTTTCTATAACGCACATCCGTTATTTAGATTTTTGTCATCTTTTCTCGTTTATTAGTTAGTAGTAAACATGTTATTAAAGAACACTAGCAACAAAAATCAAGATGAGAGAAGAAAAAAATAAAAATAAATAATTGTCACCCTAGAAAAAATGAGACGAAGGACTTCAACCTAGCTATTTCATCTCCTCGTTTCGCAAAGCCGAGTGCACTGTCCTGGACCTTGTATTAGGTCCATGCCATGTCCATGCTAATAATAAATCTGAGTAATAAATAAGAACTATAGGCTGTGTCTGTGCCTTAGCACATGTCACATGCATGTCACTGATGTAGATGTCAACTCCTCAATAGTCAACAAAGTTGTTAACTTCTGTTCGGTCTATGTTATTAGTTAACCATTATTCTACCTACTATTCTGCGGTGTTATGTTAAGTGCTGTAGCCAGTGGTGTAAAATCTGCTATATTTTAAAAACTTGCTGCAGACTATAAACTATAATATTTTAGCATGTTTATTAATATGTTATGCTTTAGAATCACAGGTGGGAATGCTTAGCGCGAGAATCGTTTGTTGCATTGTTGAAAATGCACGTCTAAGTATATACGTGTAGTATATTCAACCTACTCTACAAGCTGCCCAGGCTTTGGCCAAAAACCCAGTAATAAATAGAAAATCGAAACATATAAATATTAAGGAACACTTTATAAGAGATGTTATTCAACAAGAAAAAAATAGAAGTAAGGTACAAAAAAGTGAAGACCTGGAGGCTGATACAAAGGCGTTGCCAAAAGTAAAGATTACCGCTATAATGCCAAATTTGGGATTAGTAGAGAATCAGCCGTGAGGGGGGGTGTTGAAAATGCACATCTAAGTATATACTTGTAGTATATACAACCTACCCTAGATATTGGCAATAAACGAAAAATATATTCTGGTGTTACTTTGCAACCTAATATTAAAAAATGATTTCTCGTTTAGTGTACATCTTATAAAATAAATAATTCTATTGTTTGGTATTATCCCTTATTAATATGAGGTGGGCGGCGGTCACATGCGGTCGACCGACAGCTGCGTTAATGCCATGCTAATGCTAAATTGCTAAATTTGCTAATCAGTCAGTGCGCAATCGCGTTCGGTTTAGGACGTGTTTCGAAGTGCTGATCGCATCGCTCTTTCGGTAAGGCGGGACTGCGGGATCGCGTCGTGCTATTGAATAGCACCAAGAGTCAACCAATATAATATGCTAAATCCGTTGGGCTTAAATAACGCGTTTTAAATAATCCTCTATGCTATATTATCCACAACTGGCTGTGGCTATCAGTGGCTATGCATGTGTGCTATTTTGTACTCGTTAAGTTGCTTATAGTGAAGGTGAAGTGAATTATTTTCAGTAATTCCATGTAAAAAAGGAAAGTCACGTTTCTGTAAGTCATTTGTATAAATTCTTATCATTTATGCTATAACTTTCTTTATATGAAATTTTGCCATTAATTGGTATTAAACGAAACATTCAAACCAAAATGTTCGTAGTTTCATCATAATAAAAATCAACACAAATAGTCGGTGCGATTGATGCAAATAGTCAATAGTGGTATGGTTTGGGATTGGTCCGAAGGTGTGGGTCTGGTGCAGTCTGGTGTTCTATGTTTGGCAGTGTTTGTCACAAATTCCAATCGTCATTTAAAGCTTATTTTTATAAAGTTTCATGGATACCAGTAATACCTGTCAACCCATCTTAACATTTCATTCTATCTATGAGATAAATTCTATGCATAAATTATAATAAAATGTTAAAGGAATTTTAATTAAATATTAGGTCGTAGGTCGTAAATATTACGTCGCATAAAATATGATTGTTGTACTTATTGTTTTAACTAAAAATATAATAGGCAACGTTTTTTTCATTGATATTGTTTCAAGAATTTACTACCTTCTTGATTAGCATTATGAGAAGATTACACTTTAACTCATTACGATGTTGCGTGGAATCGACCTTTTAGTACATTGACCACAATATTCACATTACGGATAAACCCTTTGATCTTTTTGCAGCAGCGTGATTAAAAAAAGAATTTATTTTTGTCACGTGACCTTTAGAACCGCCAAATTAAATGTCAACTGTCATTTTCTGTCAAATTGCTGCTGCTAATGCTGTTAGAAATTTGAGATTTGCTAAAAAAATCTTTGTGTTTAAATATAAAATCAACGATTAAATTCATATTTATTTCACATAATCTTTAGTTACGGATATTAATTTACGTGTAAAATATGGCCAAAGTTCACATCACCAATGTCGTCGTATTAGACAATCCAAGCCCGTTTTTGAATCCTTTCCAATTTGAGCTAACATTTGAATGTATAGAAGAATTAAAAGAAGATTTAGAATGGAAGATGATATACGTCGGTTCTGCGGAAACTGAAGAACATGATCAAGTACTGGACACCATTTACGTTGGTCCTATACCGGAAGGGAGACACATGTTTGTTTTCCAAGCACCGCCTCCAGATGTCAATAGAATACCTGAAAATGATGCATTAGGTGTAACTGTTGTATTGCTGACATGTTCGTATAGAAGTCAGGAGTTTGTTAGAGTAGGTTATTTCATTAATAACGAGTATAGTGAATCAGAACCTGAATTGAGAGAAAACCCACCAGCAAAACCTCAGTTTGATAAAGTAGTTAGGAATATATTAGCCTCTGAACCAAGGGTTACAAGGTTCAAGATTAATTGGGCGGAGCCTGATGCTTTGGGTTCAGTTCCTAACCATGATGCAGAAGTATCACATGAGGTGCTACCGAATAATGATTCTTGTGGTGCATCATTCAATGCTGACAGCCAAATCAGTACTATAGAATTTCAAGGTGCCTTGAGTTTGAGTGGATGTGGTGACAATTCAAACTCTGTAACGCGGATGGAAAGTTGAAGTGAGTATATAGATTTTTTTAAGTTTATTCTAAGTAATATTAAAATAAAAGGTATTTTAATGTACATAAATATATGTTACAATCGGTTAGAATGCATATTTATTCTGCATTTAATTATTGATATTTTTTTATAAATAACTAATGTTCACCAATGATTACATCCGTTTGGATAGATGTACTTAAATCCAACCTTAACCTTTTGAATGCTTGATGGGTTATATCCATAACTCACCAGAATATATAAATATTACCTTAGTGTGTAAGCGCTTAATCTATTGAAAGCCACAGATTTTACACCAAATGGACACTACAACGCCATGATGCAGGTTCTTCATTAAACTTTCAATATAATTACAACTACGTTAAAAGTAAACAATGATACTCTAATACATCATAACCCTAAATGAAATTCTTATTAAAAATTACAAAATACCTACATATAACTAAGGTATAATGCAAATAAAAGTGAGTACATGATTTTTAAAGCTGGGACTAAATATCACGAGCCGGTGCTGTCAGTCACTATTTCCGATACTCCGCTCAAAAAAGTGATGAAATTTAAATACCTGGGCCACTGGGTTACTCATGGCCTCAGTGATAACGAGGATATAGAAAGGGAACGCAGGGCGCTGGCTGTGCGATGTAATATGTTGGCCCGCAGATTTGCACGGTGTACCAAGGAAGTTAAAGTGACACTCTTTAGAGCATACTGTCAGTCTTTTTACACTTGCAGTCTGTGTGTCAATTATACGCAGAGGGCCTACGGCGCTCTGCGAGTCCAATACAACAATGCGTTTAGGGTACTGATGGGGCTGCCTAGATTTTGTAGCGCGTCTGGCATGTTCGTAGATGGGCGTAGATGGCTTTCACGCCATTTTAAGAAAACGATGTGTCTCCATACTGAACCGCGTTCGTGCTAGCTCCAACAGCATCCTGAAGGTATTGGCTGACCGATGGGACTCTCCAATGTTGAATCATTGGCTTTGCCAACATACGACTTTAGCTAGTCGTATGTAGGCCTTGAGTCGTGTTAGTTTGTTTACTTTTATTTATTAATGTATCCATTTTCATTTTTATTATCATTATTATTATTTTTTCATTTTGTATATTTTCAATTACTTTTTTGATATGTAAATGGCAAGGTGTTCTTTGTATATGTTTTGATTGTTTATGTTTATTTTGTCTATGGGTTATTGTTACCTGAAATAAATTATTATTATTATTATTATATAAAAACACTATCATTAAACCCTAACGATAAAGCCTACCTCGCAACTCGTTCAGCCCAAAAATGCCCATCACGCTGTTGGCATTATCGCGATGTATAGCCAGCAAAATGTGCTATTCAAAAAAGAAGCCGGATAATTAATTATATTCATAATTATTGTTTGTCATAATAATAAATTCATATCAATAATTCTCTCAATTCCATTTGAATTGGTCCGTGTTAAAAAGACAATATTATCATTTTTTGACAAATAAAACAAAATTAATGCAAAAAAAAACTGCATCGTTGTACAAAAATAAAGCTCTTTTAGCATGAAATACTCGGGTAACTAAAAAGGTTATTTTAATACTAACATTCTTTTGTGATAGTTTGACAGTTTATTTACCCTGCTTGGGTTTATTAGTTCATGTGATACGTTATGTTCAGTTTAATAGGATATTTTGTGAATTTCCTGTTTTGTCATGGAAAGACAATCCAGAAAGAATATGGTGTTGTCTAAGTCGGAGCCACAAGTGTTTAACTTTAAAGATTTGTGATTTGAATGGTACTTCGAATGTATATCAAAATTGACAAATTTAAAGTTAATCAGACTATTATTTTATGTTTTAAAATCACATTTAGCAGATTTAAAGATTTTCTTGAAGATTTTTCACA
Source organism: Luffia ferchaultella (assembly GCA_949709985.1). Lineage (NCBI taxonomy): Eukaryota > Metazoa > Arthropoda > Insecta > Lepidoptera > Psychidae > Luffia > Luffia ferchaultella. Next base: position 7,898,658 of record OX453268.1, read on the forward strand.
CGTTTTCTTAAGGACCATAATTTTCAAAAGGCTTAAAGTACAATATTGTTTTGTCTAATATGGTTAGTCGGCAATATGTCTTTAAGGCGCCATGCCACCCGTTTCCATATGTTTTATAGTTCATCATCATCATCAGCCCATTTTTACCCCACTGCAGGGGCTTAGGCCTCACCCAGGGTGAGGAGGGGGACTTGGAGCTTAAGTCCACCACGCTGCTCCACTGCGGGTTGGGAACTGTAACGACCGCCATCTATTGACAGCGTCCGGGACTGACTGCTTAACGTGCCCTCCGAAGCACGGTGTCAGTGATATTGTGTACTTAAGTCAGAAAAACTCATTGGTACACGCCCGGATTCGAACCATGGCCCTATGGGGTCTTATAAATTTGAGACAGGTTCGTTGCGCTCTGGGCTATCACGACATCACGACATTTATAGTTGACAAGTGACAATCTTCAGAAAGTACTTGCAAAATTTTTGTGACTCAACTTTTTCTAAATAGCTATTTGTGTGACTAAAAGATATTCATCTGATTCATGTCAAAAAGCGATAATCAAATATAACCTGGGCATGCACCTAGATAGAAGACTCACCTGGCGTGAACATATAAATGTTATGTATAAATGTTAGGTTATGTACTTAAGTCAGAATAACTCATTGGTACACGCCCGGATTCGAACCATGGCCCTATGACCTTATAAATTTGAGACAGGTTCTTTGCGCTTTGGGCTATTACGACACATATCATTTTTCTTCTTAGATATACCGTTATATGAGGGAATGGGGTTATACTTCCTAGGAAAGACAACATCTGTCTGACTCTGGTACATGTAGAAAGAAGGGAAGGTTGTCGTGTCCTCAGCCGCGCCTCGCCGACCAGTAGATGTTGCAGTAAAACAAAAATGAATTTACTAATAAAATAAATTTAATAAACTTTATACAAAAAATATTTACAATATTATGGAACACAAGTCTATAGGATGACTTGCGTAACTGAGTGCGGTGGTGTCTCTACTGGTGAGGATTCGTGTAATTACAAGGTATTTTATATGATTTAACGTGCGTCGTTTCGCTAACTGATTGGCTTGACGTGTTTCGACAATTTGGTATTTTGGCCAATCAAAAAACATTTGGTGTCATTCGAGAGTCCAAAGGATTTGGGCTGTGCGATGTCATGTGTACTGAGCCAGCATAAATATTGTTTTTGAATAAAAATAAATGACTGTGAAAAATAATCAGAAAATGTTGCGACGTTGGGGTCACCGATTTGGACTTTAGAATAAGCGGTCAATAGCCTTATAGTTATATTGAAAATAGTAATGACATAGAAAATAAACTGCTGTATTTACTCTACAAAACGTACATCCACACTTCCATAAATGTTACTTAATTTAAAAAAAAAAAGAGCTAAACTGAGCCTGCATATTTTCTTTGTAAAAATGTACATTCATTAATATTTTCAAGTAACTTTTGATAATACATCTGTTTAGAATATATAAACTTGTTATTTTAAGTAGTCTGTGTAACCATAATGTCACAAAGACCAGTTTAGTTTTAATACATCTGCAAAATAGACTGGTCTATGTAACACAAAGCTAATTGGATCACTTTAGAATTACATAAAAAATTAAAAGCGTATAAATTCTAAAGTGGTGTTTTAGGCCACTTTTGCATTAATATAATTCATATTTTTAAGTTGGAATATGCGTAAAAGTAGATTTCCGTAAAAATGTTACATAGACCCCTTTAGTTCCAGGCTCGTCATATTTAGATATTCTGGTGAGCCATGAGATAGCCCATCAACTTTTGAAGAGTTGATTTTGGATTTCAGGACATATTGTATACATCTTCGCAAATGTTTGTTATTCCAATTCTCTCAGCCGCACTACTTTAAGATGTCTTATTTTTTAATTTTTTTTATTAAATACATAGTTTAAATTTAAGTTAACCCCACAAAAGAAGTGTCATTAATTTTTATATTTCATATTATATATTTTTTGCTCTACGCCTAAAAAACAGCATAATAATACATCCCACACAGCGTCGTCTAGTCTCAAAATAAGCAAGTATTATGCTTGTATTATGGGGTACTAGACAACTGATATAAATATTTAAATATTCCTTGTAATACATACATATATAGATACTTTTACACGCAGACACGAAACAAATAGACATGTTCATACACACAATTATTTGTCCCGGGCGGGATTCGAACCCGTGACCCTTGGCTCCGCAGTTAGGGAGTCTAACCGTTCGGCCTATCGGTCAGTAAAAACGTGATGATGATGGTAACATATGGGACAGCCCAAACAGCGCCATCTAGTCATAAACTAAGCAAGTATTATACTTGTTTGTTAGTGGTCTGTTGAATCATCATTGACTGGCCAATTGGTTGAGTAGTTAGAGGCTTCTAACTACAGAACGAAAGGTCATGGGTTCGATTTCCGTCTGGAACAAATATTTGTGTTCACGAACAAGTCTATTCGTTTCATGTCTTGGTGTTAAATATCTATATTTGTAGCAATTATTAAAAAAAAAACTCATTTATTGACAAAAATTATATTTTACAATATTTTGTTTCAGACAAAAATTTTGTGATATCCTATAATGTCGGGACAATTTGATGTCAAGATAGAAGTGCGTTCAGTGATCACAGAAGATATTTATTCATTGTATCTGCAGAAACCACATGAATCAGTAGTAAATTAAGTTAATTTTAGATGTCTCTTTTTTGTGTTTATTGTCGCTACAAGCAGTAATTCGTTTATTTAAAATTAAGTAAAGTCAACGATGTAAATAAATAGATTCCCTATTACGAACAAGAAAATTGTCGCTGTTTACGCGCGACGCGAATCGATGGTATTTGGCTGTATTTTGATGCATTCATTCCTATGTACCATTAGACAGGAGCGAAAGAGAAACTGTATGCTGCACTTATATACAGTTCAGATTGTAGATCGCTATGGAAGTTAAGTGAAATCCCTCAACCGTTCCGCATCCATAGACTTATGTCGTTGGCAAAATGTACAAATTCGCCACAATTATTATGTTGTATGATTCTCAGAAATAAGTAGAAATTAATGATGAAAGTTGTAAAATTTTTTTTTTTAAATTTGTCTTTCAAAACTATAGGGTAGTTGACAATTTTTAATTTTTTTTTATTATTTAGTAAATTTAATAAAAAAAATCAAACGTAATAATCTGGTAAATACCGCTGGTGGCTTACATTTCCTTATTTAGGTCTTCAAACTAATCTTATCTCCAAAATATTACAAAACTAGAGATCTTTATGGCATGTTTTGAAAGAATCCTTTGGAAAATACCGAAATTACGTTCCGCAGGAACTAATAGACAAATTGTACCAATATGTACTTCAATTTTTTAAAGATAACTGAAAACCAAGTTAAGAATATTACAAATTTTCTATTGAAGACTGCAATACTGAAATAAGGCATCACGCCTCAGCATGGCCATTTAAAATACTATGTATATAGAAATATGTGAAGGAAAAGCTTTCAATCCCTTCTTAAGCATAGTTAAAGTTTATGTGGCATAGGAATGCAGAAAGCTAAAATCTATATACAGGATGAGTTTTTAAGATGGGACTGTATTACTAAATTCTAAACTATGAGAAATAGCGAAAAGTGTTCGAACGGATCATGAGCTCGATTTTCGAGAAAACAAAAGTGTTTATTAAAATTTTTGAAAAATCTGCCAATTTAACAGGAAACCGAACCACTTGATTTGATAATCTATATTTTAATACGAGAAGAGAAAACTTTGTACCCCTTTTAAAGCATATTACGTGTACGGAGGAGTGTGAGATTTGGCATAGGTAAAGTTTATACGGAAAAGGAGTGCCAAAAGCTAAAATCTATATATACGCAATATGCGTTACAAATACTGCCAACCATACGAGTTTAATAGTCTGTCGTTTGATGCAATTTTAATTGACTTACTTTTGCTTATTTATTGTTGGTGGTTTCAAAAAAGTGAGTATGGTCGAATTTCGACCAATGAGCGACCACTGGTAACTTATTACTATAATTTTTATATGTTCTTTATTTTTCAACCGATTTTAATATTTCAGTATTAAGTATATTTAATATCCTAGAAATATATTTTTGAATATCAGTCAGCTACCCTATCAACTGAATAAAATTTATTCTGTAATTCTGTAGAGGGATTATGTGTTAATTAAACATTTTTTTATTGTAACCTTGCACAAGTTTTTTACTCAACCCATATCCGATAATCCCTATATTGATAAACGAAGAGCTCCGTACCATCGTACAATATATATATATATATATATATACACGTTTCTTGTATAGGGACCCCCTTTAATTTATAACATTTTTTTTTTAGTATTTGTTATAGCGGCCATAGTAGCACTTCATGATTTTTTTTCCCCCCTTGCGGTGAGAAGGCGGATTAAACTCTACAGTTTCTGCGCGCCCAGATGCGCGGGGTATGTGAGAGTTGCACCCACTAAACAACCGCCTGAAGCAGAATAAGGACGCGTGTCGTTAGCCCGAAAGCTCTGACGACTTCATCGGAGCGGCCAGGCGGCACACTAGGGTGTTGCTGGAGCGAAGTTGTCGGGTAACCCCTAAGGGTTACTCGAGGCAAAATAATTCCGTTGGCGCGGGCCTCCGGTTAAGATTTACGTTATTAATATAACGTGAAAAGTGTTTTACTGTTCACTCATTTGAGATGAGGTCAGTAGGGGTGGGACTTCATGAAAGTTTCAAGTGTAAGCAATAATTTCACAATCACCAAAAACGCCGAAAAGAAATTATAAAACATCTAATACATAAATAATATATCTAATATAAACTATAATATAACTATCACTGAGTCCGTGCCTCGGAGAGCACGTTAAGCAGTCGGTCCCGGACGCTGTCAATAGATGGCGGTCGTTACAATCCCCGACCCGCAGTGGAGTAGCGTGGTGGATTTAAGCTCCAAACCCCCTCCTCACCCTGGGGGAGGCTTAACCCCTTGCAGTGGGGTAAAATGGGCTGATGATGATATCTAATATAAAACTCTAATTTTTAACTATATTTTATTTGTTGGTTGGTATAGCGGCCATAACACATACTCCATGGTCTCTACCTATTCAATTTAGGTGATACAGGCCTGTGACAGACAGACGGATAGCCGAGCCTTAGTAATAGGGTTCCCGTTGGTACCCTTTGGGTACGGAACCCTAGAAAGTAAATCGTTCATATGACGTCACAACTACGAGCGGCAGATGGCGGCCATTCAACAAAGACGTTTTAAATATTTTTTTAATTTATACACTTCAAAATTTCGAATCAAAGTTATTTTTCATTTCTTGTGCACACAAATTCACTACTCCAAAAGTGACTGAGGCAATTGGGGACCTGCCCTTTATCATGTTATGCTCTTTTTTTTTGTTACGCACACTTTTTTACAACTTTTATAATGTATACGTTTGAGATGAAATGTTGTGTCGGTTGACTGAAAGAAAAAAGAATTATGTATAGGACGGAAATAAAAGATGGGAGTTGCAGGGAAAGTACCTTAAATATTAATAATAGCGAATTCAACTGAAACGAAACAATCGATCTTTTATTTTTTAAAATAAGTAAAACTATTTTATAAAGATTTTTGATAAATAACCTGATTGAGTCAGGTAGCGCGCATCCTGTACCACTTTTACAACACCAATCGATGTTCTAACTTTGCGACTGGACCTTAAAAACCGTACAAGCGCTAGGGGTCAAACGCGCACCCTGAGGGTTCCAAACCTTTATTTATTTTTGTTCTTGACATAATTACCGCTGCTCACCGCCAGATGGCCTAGAAACCTATTTAATTACTAAAAATTGGTACTAAAAATCCACTTGAAATTACAAATTGTTGATTTTCAGACTTTAATGACGCGCTAATTAAAGGTCAAATCTTTTCGTGCTATTGACTTCAAAACTTTTGTAGGGTCGCCTATCTGTACTATAATATTATAAAGCTGAAGAGTTTGTTTGTTTGTTTGAACGCGTAAATCTCAGGAACTACTGGTTCGAATTGAAAAATTCTTTTTGTGTTGGATAGTCTATTTATTGAGGAAGGCTATATGTATAAAATAATACTATCTGTCTGTCTGTCCATTTGAGCAAATCTCCAAAACGGCTAAACTGATTTTGATGAAACTTCACAAATATGGAAAGGAAGTGGTCAAAAGTGACATACACTACTTTTTGTGTGTCTGTATGTACGTCCATCTGTCTATTCGAGCTAATCTCTAAAACGGCTAAACCGATTTTAATGAAATTTCACGGGTATGAAAAGGAGGTGGTCAAAAGTGACATACGCTACTTTTTGTCCGTCTGTTTGTCTGTACGTCTATGTGTCTATTCAAGCTAATGTTCAAAACGGCTCAACAGATTTTAATGAAACTTTGCAGACGTGAAAGAAGGTTGTCAAGAGTGACATCAGCTACTTTTTGTGTCTGTCTGTCGTTTGTCTTCACTGATCTATCAACGTAGATAAAGCCGAAACTACTAAGTCTAGGACGGCTTCCTATTTGGAACAATGGTTTATTTTATAACATATCAATTTTTTATGAAAGGAATATTTGGAAATTTTAAATTTAAGGAGGGAGGGACGGAAGGGCTTTGTATGAGTCTTTGTTCTTTAAAGTTAGAAACAAAAATTTTTACATAAATAAATAATGATGTCTTTCAGGGTTTTTGGATTTCCACATTTTAAGGGTGGGAAACGGGAGGTGAAAAGTATGGGAGTATCGGTTTTCCTAAAGGAGTGGGGAGAATGAAGATTGAAAGTTTGAGTGGGTGTACCCAATATTAGTTTCAGCAAAAAGTATGTATAAACCATTTCGAAAGTTAATACTACCTAAAACAGGAATGTGTAGTCTACGCAAGCGAAGCTGCGGGCGGTCGCTAGTCTATTATAATAATAACGTATACACCACAACAACGTCTAGGCCCTAAACTAAGCATTAGCTTGTGTTTTGAGTACTAAGCGAACACACCACATACATAATGACCAAGACCCGGCACCAGTACCAATATTCAGCATATAAATACTGACCCGACCCGATCTGGGATTCGAACCCGGTACCTCTAGCTTCGTAGGCAAGGTCGCTACTCACTAGGCTAAGCGGTCGTCAATATTGGTTGTTTTCGAATTGATGATACCCACATGATACCTATTCCGCTCCCAAAAAAATAAAATAGCTACGTACAGTCAGTCAAACAAACAGATGGACAACAAAGTAATCTTTTAATTGTTCGTTTTCACATTTTACAGAGCTGCACCCAGAAGATAAAATGCGTTGTAATTATGATGCTGATACAGTTCTCTTTTCGCGTCAAACTTTATAACCGATCGGAAACAACGCTTTAAGCGTGCTCGTGCAGGTACAGTCATACACCCCTCGCCTCACTGGGTCCCGCTACACCTAAAACAGCCAGAGATAGAAATAATCTGACCACGGTTCCCCCTTACAAGTTAGCTGTATTCAGAGGTTGCTTTCGAAGTTACGCAAGACTTGCTGCGTTAATTATATGTATTTATTTCTATAGCTCTCATTGTGCTGCTTTTGAGTGTTCAAATGTGTGTAGATTGGCGTTTGTGTGCTTTCTATATTGTTATAGTTCGCCTCAAACTTTATGGCGGATCGGAATACAACGCTTTAAGTATTCTTGCGCAGGTACAGCCATATACCCCTCGCTCCACTGCGTCCCGCTACACCTAAAAATGGTTACTGCGACGCGACTTGTGCCTATTGTCGGATCCGCCATAAAGCTTGATTGGAACTACACACATGTAGATTCTACATTGTAGAAGTGTGATTTATGTTTGTGAGACGGCGACTTGCGGTAATCTCTTAAGATCCTGGCTGAAAACCAGCTTATTTTTGCTTCAAGAGGCTAGAAAATGCATGCTGAGCCAGAACCTTTTAGAACTTCAGAACAAATCTATTTATATATTTGTTGAATTGTATATTTTATTGTACCTTATGTTCTAATAAACTATTATTATTATTATTATTAAAACTGGTTACTGCGATGCGACTTGTGCCTACGTTCGGATCCGCCATAAAGTTTGATTGTAACGTATAATTAATATTGCTTATCAGCATTACGAATACGCTTTTTCATGTGCAATTATTTTCATAATACCCCGGTAAATAAAAACATGCCTCTTCGGAAAAACTGGTGAAAAACCGATTTTAGGTATGCATCAAAATATGTATTATGGTTCTAAGCAAAATATGGATCCGGAGGCTGCTTAAAATACAAGGGTGCAAGGATCACAAAAAGTGGTCTTTCGTAAATGTTCCGTTTCGCGTTGGGCTATCACGACAATTAGTATACTTACTCATAATTGTGTTAATGTTTCGTCTATATTAGCTAGACTAGAAGTACGAAGGCGTACCTAATTAAGATGCTGATAACGTGGATGGTGGAAGTACAATTTTGCGTTTTATGCGTTATGATTATACGCCTTTTAAACTCGCCTCTTTTAGTTTCGCTTTTAATTGAATAACTACTTATGTTTCGTATATAAATCTCGAAAATCGATTTTTGAATCGATAATTTTTATTCGTTTAATTGTTGCTCGTTAGGTAGATACATCGATTTGTAACTTTACAAATATAATTTTGATGACAATATAATATCTCGAATACTTCGTGAAAGCGTATATATAATGGTGTATATTATACGAATTGGGAACAAATAAGAAGATTTATATTGTAGACTTCAAGATATAGTACGAGTACTATTTCATTAAAATTGATACTTGAAATCATTTCGGGTGTCTTCGTCAATTGCCGAACTTTCCCGAGCTACCGTATTAAAATCGTAAAACTGTACGAATTTTATAATTTTTAATTTAAATTTTTTTATTTTAATTTTAATTTAATTAATTTTTATAAATTTTACAACTGAGTTTATAAAAGTTGCCCTATTTTTATTAATTTGATATTTATAAAAAAATCTAATCGTATTTACACAGTTGAACTTGCTCTTACTTTTGGGTGGTACTTATATAATGCAAAAAAACGTATCAAAAACCTCCCAACTGTTTTAGAGAAATATATCTATTGCAGCGCCCCCTGTTGCCCCATAACCTCAAACCTTACCTAAGTACCAGCTCTTAGGTGATATCTATAGTATAACGCAAAAAACCACATCAAAATCCTTTCGTAGAGATCCTTCCAGCCGTTTTAGAGAAACATATTTATTGCAGCGCCCTCTGGTGACCCATAACCGCAAACCTTATCTAAGAACCTGCTCTTAGGTGATATCTATGTAAGCGACCATCCCAACTCTGTTGTACGTTGTATAGACGAATGCAGGTACAAAGAGATACTGTGTTGTGACCACAAAAGTGTGCGCAAAAAGCATAGGTACGCCACAGATTGAATATACGCCACTTAAAGTTTTGTTATATTCACTGTGAAACAGAATTTAACGTGACATCCTTGTAGAATTCGTAATGATAATCGCTTAGGGAAGTATGAAATGTTCTATTTTGATGATTCTGCTATCTCTAAGGTTATAGGTATATTATATCTCTGGTTGTGGTTCTAAGTTGCGATGTAATGAGATTGGTTCTATAGAAATTATTGCAATATATTTCTCTCAGTATAGCCTATGTCGAAGTAACAATTTGCATACTAAATTATTAACTGTAGTAAAGCTGCGTTCACAGTATATGAATTGATTATTTTTGGTTAGGTGTTCCTGTAAACTATACCGAAGTCTATGTTCTGTATTTTTTTTTAATTGATGTAGTGCTTTTAGGTTGTATCGATGCTTCGTATATAAATCTCGAAAATCGATTTTTGAATTGATAATGTTTACTCGTTTAATGGTCGCTCATTAGGTAGATACATCGATTTGTAACTTTACAAATATAATTCTGATGACAATATATATTATTATTAGACGCACAGCGAGGACCCCAATGGACTTTTTAGTCCATTGGGGTCTTCGCTGTGCGTCTAATGAAAAAGGGTACAAATCGAAAAATTATTCAACCAAATGCGTTTACTTCCTTCAAGATATTTTCTATAATAATGATAATAACACCTGGGACATACCACACAGCGCCATTTAGTCACTAAGCAAAGCTTGTATTATGGGTACTAGACAACTGATATACATACATAAATATTCTTTCTAATATATATATATATATCTATATAGATAATTTTATACACAGACAGGAACGAATAGACATGTTCATGCACACAAACATTTATCCCGGGCGGGAATCGAACCTGCGACCCTTGACTCCGCAGTTAGAGTCTCTAACCACTGGGCCCATCGGTCAGTCAATTTTCTGTTTCCTATATAAGGAAAAACAAAACTTCATGAGAGGAAAGTTATTTCTCAAGACCAAGACACGTGAAAAAATCGCATGAAATTTCGCATTTAATCGGGGAAATTGTGAAACAAAGTAAATAATTAAATAAAATAAGCAATATTACCTTTTCCGTATAAGAAACATAAATTCTTGGTTAAAAAACCATACTTTAAAGTATTCGTGGAATGGAAAATCTGATCATCGTCAGAAACCTGGGGCCATAGGCCCGTACTGAAATAATCTGTCTGACTGATGCTCAGCCAGGGCGAGCAAGGCTGGGCATCACGGGCATCCACTACGTATGGGTAAGTGGAAAGTCCCTGTAATAATAAAACATCACAGGTTTACTGTGACATCGTGAACGCATCCTAAGTTAACTACAATGGATTCGACCAAGTAGAATGTTGACATCAACGCGCTGAATAGAGACCAATAGAGACCTGTTTGACCGTCTCTAATGTGGCTATTTTCAAAGTATAAAAAGCGAAAATAAATGATTTAATACGCAACGAAAACGCTCATAAATTAAGTTGTATTGGTACATTGTGATGTGTTGTCTCGTTAAAACATGTTGTGCAATTTGATATGTGTTGTTTTGTTGACGTGAGTTAATTGTTTTAAATGTATTTAACTAAACGTTTTTTCTTCGTATCCAGCTTCCATTCCATTCCACCAGCCCATTATGCGCCACTGCAAGGGTTTAGGCCTCCCCCAGGGTGAGGGGGCTTGGAGCTTAATCCACCACGCTGCTCCAGTGCGGGTTGGTGGATTTTGTTGATGGTATCCAGCTTCGCTTCACCTAATATATAAATACAAAATATAACATAGCTTGTTCGCGACTTTACATGGTATGCACGATTCGCATGAACGAAACACTCGTAAAATTACTTTGATTATATAATGTCTGGCTGGATGGATTCTCGCAATACAATGTCAACAAAAATGGTGGGCCACTTTTGCTAAGCCATAATACCTACTCTTGCTAAGCCATTCTCACTATTTACAAACCGTCTCTGTGTGTGTGATGCGTGAATTATAACCGAACGGTTAGGTGATATTTTATCTGCGTTTTTGACGTCGACTCTCTATCCGGTTGTAACGTCTGAACCGTAATAGGTAGACACTTGAAATTTTTACATGCCTAGTATTATTACTATGGTCGCTATAATGACAAATTATTTTAAATTAAAAATTAAAATAACTGAAATCTACATAAAAATACTTATAAGTAGCTAACGAGTGTCGACAGGTCGGCACGTTATACCAATTCAAATTCATAGTTCGCCTCAAACTTTATAGCGGATCGGAATATAACGCTATAAGCGTGCTTGCGCAGGTACAGTCATATACACCTCGCTCCACTGCGTCCCGCTACACCTAAAACTAGTGACGCGCCTTGTGCCTATGTTCACATCCGTCGTAAAGTTTGATTGGAACTGTAACCGTGCTGAGCTTTACGTCTAATATGTGAGCGCAAAATGATTGTAAAAGGAGGTCAAACTGCCATGAGCCGCGGCCATATGTTTTCTTCACAATCAGAATAAACGGTCTCGTCCGCAGTTATCCTGTACCACACTCACCGCGGTCTTTGCTTAAGGCACCCACTCGTACAAAGTCAAGCTCAGTTTTTGCAGCTCGTTGCATAGGTACAGTTGCAATCAAACTTTATGGCGGATCCGAACATAGGCACAAGTCGCGTCGCAGTAACCAGTTTTAGGTTTAGCGGGACGCAGTGGAGCGAGGGGTATATGACTGTACCTGCGCAAGCACGCTTATAGCGTTGTAGTCCGATCCGCCATGAAGTTTGAGGCGAACTATACTCACGTGTCAAGTTCAATAGTTTACGACAGGATATTATTGCATATTAATGAAGGTTCTATCAATTAATCTTTATGAATTTTATTACAGGTCGGTCGAGTGTGGCAGCATCGAGTTAAGTTCAGCTCAAAACGAATTATTTAATCCTCAAAGCATAGGTAAGATAATTTTATACTGTTGAAGAAGTCAATCGTAAAGCCTTTTCACACGTGCCGGGTGCCGGACAGCCGGCGCCGGGTACCCGGTGGCGAAGTATATATGGGCGTGCCCGGTAAATTACGCCGGTACGTGTGAAAGCTACCTACATGCCTATGGTTTTTTCTTAACTCACACAGAATTTCGTTACAAATACATGAAATCTAACAGTATTTCTTTGGCTTTTTCTTGCTTTGTGGCATTGCTGATAACTTAACTACTAGAAAAAGACAAAAAAAAAAAATTAAAAACAAAACTTTTTTCTGCATTTTTTTCTTTCAAAATCAGGGAATTTGTAAAAAAAAATAAAAAATCTTAATCATCTCGAAAACCAAATATTTTAGGATAGGGTACCTCATGACATAATCTACTGCAAAGGAAAGCAACTACTTACAATGTCACCCTGTAGAGCGTCCTTTACATTACAAGTAAAATGGCGAAAGCTGAGCTTTGCGCTTGGCATGGTGGATTAAACTCTATTAAGCTTTTGAGTGGTGGATTAAGCTCCAAGCTCTCTCACCCTGTGGGGAGTTCTAAGTCCCTGCAGTGAGGTATAATGGGCTGATAGAATGGAACTTTGCGTTTTTGTGACTGGAAGCTGAAAGAGACAACGACTGCGGGGACACAAAGAACACACAGGACGGCACCGCGGTTCAAGTCGATTGTGAAAAACAACATAATGTCACCAACTCATGGTAAGACAAGCGCAAAGCTCTGGTCTCGCCTTTTTGCCTGTAACTAGCTTGGTTTTGTAAGACGAATAAAAAGAAAATACGTATTACCCAGGCGACAGTCGTGTCGACATGTCGGTGCAGCGTCTAACTGCGCTGCGCGCGCTCATGGCCGCTCAGGCCAACCCTCTTTCCGCTTACGTCGTGCCCACTGCGGACGCTCATAATGTAAGTGTTGTTATATTTGATTTGCTAGATAGGACTTGAGTTATTGTAGTTGAACTCTGTGGGTCGTAATCTGACTTCTACCCGGCCCTGCCTCGGACTCACTGAGCCATGACTGGACCCGTATCTTGCTCCCTTCTATATATGCCCGATTCAGTGAGCGAATCTCCATGAGGTATACGATTTTTTTATATGTATTTAGTATTTAAGTTTGTATTTAATATTATCTTTAAATTCTTATAAAATATTCGATCGTTTGCATAGTATGTAGTTATAGTAGGTATGTATATTTTTATTTATAAGATATTTATTTTCGGGATCGGCAGAATATCAGCGATGGTCATGTTCGCCAGCGGCTGACCATCATTAGGCTGAGTCGATTCCGTTTACCACCAATTTTGTAAGCTTCGTAGAGAATAAGCTTTTTTTTAAGAATTTCTGTAACTGCTTTTTTGGTTTTTGGCAATAAATAATTTTATTATTATTATTATTATTATTATTATTATTATTATTATTATATACCCGTAAAGAAGGTGCTGTACGTACAGTGCGTCCGCTCAAATGGTTTGCAGTACACCCGCTAGGTATTTTGGAAACTATGTCAAAATAAATACAGTATTTAATTATTCCTCTTATATTTTGCTTATTTTTGCATCAAGTACGGATACTTTAATGAAACAATGGAAAATCGAATTACATATTTAAATATCAGTCATCCGAGTCACCGAATCAGTTTGTGTTTATTATAAAAGTGCGATGCACCAACATACATTGCGGGTGTACAGTGCGACATTGAAGCGGATGCAATGTACACTCAAAACCTAATTACTAAAACTGTCAACTAAACAGTGAGATTTTTATATCACTTTCCAATTTATTTATAAGCATTGCTGTCGTCTAAAGACTATTAAAAAAATTAATGAGTATGTCGAAATTCGCATTAAAATATTTTTTTTTACCAAAGCATTATCGATACTAAGTCAAATGTAATCGTAAATACTATACGCACGAAAAAAAGACGACCGCGAGAGCAGTGGAGAGGGACATCCCGCCGGCGGGCGCCGACTGACACATTGTTAGTTGCCCGCGGAACCCCACAGTAATACAGTAACTTTGTGGCAACATATCTCAATGTTTTAGTATTGTATACTCGACTATGTTTTATTGATGTCTTTAACTGCCAAGGTCTTCGATCATTTCGAAGTTAGGATGTATGGGACGCGGCCGCCTGTTCTATGTATACTAAGTCATCCACACTAAAATTACATAGGTACATACTAAAATATAAATTTATATTATCTTATACTTGACGACCGCTTAGCCTAGTGGGTAGTGACCCTACCTACGAAGCTTGAGGTCCCGGGTTCAAATCCCAGGTCGGGTCAGTATTTATATGATGAATATTGATACTGGTACCGGGTCTTGGTTGTTATATGCGTGTGGTGTCTTCGCTTGGTACCCATACAAAAGCTAATGCTTAGTTTGGGGCCTAGACGTTGTTGTCATGTATACGTCATTATTATTATTACTATTATTATTATACTAGTATTGATACATGGAAATTATACATGCATTTATGACTGAGTTAATTGACCTACTGTTTATTAAAATCAATGTCCATTATAATAAAATTTATATTTATCAAAAAAATAATAGGTATATAATGAAACTAAAAATAAGATTATCTGTACCTATATCGCTATCACTATAACGGCAAATAAGAAACTTATTAATATCAATCAAGAGACTTTTAGCTCGACACCGCAAAATTACACTAATTTTTTTGGATCGGATTACAACGCTACAAGCATACTTGCACAGGTACAGTCATATACCCTTCGCTCCACTGCGTCCCGCACACCTAAAGCTGGTTACTGCGACGCGACTTGTGCCTATGTTCACATCCGCCATAAAGTTTGATTGGAACTGTATAATTATCTAGCGAATATCCAGTAGTAAGTTAATGTGTATCTACCCTCGAACTGTGGTTGTCGCGGCGAGTCAGTCGGAAATATACCGGTAAGATAGACAGATGTGTTTCATTAAATTAACATATACACTAGATTTCTCCTGTTACTATTTACAAATGACATATCCAATTAAATAATTGTAATTATTTAATTAATTATTAATAATTGTAGTATGAAAAATATCAACCAGTAATTTATCTGTATACAGTTTCCTTATTAAATAAGGAATTATACATTTTATCATTATGACAAAACACTTTAAGCTTTTTCAATTCAATTATACTTGACAGGAGGGATATTTAGAAAAGTGTCGATACTAGTATGAAAAGTTTTTTTTTTTTAATTTTTTTTTTAATTTTTTTTTTTAATTTATTATATTTACACTGACAATTTTCTATAATTATGAGTAGGTATATAATGCTACAAAATAAAATATAAATTTGGGATCCCTGTCTCCTAAACTAGGTAAGAACCTGTGCTATAGGAGACAGTTCCTCCTCAAATACGTGACTAAATTACTGATTTACTCGCATCACAACATAACCAGTGCAAGCTCAATAGAATATTCAGTTACAATTTTACATTAAAACTAAAAACAACTGTTTTATATATTATAAATACATACAAAAACGTTATACCTATAAGGGATTCAAACAGAAAAAAACAAGCTAACGCAGATGGAAAATTTACAGTCAACTTCAATACTAATTCCCGTGTAGGTACACCCCTGACAATTTTTGAGGGTATGTTGAATTTAAACATTGAAAATAATATATATGCCTGTACTCCACGCTTATTGGGAAATAAAAATTAAATCTCAGTAAAAATGTCGGTTATGGAAAAGTGGAAAAATATTCCATTCTTCCATACTAGTATGGATACATTGAACAGGCAGACACGGCACCTTTAAATTATGTTTATTCAAGCTATAGCATTATATGTATATCCATTCATTCGTTCATTCCAGTCGGAATATATCTCGCCGTGCGACGCTCGTCGTGAATGGTTGACCGGTTTCACCGGATCAGCAGGCACGGCTGTGGTAACGAAAGACGCTGCTCTGCTATGGACTGACGGAAGGTATTACACGCAGTTCGACAAGCAAGTGGACAAAACTCACTGGACGCTCATGAAACAATGTTAGTATTGATTGTGTGCACACGATGCGTATAGTCCGGGAGCCCGTGATCAAACGTGGTCACGACTTTCTGAAATCTGACTTTATGATGGATGATAATAATCTATACTTAATATTATAAAGCTGAAGAGTTTGTTTGTGTGTTTGTTTAAACGCGCAAATCTCAGGAACTACTGGTTCGAATTGAGAAATTCTTTTTGTGTTGGATAGTCCATTTATCGAGGAAGGCTATAGGTTATTATTACATTACGCTACGACCAATAGGAGCGGAGCATCAATGAAAAATGTTGCAAAATCGGGAAAAATTATTCCTTTTGAGAGCTTCCGTTACGCGCGCTGCGTAAACGGTTGATGTTAAGCAAAAATCATGTATTATGGAATTGTTCCCCTTTAAAAGTTCTAACCAAAAGTCCGCGACAGCATAAGTGTATCTTTTAAGATTGACTTACTATCCTTTTTTATGGCAATCAAATTTGTTGCTAGACGCGCCAAAGAATTTTTTTGTTTGGATGATGACGATGATACCGTAGTGTAATGTGTAATGATACTATATGGTTGGACTAGCCACTCACCCCGACTTCGCACGGGTGCAATGTACCAATGCGTGGAACGGGAAGAGGAACGTTTTCGTAGTCCACCCTGACGAAGCCGGGTACGACCGCTATAATAGTAATACCTGGGACATCCCATACAGTGCCATCTAGTCTCAAAGTAACCAAGTATTATGCTTGTATTATGGGATACTAGACAACTGATAAACATACTTATTCTTTGTTTTTAATAATATATACATATATAGATAATTTTTACGCCCAGACACAGAACAAATAGACATGTTCATGCACATAAATATTAGTTTCGGGCGGGAATCGAACCCGCGACTCTTAGCTTCGCACTTAGGGTCTCTAACCACTTGGCCAATCGGTCAGTCATTGTCATTATAGTACTTCGATGTATTTTAATTTCTCAAATACCATTGTGCAATAGATGTGTCACGTACTAATATGAACGGCTTCTTACATAGCGGTTGACAAGTTATATTCAAAATAGTTTTATCACGGACTTTGACAGCTTTACCTGACACGCCGAGAATGGAGAACTGGCTGGCTGCGAACTTGAGCGCTGGTGATGTCGTGGGCGTCGATCCTACCACAGTGACCAGGCAGACGTGGACACCATTGCAGGTTTTTACATGCTGAATACCGATTGAGTATAAAAAAAATGCACCGGATGGTTTTTGTTGGTTAAAATAAAAAAGGGCTTAAAGGGTATGCTTTGGAATACTATACAAAATGGGTGAAGGAATCCCTTCTTCAATATTGTACATTAATTCACGATTTTTTTATTTTATAATTAAATGTCATCCTTCGTACCTATATTTCGATTTTTTCGATATAAAGGTTCTATTTTAAAAATAGGTCAACATCGTAAAGTATACATCTTTCTCTACCCTACAAAAAAAAAAGATTTCTGTGAGCGTTTTAAACGGGTTCTTAAAAAAATAAAAACATAGGATCAAAGACAATATCATCTAGAAATGGGAAAATCAGCTCACTTCAGCAACAGGGACACACGATGCCGCGACGATTAAAATACACAGCATATGAAATGAAATGTGTTTATTTGCCATTTTGATTATACACTAAAACTTAATTCACTGACCTTCACACTAGGCATCGCCTGTCCTGTGAGAGTCCTTTTAAAGTACATCATCATCATCAGCCCATTTTTTACCCCACTGCAGGGGCTTAGGCCACCCCCAGGGTGAGGAGGGGGGCTTGGAGCTTAAGTCCACCACGCTGCTTCACTGCGGGTTGGGAACTGTAACGACCGCCATCTATTGACAGCGTCCGGGACCGACTGCTTAACGTGCCCTTCGAAGCACGGTGTCAGTGATATTGTGTACTTAAGTCAGAAAACTCATTGGTACACGCCCGGATTCGAACCATGGCCCTATGGGGCCTTATAAATTTGAGACAGGTTCGTTGTGCTCTGGGCTATCACGACATTTAAAGTACGATATTTTCTAAATATTTAAATACGAAGCAGTATTATCTCTAATGCATTAGATACCACGGGATTCCACATCAAAGATTTATTTCCTTACAACCTACGTTTAGAAAGAAAGGAAAAATATTTATTTGGCACACTTACAATAACACTAGTAGTAATGTTTTAAAATATAACAGGTTTATTTAGTGTTTGTCTAAGGAAAAGCTTTTTAACAAAAAAGTAAACCTACGAAAAACAATATGTCTAGTGAATTCGTATTACTCTATGATAATTTCAAACAGGGGGATGTGATATCCACGAAACTATTTACCATCGTATTGGAAGATGTTTTCAAGACGCTAGACTGGAAATATCGCGGCATCATTGTTAACGGCAAACACATCTCTCATGCACCTCCGCTTTGCTGACGACATAGTCATCATGGCAAAGCCGCTGGAGCAAGAGCGGATCCAGGTGAGGTCATGGGGGTCATGTCCCCTCCTGGGCTTGGTGTAGCCCGACCACTGATGATTTTTCTAATCTCATTGATTTTAATGGAATAAATAGTTTGTATGATGACAACCACATACGCGAACGACACGCATAATAATAATGTTATTATAATTTATATAATGCACTATAGGTCGTTTATTGTGATAAATATTGTTCGTGTCATACACGTGTAGGCGGAGGACCGTGTGTGGTGGCGAGCCTTGGGAGAGGCCAATATTCTACATTGGAGAGACACGGGCTGATGATGATGATGAATGTCAAACATAATTGACAAAATTTTGAAACTGATTACGAATAAATTACCAAAATTTTCGAATTTTTAATTTTGAATAAGCTATATCATAAGTACCTGCTTCTATATATTTAATAAATTCATAATTTGAGTTCAATATAGCATCACAGACAATGAAGAATGTACACAAAAGTTTGTATAGAGATAATTTATTGATAAGCGTTCTAAACATGATGCTCTGTTTGTCTGTTAGCTGATTCTGTGTTTGTATGTATGTATGTTCACCTATATGTTCATCAAATTGTGGACCGATTTGGAAAATTCTTTTTCAACTTAATCACGTAGGATTTGTTTTCCATTTGTCGCAGAAAGCGCTCACTGAAGCTAACATGAAGCTGGAAGCGATAACGAAAAATTTGATAGACGAAGCGCGAGAACAACTGAACGATCCGCCACCTTCGAGAAAAAACAACGATTTGCTTGTAGCGCCTGTGAAATACACAGGTGATGTACACTAAACGACACGAGTGAAGAACGCTGACTTTCGCACGTCCGGTAGTTTATTATGTTCGGCGGTAAATAAACGGGCAAATAAACCACCGTGTGAACACCAGCGCTCTTGACTCGTGCCGTTTAGTATATTTATTTACAAGTATTCCTTGCGACTTTGCCTACATGATATAGTCGCAAAGTTTATATCAAGTTTTCGCGACAGAAGAGACACGACGCCGACTTGCATCGTAGCTGTTGTTGAAAAGAGGGCGTTGTTTATATACCAACAACAGACCAGTCAACCTATAGACCACGCTTTAATAAACGTCAGTATGAAAACGAAATCGCCAAAAAGTGGCGGGGTGCGGGGAGAGGTCGGCTAGTTTTCATTGGCTCGTTCAAAATTGACAATTTAATGGCTTCCGACGTGCTTCCAACTGACGGCTCACTAGTGACGTAGTTATGTAGTGTCACTACATAGCCTTGGCGAATGCTACTCCCTGTCAAAGCGTGGTCTATAAGGTTGACTTGTCTGTGTTATATACCTACTTATGTGGTGTGCGTCAATTGGCGCTAATATACGCACTGAGGTTTTCGCTGTTGTCAAAATAAATCTTTAAACTTTTAATTTTACATAAAAATTCAACAAAGTAAAAATTCATAATATCTAAATAAAACTTCGATTTATGAATTGGTTAATTATTTAAAGCTGATTAAGATATAATGTTTAGAAAATTAATGTAAACATACTAAATTTATTTGAAAATTACTATTTCTAATGGTGATCAAATAAAACTAATCTAATAATCCACCCCTTAACTTTTATTATATAATATATATACAAGGTGATATTTTATTAACCGGCCAAAATTTTTCTAGGTGTTAGGTATCACCAATAGACATCATTGCGTAAATAAAAAATATGGGTTACATTTTCAAAATAAATTATTTTATCTACAGTGTTATTTTATAACGTTTGGTTGCCTTCTTAACGCTATAGTAAACGCACGCGCCCGAGGCCTTTGAAACAGAATGATGCAGCGGGCAAGAATGGTAACTAGAGTTTTTGGTTTTTTCGGGAAAGGTTTATGTAGTCATATCTCAATATTTTTCTATAGAACGATACTAAAAGGAAACAAGACGGCTATAGGTTTTCTACCAAAGATCATTATATTAAAATTTGGCTGGTCATAAAAATCTCACCCTGTATAATATAATTATAATACCCCTTAATTTATTTAAAGTAAACAAAGTTATCGAATGCCTATAGGTATTGATTGTTGTGATATATAACAGCGATATATAGATATTGGTCATCTAAAGCCGCCTTTTTTTTAATAAAGAAAATAACTGACTAGGTAGGCACAAGTCTCATAAGAAGTGAGATGTCTTATCTGAACCGCCATACAATTCTGTGGAGAAATTAGATGTAGTTAATTAATTTTTAGCCGTAACTTTTCATACATAAAACTAAGGGCCCTTATTATTATTAGCCCATCGTTTGGGGTATCGTTGGACAGAGACAGATCTTTGAAAACACGATGTAAGTTTTCATCATCATCATCATCATCAGCCCGTGTCTTTCCACTGCTGGATATAGGCCTCTCCCAAGGCTTGCCACCACACACGGTCCTCCGCCTTTCGCATCCAACTACCCCCGGTATGGTACTTCAGGTCATCTGTCCACCTGGCCGGGGGGCGTCCAACGCTTCTATAAAGTAGTTATAGCGTGATCTCCCCCCCCCCCACCATTAATTCGTCAATCGTGTGATTGAAAAATCTGAAAAAAATAATTGGATAATAGTATCCAACCTGTGTATCCAACAAACACTTTTTTAATCCTATTCCAAAGATTTGCATTATTTTTGTTTCTTAGACATTAACTCATTATTATGATAAAATCGTATTGATGGATCGATTAAAATAAACATAGAGAAACATTCTTTGTCACTATATTTTTACGCACAAACTGGCAAACCGTTCAATATCTACAGGCGGTCATTGGCACACAAAATTATTCTAAATGTGTAGCAGGAAATCGGGTGAGCAGTGCGACTCCCATTGAAAACGATAAGTTTGTATCT
Organism: Luffia ferchaultella; assembly: GCA_949709985.1. Classification (NCBI taxonomy): domain Eukaryota; kingdom Metazoa; phylum Arthropoda; class Insecta; order Lepidoptera; family Psychidae; genus Luffia; species Luffia ferchaultella. Next base: position 7,920,355 of record OX453268.1, read on the forward strand.
GTCCTTAGGCAAAGTCATAATATAGTACGTTTACATGTAACGTACTACTCATTCTCGACGAGTGATTGCCACAGAACCGAGACCGAACTTTCATGAAAGTAAAATTTATTTAAGTACGTCATTAGGCAGTCACAACATTGTTACGGGTTGCTTGTTCGGATATCTGGATGCATTAAAACACTAATTTATTTATCTTTATTTTATTATAAAACGAAATCACAAATAAACTTAAGAACAACCAATATCGAACACAAATTATACCGTTATATCACTCCGCACTTCGCAACTAATCGCACTTGACTTATTCTCAAAAACTGTCGCGTTCGATTACTGATCATCGCCTTATATACCCATCTCCCCTCCACGAGTCAGAAGTTGCGAATATTCTAATTATCGAACATTTAATTTAATAATTACATTTCCATTTTTTACTCGAGCAGAGGAAAATTATCGCACGTGCGTGGCGCCAGACGGCGTCTGTGCGATTCTTCCGTCTTAAAAATGATTTTATTTTTTCAATTCGTGGAATTTATTTCTCTATCTGGATTTTTCTGTTTTATTGAATGGCCGTGGGAACTTTTCGAGTAAGTTCGATGACATGTCGATGTGCTATTATAGATAGACATCACAATATATTACATTCACATGTACCGTAATACTCATTCTCGACGAGTAATTACCACAGGGCCGACACCGAAATTTCATGAAAGTAAAATTTATTTAAATACGTCATTACAGGTAAAACGTCTGGCCAGAAAGTTTCTGAGCTTAGAGCTAAAATGGAAGAAAAGAAATCTGCAGCACTCGTTCTGACTGCGCTCGACGAGATAGCTTGTAAGTTTTTTTTTTTTTAATTTAAGTTGGTATACATCACAACAACGTCTATGCCCCAAACTAAGCATTAGCTTGTGTTTTAGGTACCAAGCGAAGACACCACGTACATATAACAACCAAGACCCGGTACCCGTATCCATATTCATCAATAAATACTGACCCGACCTGGGATTCGAACCCGGGACCTCTAGCTTCGTAGGCAGGGTCGCTTCCCACTAGGCTAAGCGGTCGTCGGTCAATGCGTGTCATATAATAATAATACATAGGACTTCCCACACATACATAAAGATTGAGGCATATGTGAACGGATGGTTTTTGAATGAAATTTCGTATTCAAATTATCATTTAAAATGCGTCAATGTCTAAGTAGATAGACGACGTTTTAGTTCTTAATAAGGATCTATAAACCTTAACTGATTTCCTTTTTTTGTATATGTCGTAGAATGATTTGATATTTCGAATTATCGCGAAAATTCTGAAAATTGTGAAAACACGGATAATTAGACAAAAGTGATTTTATTTTAGAATTTACGGAAAAAACGTAGTGTTTTCGCGAAAACGCGAGTCGCCATAATAAGATTGCGAAGAGAATCATTGATTAGTTTGAAAAAAGAAAACTGATTGGCCGGTTTGAGCGCCCATCACAAAAACATCTCTGATTGGTTGACGACTTAAATGTCAATTCAGTGTCGTAAGTTGTTTTATTTGTGGGTGTGTTTTTGTAAGCGAGCTAGCAGTTTTTTTTTATATTTAATGTGTTTAAGTTTGTAGTTGGAACCGAAAAAAGGTTAAATAGAAAAATAAAGTTCTTATGAATACGCATTGTCATTTTGTTACTCTTTATAAACTCTATGATATAATACTAAGTAGGATATCTATAGTACATTCTGACCAGGCTGTATGGTCTTGTACCTTTGCCTTCCTTAAGGAAAATAAATTAAAAAAAAAATAAAAAAAATATCTATAGTACGTGTAGGTACATGTTGGTCGAAAATATTAAAAGAAACTTGGTATAATATTAGGTACAATAATTAAAAAGTAAATTAAAATTAATATATCTGTATTTTAGTACTGAATGACACTAAAAAATAATCTGTTTAAATATAATTTCCTTTTGCAGATACCTTGAACCTCCGCGGCACAGACATAATGTACAATCCGGTATTTTTCTCGTATTTAATCATCGTTAAGAACAAGGTGATCCTGTTCTGGTCTGAGGGTGTCCTACCTCAGAGCGTCATGGAACACTTCAAGGTTGAAGGTCTGGGCGTCATCGAGTGCCATCCTTACGTGGAAGTCTTCGATTATCTGGAGAGAATGGCTGTGAGTGTAAAGTTATATGCACATCTAGTGGGTAGCGACCCTGCCTGCGAAGCTGGAGGTCCCGGGTTCGAATCCCAGGTCGGGTCAGTATTTATATGATGAATATTAATACTGGCACCGGGTCTCGGTTGTTGTATGTATGTGGTGTCTTCGCTTGGTACCCAAAATACAAGCTAATGCTTAGTTTGGGACCTAGACGTTGTTGTGATTGTGTGTGTTATTATTATTATTATTATTATATTATTATTATTATTATCTAAAATAAAAAAAATTAAGTAATTTTAAATCCTTTTTAAGTATTTATATTTGTTAAAAATTCTACCACACTAAGACAAATCTCTTATTTCTCTTATAATTATATAAAAAAACAAAATTACCATTAAAAAATTTCAATATTCTGCTTTTTTAAATGATATTAATAATACCTAGGACGTCACACACACAGCTAGGTGGTCCCAAAGTAAGCTAGAGCTTGTATTATGGGTACTAGACAACTGAAATACATACTTTTTTTTTAAAATGATATATAAATATTGTAAACCCACACACGGAACAAATACATATGTTCATTTACATAAATATTTCTCCCAAGCGGGCATCAAACCCGCGATTTTTGGTTCTTCAGTTAGATTCACTAACCAATCAACCAATCAGAGTCTTTTCGTAATTTTCAGAAGCTTTCATTTAGATTGACTATGTACATTTCTTTCTTTGAAATCTTGCGACTGAATAGGTACACATGGGTAATAATATATAATAGTAATAATAATAACGCATACATGACAACAACTTCTTGGCCCCAAACTAAGCATTAACATGTGTTTTGGATACCAAGCGAAGACACCATATACATACAATAACCAAGACCCGGTACCAGTTTCAATATTCATCATATAAATACTGACCCGACCTGGGATTCGAACCCGGGACCTCCAGCTTCATAAGCAGGGTCGCTACCCACTAGGCTAAGCGGTCGTCTGCTTCGCGCTCGTCACATCGTAAGCTTCAGTATTCTCATGCTAACGAATCCAAAATAAAATACCTATTAATAAAAAAAACCTACAGATTTCGAGTTTCTTGCAACTATCGGAGAACATTGAAAATGAACATTAAAAATAAAAACTTGTAACACATTTTTGTCAAACAATTTTATTAAATTTTTAAGTTATGAAGCAATTATCGAAAATTTAGTACCGTACGATGCCCCGCCATCTTTTGACACTACTATCTTTCGTCCACCTTTGTAACTTTCTGAAATATCGGCTATATTATAGCCGAATCTTGCTCTTCGGGGGTAACCGATCTGATAATAATCATTCAATGAAAAGGGCACCTGCTCAGCCCACAGTTTTCAATCGATTCCAAAGTTTCTTTTCCCAAACGGTAGATAATCTACCTCGGGAGCTTTTTTAATTTTTCAATATTGGCTTTCGTTTTCGAAATAATCAATTTTTTGTTCGAAAACTCGGGAAATTTCGTTTTTTTTCTTCACCATTTTCGATTTTCCGAAAAAAGTTAACCACAGACCGATTTTCGAAAATTTGCTATCGTAGGATGTCTTTCGAACCCTTGTATCTTTTGACACTACTGCTTTTCATCTATCGTCATAAACTTCGGAAATATAGCTGACTTACACTCCCCTAGGAAGAGGATCTGATAAACATTTTCAATGTTGAAATCTTTTTATAGGTATAAATATAATATATAAAAAAACTAGTTTGAAATGTTTCACATTTTAATATTTGTACTTTTGAGATCTAAATGCTGATGATAGCTTTTTATCGTACATTTTTTATTAAAAGCTTCTTTAAAAACAGTTTTAATGTACTGATATTTTTTTGTATTGTAATCAAAGTCAAGTAAGCATGTTTTAGAGGTACAGCTAACATGCAATGCTAGTGTCTCCTTAAACTTCTTCAATCATTTACATTCGAGTATTTAACAATACAGCTCGCGTCAAACTTCTTGATCACTCTGAAATCGAAAAGAGTGGCATGGCAATAGTGAAAAACACCAGCCAAGTGCGAGGTCGGACTCGCACACTAAGGGTTCTGTTACCACCGCACAGTATATAGTATTTAAATCACGTTTTTTTTATATGGACCTCTTTAATTTTTAACTTTATTTTATTTTCATAATTTTTTGTTGTAGCGCCCATAGTAATAAATAGTTCACGAAAATTTCAAGTGTAAGCAATGATCTCACAACCACCAATCAACAAAAACGTCAAAAAAAAAACACGTTTCTTGTATGGGGACTCACTTTGATTTTTTACTTTATTTTATCTTTATTGTTTGTTGTTATAGCAGCTATAATAATATACACTGTGAAAATTTCAAATGCTTAGGTACCTATTACGGTTCAAGCGATACAGCCCTGTGATAGACGGACGGACGGACAGCAGAGCCTTCGTAATAGAGTTCCCGTTAGTGCCCTTTGGGTAGGGACCTCTAAAAAGGGTATCCAGGTGGCAAGAACGAATCCCGGGTCTGCACAAAACCACACTCGCGTCAACTTCAGAGAGATCAAGATATTTGACACAATCTGTACTTTGTATTCCAGATAACTCTCCAATCAGACGGTGATGGACCGCGTTCCGTTTGGTTGTCTCATGACGCCAGCGAAGCTATACACATCGCCGCCGCAGGGGTGAGTACCTATACCAAGCACCAAAACCAGAAGAATATCAACGTCTAGACAACCTCCCATAGTGACTGGAAAATCCCGCATAGGCCCGCGTATATATATAGAGCCATAGACATAATAAAAACTCTACATTCCCTGTCATTGAACAACCAATGAAGTACTGCAATGGCGACCGCGTATGTGTGAGTGGAACTTCGCAGTACACCGGGACGCGGCGGTCGGTAGGCTGGCTATGGTATGTGTTCAAGTAAACACACGCGTAGTTCCATAACTTGCTGACTTACTAGGGATGCATCAATAGTACGCAATGCTACGTCTGGGTTTTTCTAGTTTCGTGTGTAGAAAGAGCTCGGGAAAAATTATAAGAAAATAATAAAACTGTGAAGTTAGCGGAAAAGTTAACATTTTAATTAAGAGTTTTTTTAGTCATATTATTTTATACATTACTTCCGAATATGGCATTAGATTCAGTTATGAAAATATTATCAGTTTATATTAAATAAAAAATATTTTAATCGCGAAACTAGAAAATTGTATTTCAAATAATATATATAATAACCAAGTCATGTCAACACAAACTATCATAATAATTAGTGTACAATTTATGTTTAAATGTTTGTAAAGGCTACATAGTCTGTATAATAAATAAAAAATATGGCTTCTGTACAAATAGAATAGCGTTCGTACAAATTTGTAATCTTATAAATAAATAAGACCTTGAAAATCAAACAATCTGACATTATACCACAGACAAGTCAACCTTATAGACCACGCTTTGACAGGGAGACACTACATAACTACGTCACTAGTGAGCCGTCAGTTGGAAGCACGTCGGAAGCCATTAAATTGTCAATTTTGAACGAGCCAATGAAAACTAGCCGACCTCTCCTCGCACCCCGCCACTTTTTGGCGATTTCGTTTTCGTACTGACGTTTATTAAAGCGTGGTCTAAAGGTTGACTAGTCTGTGCATTATACAGACCATCTCAAATATATCGATTTCAGGGACTGAACGCTGAGAAGCCAACGCGACTGATATCTGAGGTGTCTCCTGTAGCACTTATGAAGGTCATCAAGAACGACGTGGAACTGCAGGTACACATAAAAAGCATATCACAAAAAAATAATTAAATGAAATGGAACCCAGAAACCATTATATTATACTCATCGATTTAACACCGTGTTTCCACCAAAATACTTGTATCAACTACAAGTAATGTCACAACATGTATAATATTTGTACGGAATGTGACATGTATACTTACCCTACAAACACATGTTTCTTAATGGAAACGAAAAATGCATAATACTAAAGGCTTGTATAATACTCGCAAGTCTGTGTATTCTAGTGGAAACGAACCAAGCAGAACATGTATAATACAGTGTATTAAACTTGGTGGAAACACGGTGTAATTATACCTATATTTAAAATGTGATTCGAAACCAAGAAAAAAAACGGGCATGTACCAGTGGAAGTAGCGGCGTTAAGGTAGAGCGCGGTGGGGCGACCGCCCAGGGTGCCCCAGGGGCGGAGCAGATCCTTTGCCTTCTTTCATATAGGTTTGAATAGCAGTTAGGGGGCGCAATAGAAATCTCGCCTAGGGCGCTAGTGGTACTAAAACCGGCACTGCCAGTGAGTTTTTTTCTACGTAAATACATATTTATAACTGACTCCGTGTCTCGGAGAGCACGTTAATTTAATGTTTGGTATAGCGAGTAGGTATAGAGATTTCTTAGGTAGTGAAGTTTCAAAATGTTCTAGAAACTCTTAGTGTTCTACAGCGTCGTGTTCCTTTAGGGGCCGTCCATTAATCACGTGATCTTTTTTTAAGCATTTTTAACCCCCCCTCCCTCTTGGTTATACATAGTGAGGTTTAAGACTACCCCCCACCCCCCATTCAGCATCACGTGTATTTTTAGTATCTACAAAAAATCCTAAATTTTTAAGAATATTTTAGAATATTATCTTAAATACAGGTATAAAGTATAATCTTATTTTGTTCTGAAATTAAGGACCATGATAAAAATGTCTAGACAGAAAGGTTACAGGTTGTTTTTGATTGGCATAAAAATAATAATAAACGAATGGTGTACATTACACGCCGCTTTTTGATTTAAAACCGCGCGTTTGAAAAAATAATGAAAATATAAATACACATGATATCTTACTACACCCCCCTCCCCTCTTGTGATATTTCGTGATTTTTGTCAAACCCCTCCCCCCCCTTTCAAGCCTCACGTGATTAATGGACGGCCCCTCAGCTGTGCCGATACAATCGTGTAGTCCCCACGGGCGAAGCCGCGGGCCAAAAGCTAGTACGGTTAATAATTAAAGGACAGCTTTAGTTATTTTCAATATGTGTTGAAAGTAAACATAGTCGATTTTTGACGATTGTAGCTGAAGGCGGTAATTTTTCTGGGACTAGCGTACCAGAGTCGTTTCTCATCTAAAACCAGGTTGTGTACTTACACAGGGTATGAGAGATTGTCACGTCCGGGACGCTGTGGCGGTGATAAGGTTCTTCCGATGGCTGCATCAGGAGATCGACGATGGAGCCAACATCACCGAGATACAAGCCGCTGACAAATTAGAAGAGTTTCGCAAGTAATTTTAATGCTACCTGATAAAATTGCTAATAAGACCTATAGGATTTCGAATTTTGCATGGTCCTTGCAAATTCACTTGGCCGGAAAATGTATAGCCGCGGCTACATCTGCTACCCCTTGCAGGTGTGGAAGAGTCTTTTTGCATTTTCAAGCCACGAGAGTGCGTATAGATAGGACGGCTATGAAAAAAAATTGTTAACGCCTATGACATTGCCATGGCGTATGTATATACAAACTGCGTGATTAAAGTAACTTTTTATTTCACTTAAAAACATTGAAATAGTTCACTGAGCAGTTTTAGGTATCAAAACAAAGGATTATACATGTCACATTCAACCTTTATATAGCAACCAAAATCGTTGGTAAAATATTAAAGCCGGGTATTTATTGGACTGATTTCACGTATAATATTTATTTGATTGATATTCAAAATATATTTATCAATAAAATGTAAAAATACAGTTTCTACGATAACGAAATTTATAAACAAATTTATGTTCGGTTGAAGAGTATGGAATAAGTTTAACATAATTTTAAATGGTGTGACGTCACCGTCCGTTATTGCCATCTCTGTCTAACAGAACATTGTAAATATTCGTAAATTTTTTATTACTTCTTTTAAATTATATAATTGTTATTGTATATATAGAAAACTCTTTCATATAAAATCAAAAAAAAAATAGTCAATCACCTAATGAAAGTACCTACCTGAAATTTTATTGAATTCGATTTTATCACTGGTTTTTAGTATAGATAATCATATAAATCTTTTTCACAGAGAAGAATTAGACTTTATGGGTCCATCGTTCGAGACCATACCAGGCGCAGGCGAGAACGGGGCCATAATTCACTACAGCCCAGATAGAAATGGTCCGCAGAAGAAGATAGAGCGTGATGAGATGTTCCTACTAGATTCTGGAGGCCAATACAGGTTATTGTCATAGATTCATATCATATAGATTAACATACGTAGGTAGGCCCATTTTAAGGTTGGAAGTGCCACCGGTTGCGTGCCAAAATCGACTAGCCATTCTCGTGTTTTCTAGGAGCAGTTTGATGTTAACCTTGTGACTGGTCGGCGATAGAATAAATAAATTTGACAGTAGCGTTCGGTTTTAATAGAGTCATAAATGTCACTTTACAGTATCGAAAATTTCAAACGCAATTTCGCGGGGGTGAAGACCGGCGCGCGGGGACCTCGCAAACTGAAACTCGCTATCTTGGACCAGGTAGCTAGACTATGAGTGGTTAGACGGTAATCGCAGAAAAGGGCTTCTAGTCGATTCATAATTTTATGAGTTAGTGAAATATTTTTAATTTTGAAGTACCTAATATGGTTTTAAGGTTTTCAATTTCTTGAATAAAGACGAGCTTTATATAGGCAACAGAAAATATGAAGTGATTGACTGTGAGTGAGTGATTGATGAATATGATTAGATAAAATAAACTTATTTATATATTATATAATAAACTATATGACGACCGCTTAGCTTAGTGGGTAGCGACCCTGCCTACGGAGCTGGAGGTCCCGGGTTCGAATCCCAGGTCGGGCCAGTATTTATATGATGAATATCGATACTAGTACCGGGTCTTGGTTGTTATATGTATGTGGTGTCTTCGCTAGGTACCCAAAACACAAGCTAATGCTTAGTTTGGGGCCTAGACGTTGTTGTCATGTGTACATTATTATTATTATTATTATTATTATTATTATTATTATTATTATTATTTGGTTGAAGTAATTATTATTATCTGTGTGCACACGCTGAGCTGTAGAAGCAACGAGACCGGCCAATTTTTACGTACAACTGGAGGCACGTCTAACCCCAAAAAGGACCTATAAAGTTCACAAATACGAAGTTCATCCACATATGGGAAGTACTTTCACGAAAAATCTGTTTGGTCACAACGAATGAAAAATGTATTTTCCGGAGTTACGGGAAATTTAATTGTTAGTTTTTTTTTTTTCAGTACAAACTATTTATTTTCAAAGTATTAATGAAATAAAGCAATTCAAAATTCAATACTGTGGCAGGCCTCACCTGTACGCACTACACAAATTGGTAATGCGTAAATAATGAAAAACATTATACGAAAAAGAATTTAAGTTTTTGATAACATCTCGAAAAACACTAGGGTTAGAATAAAAGTAACTTAATATTTTACTTTAAAATATCTAATGGTAGAATGTAAATATTCTGTCAAAATACTTCACATACATTAGTTAGGAACCTTATATTACTATGTTTTTCCTTTCCCATCCCACAGAAGTACCACTTCATCCATTCCGTCATATTACGAATCTTAAATTAGTTTTGTCTTCCTCGAAAACCGAAATTATCGCATTTGTGCAATAGCATGAGAAAGGGAAGACGGGCGGGATGGGCGTATGCCTCATGCCATTCCATCAGCCTTTTTTTTATACCCCACTACAGGGGCTTAGGTTTCCCTTCAAGATGAGGGGGCTTGGAGCTTAAATCCACCAGGTTGCTCCAATGCGGGTTGTGACGACCGCCATCTATCGACAACAACCGGGACCGACTGCTTAACGTGCTCTCCAAGGCACGGAGTCAGTAATAGTTAATGTAGGTACTTAAGTCAGAAAAAACTCATTAATACACGCCCGGATTCGGACCACGGCCAGATGGCTTTATAGATTTTAAACAGGTTCGCTGCGCTCGGGCTATCACGACACACACGTATGGCCTAAGCGATTATCTAAATGTTTGTGTTGCGTCTGTAGGTCTTTGTGTATTACTCGTCACAACTAGTTACATACCTACATAATTTTAAAATTTAATTGGCAAAATTTGTCGGCTTTAGTCGTTCAGTTAAGTAAGAATGCGCCTTCTATAGTCTGCTACATTCAGAGTTCGGTGCTCTTAACCTATGTTATAGTTCTAATCAACATTTATGGTGGATGTGAACATAGGCACAAGTCGCGTCGCAGTAACCAGTTTTAGGTGTAGTGGGACGTAGCGGGGCGAGGGGCATATGACTGAACCTGCGCAAGCATGCATAAAGCGCTGTATTCTGATCCGCCATAAAGTTTGAATGGAACTATACTATATTCGAATATGATAGAAGTACCCACAAAATGTTTACGTGTAACAATCTTTTTGTATAGTTACTCTGGCTACGACGTAAAGACAAACAAACAAACAAACTAATTAAAAACACTTGCTCATGTATTATTTAAGATTTTAATATACTTGAGTATTTATGTTCACGAGATCACGAGATTCCGTGTATGACAATAAAACTCGCGACACTGTCTTCACGTTTTATCTCGCCCGACACAATTTACAGGGAAACCGTTTCAAAATACTGTTGAAGTGAGGTCTATTTTTATGGTTGGCAATACTGATGTCTTGTTTCGGTTCTGTCTGTGAAGAGATCTTAGAACATGTACCCAATCATAATGGCGTCGTATAGCGTGCATTAAATATATTGTTACGGGCTACCGGTTCTAATATTGACGATGCACTAAAACATTGATTTTAGTTCACTTTACTTTATTTTAATTCCAAATCACAAAATAATCCAAGAGCAAACAATATCGAACACTAATTAAACAGTTAAAGCACTCCGCACTTCGCAAAATATCGCGTTTAACTTATTTCCAAAAATCAACTTCTCTACGCCGCCGACCATCGCCTTATATAGCTCTCTCCCTTCCACCAGTCACCGTCTCGAACATTCTATCTCTCGAAATTTATAAATTACATTTTAATTTCTCGACCGAGCGTGTGAACGGGATGTTGGCGCCGTGGCGTCTTTAAAAATGAGCGTCGATTTTTAGAAATATCGCGAATATTCCTTTGAACAGGTGCGCCTCTATTATTAAATTTGTGGAATTAATTGTTTATCCAGACTTTTCGGTTTTATTGAATGGTTGTGGGAATTTTTCTCGTAAGTTCGATGACCTGTTTTCGTACTATTGTAGATAGGTGTCACGCTTTTTCTAGTGAGTTCGATAACTATCGTCGTGAGAGTAGATAGGCGTTACAATATACTTAATTTTATAACACTAATGGCATTTCCTTGCCCCGTGTTGTATACAGAGCTAGCGCAAGTAGAAACTTATTGAAGGTTACAATTTTTGTGTTGTCGATCGATTACATGGGCGATCTGTCAGGGCTTACCTCAGTTATATTCAATTTGCACGTAGAATTCTCGCGTCCGCGCAGGCCAGCTCAAGGCTAAGCCAGGATCCAGGGTCCCCGGGTTCCCGTTCCCTCGGGGTCGCCAATGGTATAACCAACAATGGTACGCTGGAGATGTCCTTTTCACACCAGCTACACAACTTTCACACTTTGGCGTAGTCAGTTTTTAGGCACCGAAACAATGAAATTAGGCACCAAACAGTCTTAATAATATAGATCGAGACAAAACACGAGAGATCTTTCCAAAATTAGTTAGCGTGCGGTCGGCGGTCCACCAAAAGTCAACAAGAAGTCGCAATGTGTTAAACCACAGAGCATGTGTTACCATAGACTACGCATCATACACAGAACATGCATTTTTATATCCAACACCCCGCTAACCAATATGTCCAAGAAATACTTTTGAGAATTCGTTTTACAGGGACGGCACAACGGACATAACACGTACTAGGCATATGAGCAACCAGCCAACGGATGAGCAAAAATCAACTTTCACACGAGTTCTGATCGGACAGATCACTATGGGAGATGCTGTGTTCCCGAAAGGAATTAAGGTTAATACACGTCCAATACATTTTTTTTTATAACGTATACATTACAACAACGTCTAGGCCCCAAACTAAGCATTAGCTTGTGTTTTGGGTACCAAGCGAAGACACCACATACGTATAACAACCAAGACCCAGTACCAGTATCAATATTCAACATTAAATACTGACCCGACCTGGGATTCGAACCTGGGACCTCCAGCTTCGTAGGCAGGGTCGCTACCCACTAGGCTAAGCGGTCGTCGACTTTATTTATTATTTAGAAATAGTGTCGTGACACCTTAGATGTCAATTTGAGACTTGATGGGGATTCGTTAAGTCATCATCATCATCATCAGCCCATTTTTACCCCACTGCAGGGGCTTAGGCCTCCCCCAGGGTGAGGAGGGGGGCTTGGAGCTTAAGTCCACCACGCTGCTCCACTGCGGGTTGGGAACTGTAACGACCGCCATCTATTGACAGCGTCCGATGCCGACTGCTTAACGTGCCCTCCGAAGCACGGTGTCAGTGATATTGTGTACTTAAGTCAGAAAAACTCATTGGTACACGCCCGGATTTGAACCATGGCCTTATAAATTTGAGACAGGTTCGTTGCGCTCTGGGCTATCACGACTATTCGTTAAGTGCATATAGTTAATGAAACTGTGTTCTTGGGCATTACTATCGATGCTTTGCAGTGAGGTTCCCACGTTGTGAGGGTGACTCGTAAATTGAGGTCTACTGTTTTTAATTAGGCATAGAAGAAAACTAACCAACAGGCCTACAGCGAGGCTGGTTTTAATTAGCTACTTTCATAGCATAATGTCGTATAGCATTCTGCTCTGGGGACCTTTCCTCAGAGCAGAATAACATTTGAAAATAAATAAATATTTTTTTGCACTTACCAGTAAATAAAAACTTATAGGGTATAGGGAAAGCAAAGTTTTACAGCACGAGTCATGAGAAAAACCCGAAAATTGTTAATTTGTAGTTAATAATAATAATAACGTATGCATGACAACAACGTCTAGACCTTAAACTAAGCATTAGCTTGTGTTTTTGGTATCAAACGAAGACACCAGAAACATATAACAACCAAGACCCGGTACCTGTATAAATATTCATCATTATAAATACTGACCCGATTTGGGATTCGAACCCGGGACCTCTAGCTTCGTAGGCAGGGTCGCTACCCACTATGCTAGCATATAAATGCTGACCCGACCTGAGATTCGAACCCGGGACCTCCAGTTTTGTATGCAGGGTCGCTACCCACTATGCTAAGTGGTCGTCATTTTTTAGTATTTTTAAATTAACATATGTTCTTGTGCCATCTGGCGGTGAGTCCCTATAAATTATTTATATAACATTTCAGGGAAGCACCATGGAACCCTCGGGGTGCGCGTGCGACATGCACTTGGCCTGTTTTTGATTTCTACACTAAGACGACAAAATGTTCATAGTTGCAGACTTTATTTTATTTTTTCCAGGGAAATGTTTTAGACACCCTAGCTCGTAAGGCATTGTGGGACGCTGGATTAGATTACGGTCACGGGACGGGCCACGGCGTGGGACACTACTTGAACGTGCACGAGGGACCTTCGGGGATATCATGGCGGACGTGTCCTGACGACCCCGGACTGCAGCCGGCTATGATATTCAGTAACGGTATGTATGGTAGGGTATGATTTACTTGGTCAGATTTGTTCTCGTTACTTGTAAGCATTAGGTTAGCTTGCAGCACAGACAAGTCAACCTTATAGACCACGCTTTGACAGGGAGTAGCATTCGCCAAGGCTATGTAGTGACACTACATAACTACGTCACTAGTGAGCCGTCAGTTGGAAGCAGGTCGGAAGCCATTAAATTGTCAATTTTGAACGAGCCAATGAAAACTAGCCGACCTCTCCCCGCACCCCGCCACTTTTTGGCGATTTCGTTTTCGTACTGACGTTTATTAAAGCGTGGTCTATAGGTTGACTGGTCTGTGGCATCAGGTTAGCTTGCAGGCTTATATAAAAGAGGGAAAATGTTTTAGTTTTAGTACAATATTTGATCCCATTGGAGTGTTGGCCAAAGTAAAATATTAGTGCCAAAGAGAATAATCGAAAACAGCCACCATTTATAAGTATTTTGTTTACTTTGTCAGATAATATAGTTCCATCCAAGCTTTATGGCAAATCCGAACATAGGCACAAGTCGCGTCGCAGTAACCAGTTCTAAGTGTAGCGGGACGCAGTGGAGCGATGGGTATATGACTGTACCTGCGCAAGAACGCTTATAACGTTGTATTCCGATCCGTCATAAAGTTTGAGGCGAACTATAAGTTCCTACTTTATAAAGAAGGCGGGAAAAATTTAATGTTTTACTTTTTTTTTGTCACATTATCGTTTCAGTCTAGTTCTGCTAGTTTATCTTCGATAAGTCTATATTTTAAACTTCACGGCGACAGGTAGTTATCGTCGGAAGACGGGTAATGCGGTGTGATCGTGTACCTTATTAATGTAGCGTACATTAGTTGATTTCTATAAATTTGTTGTTAAGAAAAGTTGTGTCGTGATAGCCCAACGCGCAACGAACCTGTCTCAAATCTATAAGGCCGTAGGGCCATGGTTCGAATCCGGGCGTGTACCAATGAGTTTTTCTGACTTAAGTATACAATGTCACTGACACCGTGCTTCGGAGGGCAGGTTAAGCAGTCGGTCCCGGACGTTTTCAATAGATGGCGGTTGTTATAATCCCCAACCCGCAGTGGAGCAGCGTGGTGGATTTAAGCTCCAAGTCCCCCTCACCCTGGGGGAGGCCTAAGCCCCTGCAGTGGGGTGAAAAAAATGGGCTGATATTGAAGTTGTTAAGAAAATTGTAGTAAATTTCCATAATGCCCCACTGCAGGGGCTTAAGCCTTCCCTCGCGATGAGAGCGCTCGGAGCTTAATCCACCACACTCCGCCACCGAAACGTCTCCAACCGTGATTATATTCCTCGTACTTCATCTAAAATATGATAATGTGCGCACAGAACCCGGTTACTACAAAGTGGGCGAATACGGTATCCGGCACGAAGACCTGGTCGAAATCATCGAGGTCAACAACCACACGGATCATCCTAAGGCAAGTACCGTCTTAAAAAGTAAAACTTCAGATATTATTATTATTACATATAGTTTTAAAAACTAAATGTAATAATCCCATCCCATAATAATCCCAAAATAAAAACTATATGTAATAATCCCATCCCATCCCAAATCCCAAATTGAGCGTAGTCTGTAATCTCATCTCTTTTTTAGGCATGGTATACGTAACTAAATATATTTTTGTAATCCATACACGACGACCGCTTAGCCTAGTGGGTAGCGACCCTGCCTACGAAGCTGGAGGCCCCAGGTTCGAATCCCAGGTCGGGTCAGTATTTATATGATGAATATTGATACCGGTACCGGGTCTTGGTTGTCATATATATGTGGCGTCTTCGCTTGGCACCCAAAACACAAGCTAATACTTAGTTTGGGGCCAAGACGTTGTTGTGATGTATACGTTATTATTATTATTATACATATTAGTGTAAAACCATTTTTATCCTCTTGTTGAAAGGTTATTTCTATATATTCTCAAATGACTAATTTATTTATTTATTTATTTTTATTTATTTTCACATTTTTGGAGGAACAACAGCTTAATTTAGTGTACATGGTTTACAAGATAGTTTCGACGAAGCCAATTACAGCTCCTCACAGATAGAATTATTTTACTCAGGATCCTGCGACACGAATTCCCACACTAATCTATCTTTACTATATGAACTCCCACATTCGTCTGTCAAAATAACTAAGCATCCCGGCTCGTGTGCATGCAAAAAAATTTTCAAATTTACATTATGTATTTTGAATCGAGTGCCTCGCTTACAACTAGCGAGTAGCGCTACAATCATAGACATAAAGCCAGGACAGACCGTATAGGGACGTTGTTACGCAAAAATGATCCAATCCTCAAAATTAGCTTAATGAGAAATCGGCGCCTAAAGTAAAATGAATGATAAAAAAATTACAGTAATTCAAACAAAAATATACTTTAATGCAACTGAACAAATACATAAAAAACATTTTATTTTTATAAAGTTATTGAAAATGAAACATCTAATTCAACAGATTTTCAAAAAAATATTGGATTGGATCATTTTCGCAAATTTACTATGTTACATAAAATAAAACGCAATAGTGTTTCATTCCTTTTTATTTAAACAAAAAATCACTTTTTACTACTCTCAGAACATAGTTACTACAATGGTATGCCTAAAATTAAATGTAATGATTCACTATTGGAAAAATTAATCATTTTTAGGTTCAGAGTTCTCTTCCATGATTACAAGATCAAGCTCATCATCCTGTTCAATAATGAAATCTGGAGTAGCCCCAAAACCTTCTAGATAAATATATTTGTATTATACTATTTTTCTTAGTCCAAATAAGCAAAAACGATCCAGTCCGTTTGGATCAAATATACTAATTCCTTTGTTATGAAGTTTATTCATGACCTAAATAAGCAAAAATGTTCCAAGCAGCTTGAATCATGATTACATTAAAATATAACTACCTATGGCGAATTGAAATTGTAAATATTGTAATAATGGTCCTAACATCTTGGATTAGTTTTGCGTTTTGTGTTACTGCCAAATACGAAATGTGGGTTGGATAGAAGTATACAAAACCGTCATTTTTTGTATGAAAACCAGATGGAACATTTTTGCATAATAAAATATAATGCTTTCTGATTAGTTTGGATGAATTATCTCAGTTTATGAGCGTTTGTGGGTTGGATCATTTTTGCGTAACAACGTCCATTTAGAACATTTCACAATACGAACGGCGGCCTCAGATCGTAATTGTCACATAACGCCATCTGTTATTATTCATTAGAACTACGTAGTCGGTTAGCAATCAACCTATTATTGAGACATCGATGTATCCTTGTCGGGACGTACTTAATTAAATGTAAACGTCTACATACATAATTATGTATTAACATTAAAGGAAACGTTTCAGAGTGTATGGGCATCTGGGCTAGGACATTGTACAGTACTTCAAAAATACATAATCAAGGAAATTAACAAGTTTTACTACGAATTCCAGCAATCTGGCATGTTTTGTAGCCGCACAAAATGTTTTTTAAGTTAAACAATTAAAACACTCTGACATGAAAATGGTGGTATATAGAATGACAAACAAAACTGTCACATATCTGCAATCACCTTATAAAGCGACTTTATATTTTGTAATTTTTTTTCCATAAAATTTGTTAATCCATAAAATTTTATCAAAATTAGTATAAACGATTATTATTAATATTATTATATTATATTCAATATTATTAATGATAGGTTATCTAGGTATAATTTTTTCTCACCGATGATAAGAAATGTATTTTTTTTTTGTTTATTGACCTTCCTATCATAGTTTGTGCAACCTAACACAACTTAATTTGGCATTTTTACGAATTAACAACGACGTGCACGCGACGATGTTCCGAGCGTGACTGATTTGACGAGTGTCCTAAAACTGGAAATTAGGACACTTAACGTGGAGACATTGAGACGCGTTGTTCGGCCGGTCCTTTATTTATGTCTATGGCTACAATAGATATTTTACAGCCAGACACGGAACAAACAGATATGTGTCACACACTGTTATTTAGTCCAAAACTAAGCATAGCTTGTATTATGGGTACTGCACAACTGATATGCATAATAAATACACCAAAGTTATATACTTTGTAGAGCCACGT
The DNA here is from genome assembly GCA_949709985.1 of Luffia ferchaultella. Classification (NCBI taxonomy): domain Eukaryota; kingdom Metazoa; phylum Arthropoda; class Insecta; order Lepidoptera; family Psychidae; genus Luffia; species Luffia ferchaultella. The sequence goes on from OX453268.1 coordinate 7,938,233, forward strand.
TAATGCTTTAGTAAATTATATGTATTAGATTAGATTGGATTATCGACTAACAAATAAAAATAAAATATTGTATCAAATAATAATTTGGAAAAAATAAAATAATAATGTTTACAAGTTTTTTTTTAAACTAATAATAATAATAACACGCATACACGACAACAACGTCTAGGCCCCAAACTAAGCATTAGCTTGTTTTTGGTACCAAGCGAAAACATCACATACATATAACGACCAAAACCCGGTACCAATATCGATATTCATCTTATAAATACTGACCCGACCTGGGATTCGAACCCGGGACCTCCAGTTTCATAGGCAGGGTCGCTACCCACTAGGCTAAGCGATCGTCATGACTGTTTTGATGATTGATTGATGATTTTCATTATTGCCAGATTGAAATACGACCTTTGGTGACTTGGTGGTGATAACTGATGCGTATTATCGTTTTCAGGCATCAAAACTGATGGGCGATTTTGAAGGTCGAGGTGTACTGGGTTTCCGCACCCTGACTTTGGTGCCGCAGCAGAGAGCGTGCATCGATCTGTCGCTGCTTGATAACTCCGAGGTGAAATATTCCATATACAGTATCACCAATAGACGTCATTACGTAAATAAAAATATAGGTCAAATATTCATAATCAATAATTATATCCTAAATATTTTAAAAAAAATTTTGGCTACCATCTAGTAACGTATAGCGAAAGGGCGGGGCATGGGGCATGTGGGCGGGGTGCGTGCACGTACACTGGCGCCCTCGTAGTTTTGGGAAAGGTTTACGTAGTCTTAATTGAATATTTGCCTATTGAACAATACTAAAAAGGAACAAGACGGCCAACGGATTTTTATTAAAGGTCATTATATCAAAATTTGGCTGGTCATTAAAACCTCAATCTGTATATAGGATACCGAATGAACGTGAAAACCAGTGTATATATGTAACCAATGATCTTAAAAAATAGATGTAATACCTACGTAGATGCAATAAACATCGCATAGTTTGTTTCTTCAAAATGACTTATTCATCAACAGCATATATTGTATTAGCCTGAACGTAGGTCAAACTGGCCATGCGGCCGTGGTTCGAATCCGGACGTGTACCGATGAGTTTTTTCTGACTTAAGTACGTTAACTATCACTGACTCCGTGCCTCGGAGAGTACGTTAAGCAGTCGGTCCCGGTCGCTGTCGATAGATGGCGGTCGTCACAATCCGCCAACCCGCACTGGAGTAGCGTGGTGGATTTAAGCTCTAAGCTCCTCATCTTGAAAGGAGGCCTAAGCCCCTGCAGTGGGGTATTAAAAAAAAGGGCTGATGGAATGAAATATATCGTAGAGCACAGATCGGCCAACAGTTAAGAAGTGGTAAACGTGGATAACGATGCGAGCGTAAGGTTAAGCTATTACCTACATAGTAAAAAATATATGTATACATATGAGAAGAGTGTATAGAAGGCAGCCACCGGTTTTAATTTCTTTCTTTTTTTGCTCGAATAATACAATGTAATGAAATATTTTATAAAACAATTTTCACAAAAAAAAAATTAAGCGCCTTAAAAATAAATTTCAAATATTTTTATTGCCCCATGACAAAATTTTAACTTTTTAGTATTATACATTTTAGGTGTTGGTAATTTTTTGTTTGTTCAATTTTCAGTTGGAACACATAAACGCGTACCACAAACGGGTCCTAGACGCCATCGGTCCCGTTCTGAAGTCACGGAACTTGGACGAGGACTATGAATGGCTGGTAAAGGAATGCGAACCTATTATTAGAGAATAAGTAAGTTATTATGGCACGTTACCTTGTAAGTTTGTTATTACGGGGACATTTTCTAACCTTAAGATTAGATAAGAACTACGTAATAGCCTTTCTGATAGTAGTTTGTTTGTGATCTGACCATCGAAGGGTCCTCGGTTACAAAAACCGGCCAAGTGCGAGTCGGATTCACCACGAAGGGTGCCAACATTTTATAAAAAGTCCATGTATTCACTCGTACAGTATCTATTGTTTGCATGTGTTCGTCCCTGATTTTTTTTAAGCATATTAAAACGTCACGTGACGTCACTGGTGAAGGGCCCGTGGTCCTATTTGACCTACTGGTAGGACCACGATATACCACTATGTACCCATGGTTCTACTGGACAAGGAAAATTAAATAGTATCGATATTTCGATATTTATCTGTATTTTTATTAAGTAAATAATTAAAACTGAAATTTTTTTCTTCGTTTAAAATAAAATTCACTTTGAAGTCGAAGCCATTCAAAATCATTTTATGCTCAGACTTAAGTTCGAAATGACCAGTAGGTCAAATCGGTTAGACCACGGGCCCTTCACCGGGTCATTGCCATGTATCCACATAAAGATCTAGTTTTTAAAATTAGTTATAATTTTTTTTTTCTTTTATAATTTTTTTTATTACTTTCAGGTCATTATCATAGTTAGGATGCTGTTTCATATAATCAACTAAGCTATGTAAAACAAATATATTTTATATACTTTAAAAAAATATTTTATTTATAATGGAAACCTAAATTATAGATAATCAGATACGCTAAAGATATGGAAGTGGCAATGGGCCGGTCACATTTGCCGTAGAACCGACAACCGATGGGGTAGACGGGTTCTCGAGTGGAGGCCACGTATTGGGAAGCGAAGCGTTGAACGCCCCCCGGCCAGGTGGACTGATGACCTGAAGCACCATACCGGGGGTAATCGGATGCGGAAGGCGGAGGACCGTGTGTGGTGGCGAGCCTTGGGAGAGGCCTATATCCTGCAGTGGAGAGACACGGGCTGATGATCATGATGATGATGAAAGATATAGAACGAAGGACCGGATCTAGAAATAGTCTGAACGAAATATCTGTCGAAGCATCTCGCGCTCGCTTGCCAAATCGAAAACATCTGTAGATAGATTCCTAAGTAGTGTTAACTCATTTTTTTTTTAAATGAGGGCTGTATCTGCATACAGACGCCTATACACCCGACCTACCGCGTAGATAGTGCCGGGTTGGGACATCACCGGAGGGTGAAGATGCAGTCCGACCGGCTAAATGACATCCACAATCTACACTTCTAGAAGCGTATAAGGTTTGACATGAACGCGGACCAGACGCATTGAAGATGCTTCGGTGCGTGACTAACTTTGACGAGCAGTACAGTTGCAATCAAACTTTATGGCGGATGTGAACATAGGCATAAGTCGCGTCGTAGTAACCAGTTTTAGGTGTAACGGGACGCAGTGGAGCGAGGGGTATATAACTGTACCTGCGCAAGTACGCTTAGAGCGTTGTGTTCCGATTCGCCACAACGTTTGAGGCGAACTATACCTTATGGGGGCCACCTCGTTCGGCGTATGAGTTAGTTTTAAGTCACCTGTCACCAGCGATAAGGCGGAAAAGATGTTTTGAAAATGCTAAAATACGAATTCTAAAAACTTTTATTTTCGCCGAAAGTATTATTATCGATTACTGCCTTTAGATGTTCAGAAAAACTATTTATTGTCAGGGAAATTAGCTTTCCACTTGACATATAGTTTTAAATATCAGTGACATGTTTACAGTTAGATCCGAATCCTAACCGACTTTTAGTCGGTGTAATGGCTTAGCGCCGAATAAACGTGCGCGATGCCGATTTGTGCTGTAAAAATTTGTAAAACTACTCGTCAAAGACGCAAAAAAGAGCTGAATATCGTATTTGCGATAAGTAAACATTATAATTTGACATTAGTTTATGCCTACAGACGGTTATTTGATTATTTTCAATTTAACTTGAACATTATCACGATTTAATTCTCGTCACATTCCCGTAAACAGTGTGACACGTCCGACCCGTAATAAGTATTTGCATGCACTGACGCGCACAATGGAGCCGGGCAGCGGCCGTATCAGCCCACGTCGTACGTGTTGGTTACCAACTACAAATCCTTATTATTAAATTGTTAAATCAATGCAGGAACATTAAATTTTTTAAATATTTTAAAGTCGTAATCGATAATAATATCGGTCGATGTTTTCTTTCAACATTCTTGTTTATATTCACTATGGCATATCTTTTGTGCAATTTATGCAGAAAAAGTAATAAAGTGATAATTTGTAGTCAATAATAAATCTTTTTAATTTTTTTAAATATATCCCTTGCTTAAAATAAGCAGAGAAATGAAAGGCCACTTCTAAAATAAATATAATAATTTACAAATAAATGGTTTTTCATCTGATGCATGAAAAATAATGGGCATTCTCCTTTGACGCATGCAGACTATGAGCTGCTCACTGTCAGCTAGGTTCGAATACGACTTGAAACTGGTTGGCATACATGCGTGTATAGAAATGTATGCTGGTATGATACCAATTACACACCTATATCTTTGGATTTTATCACGGAGTAGTTAGGGTTTTATGCATAACAAATTGCGCATGCTTTTCATGCATAGAATAAATTAATTTGACAGCAGCGTTTGGTTTTAATGCGGGGTTGAAGCCCACGCGGGTATTTCGCGGGGGTGAAGACCAGCGCGCAGGGACCTCGCGCACTGAAACTCGCCATCAAAATTCAAAAAGTTTTTATTCAATATAAGATGTTTACACACACTTATTGAAAGTCAAAATAAATTGATTAGGTACCGGTTCAAAAGAAAAACCGGCAAGACAACCGACAACTCCTCACTGTTAATTTTATTTAAATATATGTTTTACTTCATTGTTTTTTTTTTTAATTTAAATTGCTTACAACTGTTACGATGATGTGCATGCGCACTTATCATTTAAATACTCGCTAATGCAATAGTAAGCTTTTTTCATGAGTTGGACTTTAACTCGTTTTATAAATTGATTAGAATTCAAGTCTAACATTTCTTTTGGAATTTTGAAGAATTATTAACCTTTGAGAGCCTGAACCTGGGAATTGATAACATATGCTTATGTCTTGTATTTAAGTTGTGGCCATCAGCCACCGTAGAGAAAGCATTTAAGTTTTTATCTACATAAATTATGTTTTCATAAATGTACTGACAAGGGACTGTCAAAATGTCACTTTCTCTAAAGTGAGCCTTTGTGGCCTTTACACTATCTCTAGATTTTAATTTATATATAGCTCGAGCATCTTACACGAGCTAGCTAGAGTATGAGTGGTTTAGACTGTAAACGTAGAAAGGTGCTTTTCGTCAATTCGTACTGAAATTGAAATTTATTTATTTAACCATCATGGTTATATAATATAATTCTACCACACTAGGCTAGGCCTGTCCTGTGGGAGTCAAAAATCAAATTGACAAATGGCATAGTAAAGATGCGGCTAAACAATAGGCGGACAATAAATATAAATTAAATTACAACTCATAGGTCATCCTGTACCGCAAGTGGACAAGAGCAGCTGCAGCTCCAAAGTCATTGCATGTGTATGTGATGGAGAAAATTCTTCGCTGACGTCAGTGGCGTATCCAGGATTCAAGCTTGGGGGGGGGCCATATTTTTCATTAAACTTAAAGCCTATATTAGTGCTATATACATGCAAGACACGTTCTACGATCTTAATACGGAAGCTAGGGAATTTTCGTTTATTCATGAAGACATATCATATAATAAATAAATTAACCTAAGTATTTGATACTGCTTGATACCTCCACGCGTTCTGGAGAGAAAAAAGGTCTGGACAGACTTACGGACGGACAACGAAGTGAATCTATGAGGGTTCCTTTTTAGGGTCCCGTACGTCAAAGATGAAAAAAGGAACCCGTGTAGGGTCATTCTGGGGTCCGTCTGTCACACCCTCTTTCTCCGAATCTACTAGATGCAAAAGTTGAAATTCGATACATGTACAGAGTTTGGTGGCCCAATAACGAACGTGTAGCTTAAATGAAATATTTCCATTTTAGAGAGCAAAGTAGGAAATAAAAAAAAAAAACTTTTTAAGTGCTCCTAGTGATGTGTCAAATGAAAGTGCTTATTATAAAAAGTACAAGCATATTTTATTTTTAATTTTAATATCCATGGTTTCAAAATTAAAGAAAATTTAATATCCCCCCTTAACCCCGAAACTGTAGTGATTAATATTTGGAAAAAAATACGGAACATAGAGCTTCATTTATATTTTACAGGAAAAACTAAACGATAAACAAATAATATCATTTTGGGGGAAAATTATACTATTAAAACCATTCTCAAGTCCCTATGTCATGGTCGCTCAGCGTGATATGGAGCTGGCTATGCTCGGTGTTTCTTTCATGGATAAAATCAGAAACACTGAAATCCGTCAAAGAACCAAAGTTGTCGACATAGCCGAAGCAATCAGCAAGCTGAAGTGGCAATGGGCCGGTCACATTTGCCGTAGAACTGATAACCGATGGGGTAGACGAGTTCTCGAATGGAGGCCACGTACCGGAAAGCGAAGCATTGGACGCCCCCCGGCCAGATGGACAGATGACCTGAAGCATCATACCGGGGGTAGTTGGATGCAAAAGGCGGAGGACCGTGTGTGGTAACGAGCCTTGGGAGATGCCTATATCCTGCAGTGGAGAGACACGGGCTGATGATGATGATGTCATGGTTCACATCAAATGAAAGTGCTCGTTATGAGATATATATATATATATATTTTTCATGATGTTTATTACAATTTTAAAATGCGTAGTTTAATAGACATTGAAGAAAATATATGCTAATCTCCCATTGCCCCCTTTATCTCAGAAATTCTTACGCCCAAAATTAAATCAAAAATTCGTAATATCTACGAAAGTTTTCTCATTCCCGCAGGAAACGCGAAATACCTATTCATGGAGAGAAAATGCATAGATATAAAATGTGTTGCGAATTCCCATACAAACGGTGATAACGGTTGCGCCCCACTAAATTTTAACCGATTCACGCACGCACATATATGGTACTCAGATCAGCAAAAAATAGGTTTATACCTTTTTAATTTTTTAAAATATTTTGATACATCATAAGAAAAAAAAAACTTTCTTATGATAACTTGAATGCGCGAGATTTTATTTCTATTTTTTTTTTCTTTTTCTACATGTTCAATATGAAACTAATTGTATTTTCACATGCTGTGAAAAATATAAAAAAATAATAAATTTTGATGAGATGTCAAAATGCAATTACTTTCATGTTGAAAATGTTGTGAAAGGTGAAACAATTTCGAGAAAAATCCCACGCATTAAGTTTTTTTTCTTACGATATATTTAGGAAATTCAAAAATTTACAGATTTTGTAGTTCCCGCTACCATCGTAGGCATTGAATATGACTTGAGAAGTTTTAGAAAAAAATAAAAATTCAGTGTGTAGTGTTAATTTATTTATTTTGAAAGCGTGTAATATGAAAACTAAACAACTCAAAACTTAAACCAATCAGCAATTATACATTTCCACATATACCATGCCCATATCCATAAATACAAGTTTTTTGAAATTTGTAAATTTTCAGGGCCCACCTACAGGCCGCAATTATCAACCGATTTTCAAACCGTATTCACCATTCGTTAGACAATTTAGTTCCTTAGATGGATTTTTGGCTAATTTTCGATAACTCAAATATTTTCAAAAATATTCATACTTTTGTATAAAACGACACCCGAAAATCCCCATTTTTACAGACATAATTTCAATTTAAAAAAAAATTACCAACCGATTTCCAAAATTCCCAACGGATATACCCGATAAATTTGCAACTTTTGAAACCCATAGGACCGCAATCCTTCCGTTATCCTCGAAGATATAGCCAAATTTACGTCTCTCAGAAAAAGGATCTGATAACCATTTCCAATGGTAAAACATGTAAACCTAGTTTTTGCTGATCTGAATACCATATATTATTTTTTGCGCTGTTCGGTTAAGTTTTGATGGGGTGCAGTCGATGACGCCGTATGTATGGAAATTCGTCACTCTAAAAATGCCATGTTTGAACAGATCTTATTAAGTAAAATGTGGTCAGCATTCAATAATATTTAATTGTATTAGGTACTTTGGTGGTGTAAGTAATTTACTATTATATTGAGTATTAAATAGAAATGCATAAGTTTCTAATTGCAGTGTAGATCTCCTTGCAGAATGTTATTAACTGAATTTATGTCATTGCGTTTGGGGGGGGGCCCGGCCCCCACGGGCCCCCCCCTGAATACGCCACTGGCTGACGTGATGCACTCTCTCTCTCTCTCTCTCACACACACACACATTCTCACGCACACATAGACACACACACACACACACATTCTCACGCACACATAGACACACATACACACACACACACACATTCTCACGCACACATAGGCACACACACCCTACCACAGTCTCACATATACATAACTCAGTTAACGTGTATAATTGAGCATGTTACTGTCTTATTTATCTATTATTTAAATTCATACTGTCTTTATACTTGTTTTGCCTATGTATTTATGTTATGTTTAACCTATTTGCATTTATATAACGAAGAATCAGATTCCCTAACCTAACACAGGCATTGTATTATACCTAAAAGGGAATTCTCAAGAACTATCTATAAGAAATGGTCTATAATTTATATAAAATAAATATTTTCATTTTCATTTCATTTTCATGTGAATGAGTGAGATGATGAATGTGGGTGTGTATGCGTAGGTGTGAGTGTGAATACTTTTATGGTTTCATGGATACTATATAACATTTCAAATCTATTTTGATTTCTGTGGACGTCCGTTACAAGTGTTGCCGCCTGCATAATGAGTTTGACTTGTATTGATTAAATTGCTATGTATATTTTGGCAGGCGCCCTCTCGCGTCTATTGCTACGAACTCATTGATTTAACAATTTAATAATAAGGATTTGTAGTCGATAACCAAAAGGGAAATAAAAGCATCCGGGTCCGGCTGCGTTATGCGCGTCAATGCATGCAAATACTTATTACGGACCGGCCGTGTCGCACTGTTTACGGGAATGTGACGAAAATCAAATCGTGATAATGTTCAAATTAATTTTAAAATAATCGAATAACCGTCTGCAGGCATAAACTAGTGTTAAATTATAATGTTTACTTACCGCAAATACGATATTCAGCTCTTTTTTGCGTTTTTGACGAGTAGTTTTATAAATTTTTACGACACAAGTCGGCATCGCGTTTATTCGGTGCTAAGCCATTACACTAAAAGCCGATTGGTGGACTTATTGCGTTTTGGATGACTTCCTGCTCGGACACTTTAGAATGCGGACAGCCCATCCAGTTATATTATTGGTATATCAATATACGAACTGGTAATTTTGTTGTCTTATTATTATACTGTTTACAGAATTCATTCAGATCAGTTTTCATTTTACAGAGCCATTTTGAGCTTATCTGACAATTATACATAAACCTTGTGCGATTTGTCAGTGGAATTATCGAAGGTTGAATTATCTAATAAATAATAAATTAATCTTATAGCATAATACAACAATAAATCCAGATATGATATCTTGGAATTATCTCGAAGCAATCGATAATTGTGGATTTTGTGTTAATAGACGATATGGAGTGGTCGTTTGTGTATTTATGTGTCATTATAATATGGTTTGTACTTATTTCTTTATTACAAAAAATTAGATACCGTTTGAAACAGAATAAGCCAGAATATTAAGATGAGTATGTAGTAGCGAATTTCCATACAAACGGCGTTTACGGTTGTACCCCATTAAAGCTTAACTCATTGCCGCAAAAAAATATATGATAATCAATTATTTTTTTTCGGCAATCGGTTAAGGTTTAGGTAGGTGCAACCGGTAACGTCGTTTGTATGGAAATCTGTCACCACACACTCGTCTTAATACACCCCAACTTAAAAATTTTAATAATAAAAATACAACTAATAAAATATATTTTTTTATAAATTCAATTATATACTAAACATCTAAATATTGATACCGGGTGTTGGTTGTTATATGTATGTGGTGTCTTCGCTTGGTACCTAAAATACAAGCCTAGATGGGCCTAGGGGCCTAGACGTTGTTATGATGTAAGTATACGTTATTATTACCTATCTCGGAACGCATGGTTGGTGCGGAGCGGTTGGTCGCGCATGGCTCTGTCAATGACGCATTGACGCCGCAAACTATGAAGGATTAGAGGTTAGGAAGACCGTCTTATATGGGGGTCAAACTGAAAAAGTGTCCTACTGAAAGCATTAAATGGTAGTTCAAAAAATGACCAGGGTGGCGCTCGCGCAAAGCGGAATGTTTGAAGTGAATTTAGCAATTGTAAACCAAGTGACCTGATGTGCTGACAGTGGCTGAATGGATTTTTAATTTTTTTGAGACTAGAGTAGTCAAATGAAACTTCAACTACTCATGTAGTAAAAAATTATTTGGTTATAACCTAGAAAATCTGCTGTGAGATAACATCGTGCGCAGTAAGTGTTTTTTTTTTTATATTTTGGATAAATTTTGGTATTTTTTAAACGATTGTTTCACTGGAGAACTATTGTTTCTCCTTCCTTGTTTAGTTCTATATTCTACTCTAATAAGTTTATAAGGCCATAGGGCCATGGTTCAAATTCGGGCGTGTACCAATGAGTTTTTCTGACTTAAGTACATTAACTATCACTGACTTCGTGCCTCGGAGAGCACGTTAAGCAGTCGGTCCCGGACTCTGTCAATAGATGGCGGTCGTTACAATCCCCAACCCGCAGTGGAGTAGCGTGGTGGATTTAAGCTCCAAACCCCCTCTCCTTACCCTGGGGGAGGCCTAAGCCCCTGCAGTCGGGTAACATAGGCTGATGATGATGATGAAGTTTTGGCGCGCTTTCTTTAAAATTGACATGCTTGCGACGTTAGCGCCATCCTACTTTAATACTTTATAACTCTTTTTTATACACAGAATAGGTTCTCCTAACCTTTACCTTCCATATCGCAAACATTGATATATAGTTAGATGCGGCTCAATAAAAGCGTATAATTCGTTATCAATCGCGCCATCTGCACGGCCACCATCAGTTTGAGGGTATTTCTCTGAAATACAGAAACTTAGCAATTTCGTAAAAACTTTCAGTTAACAGGCTATTTAAATACATTATGGATAATAAATGAATTTTGCAAAACTATCAAGCCATGGTGTACTCATTATGTTCATATATTCGAGAAATTTTTAGCAACGATTAACTGATAATTACACGTCAGAAACCGCTAAAGACACGAATATACCTATATAATATTCTTCAGTTAAAAACCCCCAAGGCTATCAAAGAAAACTTTTTTTTATATGAACCTAAGGATATGAAATAAATATAGAAGGTTAAATAGTATAAATGGTAAATACACATTAAAACTGGTAAGGACAAGAAAAGGATAAGAAAAATAAAAAGGGCAACATTTTTTAAATAAGTTTTTATAACACTTGCTGCGTCGATAAAACGACACACCTCCATTGACGGGCATTACTCCGAGCTCAATGGAAGACTTGCGCGTCTTTCGCGGGCGGGCGGACTCGTTAGAGTGAATGAGACATCTATACATAGACTATTTCCTTTCAAACGACGGTAAAGACAAGTTTCTGTCCTCAAACATGTACCTCCCTATATAACGTGCCTTTATATAAAAGTTTGTTTGATCTTACTTAATTATTAGTACAGAGTATCAGGTATGAGGAAATGTTAATTTGATAGAGATTTTTTTATGTGTTTTTATATTGTCTGACTTTCGCAATAAAATAATAATAATAATAACACACACAATCACAACAACGTCTAGGTCCCAAACTAAGCATTAGCTTGTATTTTGGGTACCAAGCGAAGACACCACATACATATAACAACCAAGACCCGGTGCCAGTATTAATATTCATCATATAAACACTGACCCGACTTGGGATTCGAACCCGGGACCTCCAGCTTCGCAGGCAGGGTCGCTGCCCACTAGGCTAAGCGGCCGTCATACATATATATATATATACAAAATAACGTGGTCGCACCCACCGGATAGGTACCACGAAAACATATGATTTAATGGTATATAATTTGGCGCTGAAACAAACGACACAATGCTACCGCTGAGAGGTCCGGACATAACTGGCGGTACTTTCAAATGGTTCACAGAGCATTTGTCACGTAATCAACCAATCAAAAACTGCAGTTTTCGCCGCTCAACTTTATTTTATTATTATACAATATTTATCTCGTCGCGTTACAGTAGATCAAATGACTTCAGTTTCGGTATCATATATTTAATTACATTAAAAAGTGCATTTTCTGGTAAATACTCTCTTAACCTATTTCTTTACCTATGTCTAAATAACAACGATGAGTCTCCATACATGTGGTGTACCTGAATTTATTTTAAGTTGTGAAATTATAACAAAAATTTCTTTGTGTTAAATACACTAGTTAAAGAACATATAGCTTACTAATTTACCTGTACAACTTGACCCTGATTAGATAATTACTAAAATGTTCGAGGAGAAGTTCTTTATCCGCAACACTGTAAACTTCATATTATCTGTCAAATACCACACTAGATTCTACTGTTGTTGTGTTAATGCAGTAAAAAACTTAAACATGATTTAATATTTTACAGCGCAACATGTAAGAACTTTCAAAATCAAACAATCTAACGTCTAACTATTGGTAAAGGTTTCATAATTTCACAATCCAAGGTACGAACTTGCCATCCATCTTTGAGTATTAACCTGTAAGTTATAGAAATTGTATACAATAATTCTACAAGCGGCACGCGTGTTACGTGTAAGAAATATGCAAAATCACCCCGTTTATCGAATTCAAACTTGGTTTTTATTAATTTGTACGACTGTTGTTACGTTTTGTGAATAATGTCGGGATGTAATATTAACCTATGTAATTTTTGACGTTTGATTCAACATTCTAATGTAATTTATATAAAATTTATTGGGCTGTGACAATAAAAAAAAAGATGCCCCAGGAATCACCCGTACATAATTTATAAATTACGTATTTTTAAACAATTATCGTAGAGTTATTTAGAAAACAGTTAAATACACATCTTGTAATAAAGAAATAAAATATTCAATGCATATTTTTCAAATAAGATCAGTACAACCCTGTTTTGCGTAGGTCGTAGAAATATTCTGGAATTGGTTTAACTTTCAGACCATAGAAGTATGAATAATACAAGATATACACCAGAATACACACTACGCTTACGCTGCCTTACCGGAACTACAAGATTAAATACATACCTAAAATAAAGAAAGGCTATCAAAAGGACTATGGAGTCATGTGCGATTCGTCACCAACATTTGCGGACGAGTATTGGTGATGCTGTATCGATGACCGCTTGGTCGAGTGGTTAGAAACACTAACTGCGGAGCCAATGGTTGCGCGTTCGATTCCCGCCCGGGAGAAATATTTGTACATGTCTATTTGTTCCGTGTCTGAGTGTAAAATATCTGTATATGTATATATTATAAAGAATATTTAAAAATGTACATCAATTGTCTTGTACCCATAATACATCATCATCATCAGCCCATTTTTTACCCCACTGCAGGGGCTTAGGCCTCCCCCAGGGTGAGGAGGGGGGCTTGGCAACGAACCTGTCTCAAATTTATAAGGCCCCATAGGGTCATGGTTCGAATCCGGGCGTGTACCAATGAGTTTTTCTGACTTAAGTACATAACTATCACTGACTCCGTGCCTCGGAGAGCACGTTAAGTAGTCGGTGCCGGGCTCTCAATAGATGGCGGTCATTACAATCCCCAACCCGCAGTGGAGCAGCGTGGTGGATTTAAGCTCCAAGCCTCTCCTCACCCTGGGGGAGGCCTAAGCCCCTGCAGTGGGGTAAAAATGGGCTGATGAAATGAAGGGATACGTAAACCAATTCGAACTCAGGGTAGTCGTGCTGAATATAATGCAATGAAATACAGCGCGCGGGGCGAATCGAGTCATACAGGGTATTAGTTGAGAAGCCATTGAAGCTCGGTGTCGTATCGTAAGTTATTTACGAAAGCCAACAATGTTTATTTTCACAACGAATATTTTTAATGAAAAGATATGAAGGTAGTAAGAAGTAAGCGCGATGCAGTATAACGACCGCTTAGTCTAGTGGGTAGCGACCCTGCCTACGAAGCTGGAGGTCCCGGATTCGAATCCCAAGTCGGGTCAGTATTTATATGATGAATATTGATACTGGTACGGGTCTTGGTTGTTATATGTATGTGGTGTCTTCGCTTGGTACCCAAAATATAAGTTAATGCTTAGTTTAGGGCCTAAACGTTGTTGTGATGTATACGTTATTATGCCTACGAAGCTGGAGGTCCCGGATTCGAATCCCAAGTCGGGTCAGTATTTATATGATGAATATTGATACTGGTACGGGTCTTGGTTGTTATATGTATGTGGTGTCTTCGCTTGGTACCCAAAAATAAGTTAATGCTTAGTTTAGGGCCTAGACATTGTTGTGATGTATACGTTATTATTATTATTAGTTGAAAACGGATTCCCAGCATTTGAGATAGTAACGTATGTCTTGGAAAACATATCGCCCACAGATCACATCGCCCCTTCACCGCGCCCACCCATACTTCTCTGACTCCACAACGCCTTCCCCGACACGTCTTATTACTATGGCCCCTAAAACGACAAATGGTAAAAATAAAATAAAGTTAAAAATTAAAGAGGTTTCCCATACAAGAAAAGTTGTTTTTTTTTTTCGATTTTTTTGGTGACTGGTGGTTGTGGAATCATTACGCGTACACTTGAAATTTTCATGAAGTACTTATGTACTACGACAAATTATATCGTGATAGTCGAGTGATAGCAAGCCCGCTTCTTATTTAAAAGAGCATGGTTTGAATCCCAGGGCGTGTACCAATGACTTTTTTTAACCTTATGTACATAAATATCACTGACTCTGTGCTTTGTGGAGTACGTGAAGCCGTCAATCCCGGTTGCCATCAATAGATGGCAGTCGTTAAAATCCCTCAACTCGCACCCGAGCAGCGTTGTGAATTAAGCTCTAAGCGCCCTCATCCCGAGAGGAGGCCTACGCATCTACAGTGGAGCATGGGGTATGGTATTTACTACCATGGCTGCTATAACAACAAATAATAAAACTTAAATTCAATTAAAATTTAAAGGGAGTCCCCTCACAAGAAAAATAATAATAATAATAACGTATACATCACAACAACGTCTTGGCCCCAAACTAAGCATTAGCTTGTGTTTTGGGTACCAAGCGAAGACGCGTACATACATATAACAACCAAGACCCGGTACCAGTGTCAATATTCATCATATAAATACTGACCCGACCTGGGATTCGAACCCGTGGCCTCCAGCTTTGTAGGTAGGGTCGCTACCGACTAGGCTAAGCGGTCGTTAAAAATGTATTTACATTGTACGGTGATACGGAACCCTTCGTGCGCGAGTCCAACTCGCGCTTGACCGGTTTCGTTCGACTCAAGCGTCACAGACTGTCACAATCGAATGATAAAGACGACACATATTTTAACTAAACTAGCTCTTTTCCGAATATTTTGCGGTGAATTCAATTGGATAGTAGTCTGTGGTAATGTAGCTTGTAATGTAACTTTCACCTCCCTACCCACACGAATGGCCTCCGCGTCGATGTCTGTTGTCCATAGACCTGTTGCCAGTATTTTACTAACTGTGATTTAGTGACACCGTTATACGCGCTCTGTGATAATTTTTGTTCACGCTTACATAGTTTTGTAGGTACGTACAATATCTATCATGTATAATATATAGTTACAAAACAACAACTAAACACTGTACAATTTAAAAAGCACCTATTTTTGTACGGGTCCCCTTTAATTTTTAAATTTATTTTATTATTTGATGTTATAAAGGCCACAGTAATACACACTCGATGAAAATTTTAATTGTAAGCAAATGATCTCACAATCACAAATCACCATGAAACGCCGAAATAAACACGTTTCTTGTATGGCCCCTTTAATTTTAAATTTTAAAGCCTTCGGCATCGAAATAATTTCATTTTGTGGAAGTATTTTTTTTTAAGGTAGTTTTGTTTTATTTTTTATTTAAATAGGTATCTATATACTATATCATAAAGCTGAAGAATTTGTTTGTTTGTTTAAACGCACAAATCTCAGGAACCACTGGTTCGAATTGTAAATTTTTTTTTGTGTTGATTAGCCCATTTATTGAGGAAAGCTATAGGCTGTTACTACATCAACTACGACCAATAGGAGTGGAGCATCAATGAAAAATGTTTCAAAAACGGGAAAAATTATTCCTTTTCAGAGCTTCCGTCGCGCGCGCTGCGTAAACGGTTGATATTAGGCAAAAATATTACGGAATTTTTCCTCTTTAAAAGTTCTAACCAAAAGTCCTTGACAGTATTTGTGTATCTTTTAAGGTTGACTTACTATAACCTTTTTTATGGCAATCAAATTTGTTTTAACATAATGCACTATTTGCGAAGATGTTTTTTAAACGTGATATTAATTCTTATCAAATTAAATACGTTAGTTGTCTTAAGCATTTCATACATATTATAATCGCCCTTTACACCGTACAATTTAAATTGATATCTTAGTAGTTTTAATCGAAATATTAAAACTATAGCGGGAGAAAATAAATTCGCTGTCTGCCTCTGTTCGTTATCTTCTTACTTCCAAACCACGGAATGGATTTTGATACGGGTTTCAGTAATATCTTATTATCTTATAAAATATCTTATTATCTTATAATCTATTAATGTATAAAATAGAAATCTTATATACTTATTATAAAGCTGAAATTTGTTTGTTTGTTTGAACGCGCTAATCTCTGAAACTACCAGTCGGATTTGAAAAATTCTTTTTGATTTTGATAGCCTAAATCTAACGGAGGGTTATAGGATATATATATAAAATCAAACTGTCTGTCTATTCGAGCAAATCTCCAAAACGGCTTAACCGATTTTGATGAAACACATATGGAAAGGATGTAGTGAAAAGTGACATACGCAACTTTTTGTATGTTTGTCTGTACGCCCATCTGTCTAAACCGATTTTAATGAAACATCACAAGTATGAAAAGAAGGTGGTCAAAACTAACATACATTACTTTTTGTCTGTCTGTCTGTCTGTCTGTCTGTCTGTCTGTACGTGTATCTGTCTATTCGAGCTAATCTCCAAAACGGCTAAACCGATTTTAAGGAAACTTTGTAGACGGGAAAGAAGGTGGTCAAGGGTGACATAAGTTACTTTTAGTCCGTCTGTCTGTCTGTAAGTCTATGTGTCTATTCGAGCTAATTTCCAAAACGGCTTAACGGATTTTAATAAAACTTTGCAGACGTGAAAAAAGGTTGTCAAGAGTATCTAAGCTACTTTTTGTGTTTGTCTGGCTGTCTATCTGTCAGTCGTTTGTCCTCACTGATCTATCAACGTACAGCCGAAACTAACTACAAAGTCTAGGAAGCTTAAATTTGGAACATGGGTTTATTTTATAACGTGAGTATTAAGTTAAGATAGGCTTTTTTAGAAATATTAAACTTAAGGGTGGGAATGAAGAGACTTAAATAATGACGTGTTTCAGGGTTTTTAGATTTTTACATTTTAAGGGTGGGAAACGGGAGGTAAAAATTTTATCGGTTTTTTTTAAAGGGTGGGAGGGGAATGAAGATTGACAGTTTAAATGGGTGTAACCAAAATTGGTTTCAGCAAAAAGTATGTATAAACTATCTCGAACGTTAATAGTACCTATAACAGGAATTTGTAGTCTACGCAAGCGAAGCTGCGGGCGGTCGCTGGTTTATTATAAATTAACAAAATGACCTTAATTACATAAAAAATGAATTAATATTAAAATAAAAAATAATTAAAAACTAAATTTAACTAATAAAAATATACATTATAATCTACAAATATTAAGTCTATATATACAATCTTAAGCTAAAAATAACCAGTCCCTGGCGAACAAATGAATTAGTTATATTTGGTTAAAGCTTTCGGCATCGAAATAATTTCATTTTGAGGAAGTATTTTTTACTGTAGTTTTGTTTTATTTTTTATTTAAATAAGTATCTTGCATATTTCTATAGATGATTATCTATACATATAATAACATCGTCGTCTGCTTTAAAAAATATATATATTTGAGCAAATATTTATACAATTATAATCAGATAAAATTAAAATAGACTAAGCAACTGGGTGAATTTCAACAGTTCCATTAAAATCTTCATTTCCGTGAATTTTTTTATCTTTAACTGTATTAAAAAAAGTTTTTCGCGTTTATTACAGTTTTTGATAATTTTTGTATTCTTGATTAAAATCTAGCAGATAATTTAAAAAACTAACGATAAAAGTAAAAATTACACGGCGATGAAACCTGCGTGCACGGCAATGAAACAAGCATCCGCGGCAATTAAATAACTGTGACATGGGAATGAAAAAATCATTCCACGGAGGTGAAAAAATCCAAAAACAAATATTTCATATACTTACCTGAGCATTATACTTAGAACAATAGCTACACGTCTGTATCCGAGAGAGAAAGGCATACCTAGACTGTATCTTTCCATCGAATCCTATAAATTCCTCCCGGTTGACTGTACGTAAAAAACTCATCAAGTCTATTCTTAAGTCTTTTATCGTATTGCAGAAGGTTAACTTGACGAGTCCTGTACTGTCAGTATATGGTAGTACTACCTATATTACATGTAAAGATGTTTTCTTTGGCTAATCATACCATGGTGATGAAAACGCCACGAAGCACCTAGTCACGGCAATGAAACCAAATTGTTTTACAAGCCACGGCAATGAAATTTTTTTCGTTGCTATAGCAAATTTTGGCCACTAAAACCACGGCAATGAAAATCAAGGCAAAAACTTAAAATAACAAAAAATCTATTAATTAATCGAAGTAATAGATAAAATAAAATAAATTGCGTTCTATGGAATGTTTAATTCAAATAGAAGTTATACCTATCCACGGCGATGAAAGAAAAATGTCCATGTTTTTTAAACTTTTTTTTTTAATTCAGTAAGCTCTACAACATCTATAAGTTTGAACTACATTCAGCCGAACACGAGATATAGGAATCGAATAATTTAGGAATATTAATGTATAAAAGTGTAGTTCGATAAATTTCGTAGCTACAAAAATCGTACAAGTTGCTACCACCATTGTGTAGGTATTATAATGTACTTGCGAGCCTCGCCCAGTGAAACTTTAAAACAAGTTCTGTTGGATCCAAAGAGAGTCAAATTCGACTCTCGATCATGACGTTTTTGACAGCCACATATCACTCAAGCATTGGCAAAACGTTTTGATACAAGAATTCGAACTGACCGATTGGCCGAGTGGTTAGAGACCTTAACTGCGGAGCCAAGGGTCGCGGGTTCGATTCCGGCCCGAGACAAATAATTGTGGGCGTGAACATGTCTATTTGGTTTGGACGTACAATATCTAAATATGTATATATTATAAAGAATATTTAAATATGTATATCTGTTGACTGGTACCCATAATACAAGCTTTGGTTAGTTTGGGACTAGACGGTTCTGTGTGGGCTGTCCCAGGTATTATTACTATTATTATTGAAGGCGGGGCGCGCGAAAATAATAATAATAATAAATTTATATAATTTTACATTTCAAATGGCATTCATACTTCCATGACTACCTCGATTTTTAGAGTTCCGTAAGTATTCAAATGGAACCATAGCACTAAGGCCCCATTCTCCGGCCGTCTCTCACAGGGCTGTTTCGTCTGAACCGTTATAGAATAGACACTTGAAATTTTCACAGTACATTCCGTCAGCACATTATACCCTGATGCAGAGACTTAGGCCCCCCACCCCCCAAGTGAAGGGATTCAGGCCACACCCGGGGTGAGGGGAGCTTGGAGCTTAAATCCACCACCCTACTCCAATGCAGCTTGGTTAATTGTAATGACCACCAAAAATTGACAGCAGCCAGGACCGACTGCTAACGTGCTCTCCTTGTCACGAAATCAGTGCTAGTTATGTACTTAAGTCAGAAAAACTCATTTGTACCCCCGCTGATTCGAACCGCGGCCTCACAGCCTTATAAATTTGAAACAGGTTCGCTGCGCTCGGGCTATCACGACACTGTATTACTGATTGTTAATTGTGAGATCATTGCTTACACTTGTGTTTGTGGAATATGGAATACATGGCCGCTGTAATAAAAAATAATAAAAATAAAATTACGTTAAAAATTAAAGCGGGTTCCCATATAAGAGATGTAGTTTTTTATATTGTACAGTGGTACGGAAGCCTTCGTATGCGAGTCCGACTCGCACTTGTTGGTAGCCCTTGTCGACCGACAAAAACAGAGCAAATCTCGACACGGTAGCAAATAGTGGTTGAAATATGTATCAATTGACAACACGAAAATATTTATTTATTTATTGCATTGTCACGTCATGTCAATCTTTAGGTGGTCAGACAAAATCATCTTAGGGGCCGTCCATTAATCACGTGATCTTTTTTTAAGCATTATTTAACCCCCCCTCCCCCTTGGTGATACATGGTGAGGTTTAAGACTACCCCCACCCCCCACCCAAAAAATAAATACACGTGATATCTTACTACACCCCCCTCCCCTCTTGTGATATTTCGTGATTTTTGTCAAATCCCTCCCCTTCCTTTGCCTCACGTGATTAATGGACGTTCCCTTATACACTATGTGACGCCCCGTGAGAGCACAGCAATATAAGAGGCTTATTTTCTTAATGATTTTTAAACAATTTCAATGTAAACAAAATAACAATGATGCAATTGACGACCGCTTAGCCTAGTGGGTAGCGACCCTGCCTGCGAAGCTGGAGGTCCCGGGTTCGAATCCCAGGTCGGGTCAGTATTTATATGATGAATATTAATACTGGCACCGGGTCTTGGTTGTTATATGTATGTATATGTATATCTTCGCTTGGTACCAAAAATACAAGCTAATGCTTAGTTTGGGACTTAGGCGTTGTTGTGATTGTGTGTGTTATTATTATTATTATTATAATCACAACAACAATCAAAACAATAATAATATCACCACAATAATAGTAAAAATAATGTCATTTTTCAGTGGCTATGCGAAACAAATAAGCGGACACGTCCCCATGAACGTTTACGAGTGGGCGGAGCCAAACTCACCCGTTCGAGGTAAGTTGGCTACGATAAGAGGGTTGTGTAGTGGCAAATTTCCATGCAAACGGCGTTAACGTTTGCACCCCATTAAACCTTAACCGATTGGCACAGAAAAAATATAAAGTATTCAGATGCGTAAAAACTTGGTTCATGCGTTTTAAAATTTTTAAATATTTTGATACATCATAAGAAAAAAATACTTTTTGTGCAGATTGTTTTTCAAAATTGTTTTATTTTTCACATGTTCAACTGGAAACGAATTGCATTTTCACAACATATTGTGAAAAGTAAAGGAAAAATCCAAAATGGATTTCGATGAGATGTGAAAATTAAATTAGTAATCTTTGATCGAACCACAATTTTTTTAAAATCTTCTAGTGAATTTAGCAACATCAAATTTCTGCTCGAAATTTTTTTAACTATTAATTTGATACATAAGTCGGGTAAAATGCGTGCATCCGATTTTTGACTGTGTCATACCAATGACCTAGAATCGTGCATAAAAATGACGCGTAAATTAGAATTGAAACAGAGTACATTTTCAATGCTTCTCGAGTATGTGTAGAGAAGGTGTATAATTTTTTTTTTTTTTTCAGTCATAAATTGGGACAAAACAACAAGGGTGTCAACCACCGAACGTGTGAACGAACTTCGTGACGTTCTAAGCGCCCAAGAAACGCCTATAGACGCCTATATCATTCCAACAGCGGACGCTCATAATGTAAGGATGAGTTATGAACAAAATCATTCATTTAAAAACATTTTGACTGACCGGTTGACCGAGCGGTTAGAGACCCTAACTGCGGAGCCGAGGGTCGCGGGTTCGATCCCCGCCCGGGATAAATATTTGTGTGCATGCACATGTCTCTTTGTTCCGTGTCTAGGTGTAAAAGTATCTATATATGTGTACATTATATATAAAAAAAGAATATTTAAGTGTATATATCAGTCGTCTAGTACCCCATAATACAAGCATAATAAATACTTGCTTACTTTGGGACTAGATGGCGCTGTGTGGAATGTCCCAGATATTATTATTATTATCTCGGTTACAAAAATGCTGTTTCGTATCAAAAGCCTATATTCACAAAAATGTTTGTCTATGAGGGATAACATTGTCACTTTCAATTAGATAACAATAAGAATTATAATAAAATACATCACAACAACGTCTAGGCCCTAAACTAAGCATTAACTTGTGTTTTGGGTGCCAAGCTAAGACACCACAACATATAACAACCAAAACCCGGTACCAGTAGGTATCAATATTCATCATATAAATACTGTCCCAAACTGGGAATCGAACTCGGGACCTCCAGCTTCGTAGGTAGAGTCGCTACCCACTAAGCTAAGCGGTCGTCCACATGAGGTAATATATCGCCGTAATAATATGTCCGTAATAATAATACCTGAGACATCCCACACAGCGCCATCTAGTCCCAAAGTAAGCAAGTATTATGCTTGTATTATGGGGTACTAGACAATTGATAAACATACTTGAAGATTCTTTTTATAATGTACTTACACATATTAATAAATAGATACATTTTAAACCCAGACATGGAATAAAATAGATATGTTTAGTTCATACAACTGCGTCACCTTACAATGACTAATCTCAGGGACGTTTTCAGAGCTGTGTCACAAATTGCTGTGCAGGCGTATATATTTCCCTTATCTATCTTGAATATCATTGGCCTTTCCTTCTTATTGCAGTCCCAGTATATAGCACCTAGCGACGCCAGGCGGGAATGGATATCTGGTTTCACGGGTTCAAATGGGATAGCTGTCGTAACGGCCACGGAGGCATTGCTGTGGACAGATGGACGCTATTTCACACAGTTCGACATAGAAGTCGACAATACCGTGTGGACTCTCATGAGGCAAGGTATGTTCAGTTCTACACTCGGAGAGGCAAAAAACTGGTCATGTAAGATTGGTTTCCCGCGCAGACAGTTCGCGAATATTCGGGAATCTTGTGCTTTACCCACAGACAAGTCAACCTTATAGACCACGCTTTGACGGGGAGTAGCATTCGCCAAGGCTATGTAGTGACACTACATAACTACGTCTCTTGTGAGCGGTCAGTTGGAAGCAGGTCGGAAGCCATTAAATTGTCAATTTTGAACGAGCCAATGAAAACTAGCCGACCTCTCCCCGCACCCCGCCACTTTTTGGCGATTTCGTTTTCGTACTGACGTTTATTAAAGCGTGGTCTATATGTTGACTGGTCTGTGGCTTTACCAGATTCGTAGACAAATGACAACTATACAACTATCATTCCATACACACTCAATAACCGTCACGAACGTCACCGCCGCGAACGGTACAAAAGTTTATTTCTTACGCACTAATCTGTTACGAACGATTAATTCACTAACAAAGCCACTTACACGTGAATTGTGTCTGGAACGGTATTAAATGTCAAAACTAAGAATTAACACGAACGACCCACGCGACCCGCCTACCGAGGTGGGTCTAACGTGCCAGTTACAAACACTACAAACTTCCAAAAGGAAGCGTCTGAAACGCATGACACTAACAGCTAAATAGCTACACGTGAACGATTTTAGCGATACTATTCTGTCTGGAACACAAAATAACTGGCAAAAGTGTCATTTGTGGCTATTAATTTATGCGAATGGAACGCAACCTACATGGTAGGCAAGTTTTTTTCTTTATTTTACAGGCACAGATGACACAATACAAGGTTGGCTATCGTCAAATCTTGGCCCAAACTCAGTAGTCGGCATAGACCCTACGACTTACACTAGAACTGCATGGACTACGCTTGAGGTTAGCATGTATTTTTTTTTCAGGAATATTGGACCGTGGATTTCTGTACCTGATATTACTTAGTTTCATTGTTCCCGAGGAAAAAATATTCTTGCTTGAAGATCGTCTTCACTTCACCTCATCAGCCCATTTTTACCCCACTGCAGGGGCTTAGGCATCCCCCAGGGTGAGGGGGGGCTTGGAGCTTAAATCCACCACGCTGCTCCACTGCGGGTTGGGGATTGTAACGACCGCATCTATTGACAGCGCCCGGGACCGACTGCTTAACGTGCTCTCCGAGGCACGGAGTCAGTGGTAGGTAATGTACTTAAATCAGAAGAAACTCATTGGTACTAGCCCGGATTCGAACCATGGCCCTATGGTCTTATAAATTTGAAACAGGTTCGTAGCGCTTTAGGCTATCACAACATGAATCACATCACGACACCGTGAAGATCGTCTGCACTAAGTATATTATTCTGTGGTCTGCACCTTTTGAGGGAAGGAACCCCAAAAACATCGGCCAAGTGCCAAGGGCTTGAGGGTTCTATATTGCTGCTGCCACAGGGCATAAAAACGAAAGTAAATTTAAAAATACCGAAATAATCGCTAATATTCTTTAATGTCACTTAACTATAAATTATGTTTTCCTTTCCTGTGCTGTGGGCCTTTGCTTCTTGCCAGATTTCATGATTCTAGATTAATAGGTTTTTGGTTTTGATGCACTCTTCAAAATCTATGGGGTATATCTCATTTTAATACTAGTATTAAAATATGAGACATAAATGGGTGTATATTTTGACTGCGTTGATATCACCGACCTAGAACCTTAAATTTTTTACATTCTTCTAAGCAACCGTAGACTTGTATTTGATAATAATTTCAACTCTCAACTCGACAACAAAAAGAATCTTGGCCGACTCTGGTCGCGAGGTTCGTTCAGGACCGACGGACGGACAACAAACTGATTCTATAAGGGTTCCTTTTTTTCCTTTTGCGGTGTGAAACTCTAAGAATATGCCTTTAAATATAAATATATTTAAAAAATATAACTCAACTTTTTTTTTTAAATTCAGACGGCGTTAACAGCAGCGAACGTAACTATACAGCCTACTTTAGTTAACCTCGTTGACGTTGCGCGGGAAAATTTAAACGACTCGGCGCCGCCGAGACCTAACAATCCCATAGCACCTCTGGCATTGGAA
Organism: Luffia ferchaultella; assembly: GCA_949709985.1. NCBI lineage: Eukaryota > Metazoa > Arthropoda > Insecta > Lepidoptera > Psychidae > Luffia > Luffia ferchaultella. Next base: position 7,963,268 of record OX453268.1, read on the forward strand.
TTTACAGGTAATTGATTCAAGTCATAACAGGAGAATAACTATCTAGTGGCGACACTGGTACCGCATAGCCCGAACGCCTCATTCCATTCCATTAGTCCATTTTATCCCACTGCAGGGGCTTAAACCTGCCCCCAGGGTGAGAGGGCTTGGAACTTAAATCCACTACGCTGCTCCAGTGCGGGTTGGAGGATTGTAACGACCACCATCTATTGATAGCAGCTGAAACCGACTGCTTAACGTTCTCTCCGAGGCACGGAGTCAGTGACAGTTATGTATTTAAGTAAGAAAAACTCATTGGTACACGCCCGGTTTCGAACCACGGCCCCACGGCGTTATACAAATTACTTAGTTGTTGATTGTTGGTATTATATTATAAGCAGATATAATTTATGAGGAAAAACGCAACAATAGTTGGCTACAGTTTGACTGAAACCGCTGTACCGCGCCTTAGGTATGTGCGCGGCGAGGAGGGAAGGCAGCTCCTAAGCGTTGACGACGGACTGACAGAACAGATCTGCCTCCCTCCGCGCCGCGCACACACCTAAGGAGCGGTACAGCGGTTTCGGTCAAACCGGTCAATCGTCAGCAAATGTTGAAAAAATTGTTTTCATTCAATATAACTTACCACAGGTATAGATTGTCAATATTAAATATACTAATTTATGTTAAAATAAAAAAAATTGTTAGAAATATTATGCGTTTTTTTTTCATTATTTGCTGTTCGGTATTCGGCCAGAAAGGTAGCAATATTCGGCCGAATATCGAATAGTGAAAAAGTAGCTGAATAGCCGAATAACAAATAGTAGCCCAATATTCCTCTCATTCCACTAGGATCCACCGACAAGGCTCAACCGGTGGATCTATAGATATTTTATTTCCTCTTCAATCCGCCGATTCAGGGCAATAAAGTGGATGTAAATTAATCGTAATTTTTTTATTCCGCTTCAATCCACCGTTTTACGGCAAAATGTGGGCCTAAATTAATGATATATTTCTTATTCCACCTCGGTCTACCAGTAAAAAGTAGGTGTTGCCCAACACAGAGAAATGATCTAGACGAATAACAACAAATGGATGTCGCAAAGCAGATGAATATCTGTAAACAAACAGGCGGCAAAAATTCATTCACAACTACATTCGTAGAGCTAGGAAGCTAGGTATCTAGGATGTACCTATGAAAATTCTCTTCATAACCCAGTAAAATCATTTGGGGGATCGGCGAAAAAAATATCCGTAGATCCACCGGTGGATTCATCATCATCATCAGCCCATTTTACCCCACTGCAGGGGCTTAGGCCTCCCCCAGGGTGAGGAGGGGGTTTGGAGCTTAAATCCACCACGCTACTCCACTGCGGGGTGGGAATTGTAACGACCGCCATCTATTGACAGCGTCCGGGACCGACTGCTTAACGTGCTCTCCGAGGCGCACGGAGTCAGTGATAGTTAATATACTTAAGTCAGAAAAACTCATTGGTACACGCCCGGATTCGAACCATGGCCCTATGGCCTTATAAATTTGAGACAGGTTCGTTGCGCACTGGGCTATCACCGGTGCATTGAAAAAGAAAAAAATATCCGTAGATCCACCGGTGGAGCCTCGTAGGGGATCCTAGTGGAATGAGAGGAATATTCGTGGGATCTCTAGTTATCATTAATCTATCAGCAATCAGGATTACAATATTTTATAACATTTTTGTGTTATCTTCGTACTTCAATAATATAACATTAAATCTAATCTAACACTAATTTTGGCATCATCACAAAGATGTTATTTTTTTGTAAACATTATTACAATGAACGAACAACTACACAATACGCAGAAGTTGTTCATTTGCTGGCCCTAGCGACACTAACCGAAGACGAGGCCCTTAACTCGTCTTTAGGAAATTAAGATTAATAATTTTAATTTAATATTTTTTTTAGGAAAACGTTCCGATGCGAAAATCTCAGAGTTGATATCACAGATCAATCAAAGAGGAGCCTCCGCTTTGGTTCTGACAGCATTGGATGACGTGGCTTGTGAGTACTTACCTATTTTAATGAAATTTTATGAATTTAATATAATAATAATAATAATATCTGGGACATCCCACACAGCGTCATCTAGTCCCAAAGTAAGCAAGTATTATGCTTGTATTATGGGGTAGACAACTGATATATATACTTAAATATTCTTTTTTTTTATTTTTTTATAATGTATACATATATAGATACTTTTACACCCAGACACGGAACAAATAGACATGTTCATGCACACAAATATTTATCCCGGGCGGGGATCGAACCCGCAACCGTCGGCTCCGCAGTTAGGGTCTCTAACCACTCGGCCAACCGGTCAGTCATATAAAATCAATCATAATATAAAATCAAAATACCACTCACTCACTCATTCATAATGAACACTGAGCCGAAACCGTTGAAACACGAAAGGTCATTAGCTTTGTTTTGTGACGTATATACCTAAACATCCTCTAAAATAGTTTTTTTTTTAATTCTACTTGTATGGGGGTTAAACAGGGCGGAGATTGTATGAAAATACGTCATTTTTTAAGATATTTGCTTGAAAATTTGTATTTGATCTTTGGGGCAGAAACTAAATCTATCGTGTTTCAAGTTTTTTGGAAATTTAACCCTAAAGGAAGCAAAATAGGGGTTGGACATTTGTATTTGACTTCCCTCATTTCTGGACTATAAAGTTCATGAAAATTGGTACTTCGACTTTGGGTTAGAAACTAAATATTACGTGTTCAAATTTTTTTGGAAAATAAGGGATAAAGGAACGAAATAGGTATGAGATGAACATTCCGTAATTCGTAAAGTTAAAAGCGCTTTTATTATTTGGTTTTATGATAAGAAATTAAGAAATGCTGTTTCAGCATTTATAGAAAAAGTACACTTTTCATCTACGTACCTATATAAATATAAGTACATGCCATATTTTTCATGTTTGGATCAAAAATCAAAATGCTAAAGACCAAAATGAGGTAACCGACCGCATATAACCGCCTTACAGGGACAGTGTTTACAGGATAGTTTTTTTTTTTTTTCAATTATTATCCTGGCGATGATATCAAAAAGGTATGATTATCCTTTTATTGGTCGCTGTTGCCGCCTTCATATAGTGTGAACTGGTCGCTTGGGAAAGGGTATGGGCCCATGAAAAGAATAGCACAAAATTTCGTGAAAATTGTGACTTGTTGTGACTTGTGTTCTTTCTCGGATAGCCATTTCATATAGGATAGATATAGTATTGACATGTTGTGTATGACTTAGTTAATTTTTTTCAATTTGATGTTGATTTGTGATTTGTGGTTTGTTTTAATTTTGACTGTTATATTATGTTACTAATATTTAGGTTGTAATGTAAATGTTTTAATAACAAACGAGTCATTGTTACTTGATGTGAAATAATAAATAAAATAAATACGGTCTTTATGACATCGAAACTTGTATCGTAATGTTGTATTTTACAGTACTAGGCCTTTTTACTTTACACCAATCACAAACGAGCATTCTGTTTGTAACGCATGCGCAAACCGCGAAAAGCAACTCGCTCGTACCCTTAACTCTTGCTATTATTCCAATTTGAAGTATAATATATACCTAATTTTATACGCAAATGTATTGAAAAACGTTGTATGATGCTCGTACTCAGTAAGCTGACTATTATAGTCATCGGTTTATTATACTCGACTATGATATGCAGCTTTCCGTACTTGCATCATAATGCACTATTATACTCTTTAATCGATACTTTATTCTATAACAGTTTGATCTGGACATGAAAGATACGGTACACTGGGTATACACCGTGTCTGGGTGTAAAATATCTATATCTATACTTAATGTTATAAAGCTGAAGAGTTTGTTTGTATGTTTGTTTAAACGCGCAAATCTCAGGAACTACTAGATCGAATTGAGAAATTCTTTTTGCGTTGGATAGTCCATTTATCGAGGAAGGCTATAGGCTATTATACATTACGCTACAACCAATAGGAGCGGAGAATCAATGAAAAATGTTGCAAAAACGGGAAAAATTATTCCTTTTGAGAGCTTTCGTTACGCGCGCTGCGCAAACGGTTGATGTTAAGCAAAAATCATGTATTACGGAATTGTTTTCTTTTAAAAGTTCTAACCAAAAGTCCGCGACAGCATATGTGTATCTTTTAAGATTGACTTACTATCCTTTTTTTATAACAATCGAATTTGTTGCTAGACGCGCCAGAGAATTTTTTTGTTTGGATGACGACGATGATACCATAGTGTAATGTGTAATGATACTATGTGGTTGGACTAGCGACCCACCTCGACTTCGGGAAGAGGAACGTTTCCGTAGTCCACCCGGGCGTAGCCGGGTAAGACCGCTAGTATTATTATAAAGATTTATGTATGTGTATCAGTCGTCTAGTACCCATACAGGCTCTACGTAGTTTGGGGGTGGCTGACCGTGAACGAGATGTCCGAGATATTATTATCATATTGGAGTTTGAAACAGAAAGATAGCCTTTTATAGAGTTAGGTACTATATTTTATACTTTCCATAATTACAGATACCCTAAATCTACGTGGAAAAGACATCCCGTACAATCCAGTGTTTTTCGCTTACCTAATCATCAAACCCACCACGGTAAGTTTTAAAGTAAAGTTTAGGTAAGTTAAACTTAATAAATATCATAACGGAATTATTCAAAGAGAAGGTCTAGTCTTCTTTACGGACTCTGAATTTTTACCCTAATACAGAGGGTAATGCTTTTCAAGAGTATGTATGTATTTTCCGATATTTCTTTGCCATGCCCTTTAGTCTAAACGGCTTTATAGATTTGGCACGCCCTTTAGTCTAAACGGCTTTATAGATTTGGCACGCCCTTTAGTCTAAACGGCTTGAACCCAACTACATATGAGGTGTCGTTGGATTCGTCTTAATGGTCAGAGTGACATAGGGTATATATCCATGGTATATCATATTTCAATAAGGCGTCTGCGAATCAAAAATGGGGAATTTTTTTGTTATTACAACATTATGGATATCAAACGAAGGCTAGCAAATAACTCATTTCTTATTATGCCTTGGGAGAAGGGTATGTGCCTACTTTGGGACGCTACTTGTGTAAGAACTTTTGCCGTCTCGCACCTTAATTGCACCACGAGATCGGCTGGAACTGCTGCAGAAACTGCAGCTGCTAAGAAATATATTGAATACTTCGCCCTAGAGTGTCAATACTGGGCAGTGAGGCTAAACGTTTTATCGCGAACATCGGCCGTCGTTTAAGAGAGGAGTTTTGACTCCCACTGCGGGTCCTTTCTGGCGCAGATATGTCCTTTGCTATTCAACGCGGCAATGCGACCAGTATCCTGGGCACTTTGCGCCGGGGGTTACAAGGGGTGGGTTTTTAGATTAAATTTTAATGTAGTATTTTTAAATTGTAGTTATTTTCTTCTATTCCATACGTATATATATATATATATATATAAGATGGTAGCATTAAATTGTTATAATATATATATATTATAACAATTTAATGCTACCATCTTGCCATAAACTAAAAAAGAATTGTTTGTTTAACTGAGACAGTAGATACCTTATACTTTGTTGGATTACGCTGGTACCAAAACTAAAGTAAATTCGAGAAACCGACTTGAAAGCCACTTAACTGAAAAAAAAACAAGGTATTTTCTATAGAATATAATAATTATCATATTATATGACTTGAATGGTAAAAGGTTTTGCAGGCGGGGACAAATAAATGCTACAAAACATTTTGTTCGATTGTATACGTATTATGTAGACCAATAAAGGGTTTGTTGTACTTCCTAAGAAACTTGCCATCTGTCTGACTGATCTATCTACCCTGAGGACGACCGCTTAGCCTAGTGGGCAGCGACTCTGCCTACAAAGCTGGAGATCCCGGGTTCGAATCCCAGGTCGGGTCAGTATTTATATGATGAATATTAATACTGACACCGGGTCATGGTTGTTATATGTATGTGATGTCTTCGCTTGGTACCCAAAATACAAGCTAATGCTTAGTTTGGGACTTAGGTATTGTTGTGATTGTGTGTGTGTTATTGTTATTATTACTATTAATTGCTCTACTGGTAGTGAAACCATCATAATATAATCTGAATTCACTACAGTACTTTTCTCGGTTTATTTTTACTATCCGACAATAAGGGGCGTTGGTCGCCATCCAAGCAGGTCACTTTTCTATTTGACGTGTAAATAATACAAAAAAGAGAAATATAAAGACTTCGTATTTCACATAGAAAGCTAGAAAAATAGACGATACAAATTGATAACTTATTATAAAAGTGTAAACGCGGGCAACACTAATATATAGGCCACATGGGCAGAGGCAATTTTAAAATACAATGCTCATAATATTTTCAATTTGTTTTGCAGTTATTTCTTTATTTTTTACAGGAAAACAACGTCGTCCTATTTTGGAGTGATGGAATATTATCGTCAGCTGTCACCGACCATTTATCGTCTGAGGGTGTAACCGTAGAGGGCAGACCTTATTCTGATGTATTCGAATATTTGGAAAATTTGGCGGTAAGTAAAATAGACTAGGTATAGTTGTAGCAGGGAATATTTGCAAATGGGTACAATTGGATGTATGTATGTGTATTATTTATGTTGATATATTGAATTGAGGAAATTCATAAACGAAATAAGTAGTTGCTTTCGTAGTCTTATGTTGTTAAAATTTACAATTGGTATTCATTAATAGATAACAGCCCTCGTCTCTCCTATTAATTTGCTATGCTCAACAGGGTCTATGTAAGTTGTGATCTGGGCCGTGTCATGTGCTGTACATGACTGACCGGTTTGCCGAGTAGGTAAAGACGCTAACTGCGGAGCCGAGGGTCGCCGGTTCGATTCCCACCCGGGACAAATATTTGTGTGCTTGAACATGTGTATTTCTTCCGTGTCTAGGTGTAAAAATATCTATTTATGTATGTATTATGAAAAAATTAAAATATATATATTTAAGTAAGGTGACCTGGGGGAATTCCGAAGTTGGGTATATTCCGAATTTTTGAAAGTTCTCCCAAATGCGGCGATATTTGTATAATGGCAATATTCATCTAGAAACCATCATGAAGTTCCCACCGATTTAGCTGATGTAAATAGCTATCAGTGACTGGACGCATGCAGCATCCCCGTACAAAAAAAAAAATTAAAAAATTCAATTTTTTTTCGGGGTAATTCCGATTGGAGAGCGGAAAGCGTAGCTATTCTTTGAAGGAATGCAACAGTATTTTAGTGAGAGGGGTAATTGCGATTGAAAAAGAAATGTGAACTTTAAGTTCAGATGTAATAGAACCCTTTGTGAATATTTTTAATGTTATTCGGAATTACACCAGCATGTTTCGGAATTCCCCTTGTACAAGAAATTAATAAATATACTTTTTTGATACTTGTATTTATGGAACCCAACGATATTACAGAGATTTATTGATACAAAGCACATGTTCGTTTCTTAAATAAACAGAAGTAATATAAAGTTGATAGAAAAATTGATAGGCATTTGGTAATTGACCGAAATAGAAACCCTCTGTCAATCTCATTGAAAATCCTGCCGGAATTCCCCCAGTTCACCTTATGTATATCAGTTGTCTAGTACCCCATAATACAAGCATAATACTTGCTTACTTTGGGACTAGATGGCGCTGTGTGGTATGTCCCATATATTATATTATTATTATATTATCTGCTACATAGAATGCAATAAACATTTGAGTATTGAGTTCTACACACGGATCTTTGTCAGTTGCCGAATGCTCACTGCGCAAGTACCGCCGCGTGGGCAGCGAGGGGTAGTGGGTAATGGTGGCCGCGAGCGCGAACGAGCAGCGTCGAGCTATCCGACCTCTCTTTCTTCTCCATTTTATGCTACTGTGACACTTTCTGTAAATAACTTCACACCGGCACAGATCCTGCGTATTACTGTACAGCTGGTACAGTTGTAACAGAGCGTCTTCGTGACAGGGTACCCTTATGATAGGGTATCTTTGTAAAAGGGTATAATTGTAACAGGATACTGTTGTAATGGGGTCACAGTATATAGTTTTGACAACGCAAATATATACAAAACTATCAGTTATACAATAAAATATAATAATAATAAGTACTTGGGACATCTCACAGAGCGCCATCTAGTTCCAAAGTAAGCAAGTGTTATGTTTGTATGAATAATAATAATGCCTGTGACTTCCAAACCCATACCATACTAAGCAAAGCTTGTATTATGGGTACTACGATAACTTTTTTTAATAACGTATACATGACGACAACGTCTTGGCCCCAAACTAAGCATTAGCTTGTGTTTTGGGTACCAAGCGAAGACATCACATACATATAACAACCAAGATCCGGTACCAGTATCAATATTCATCATATAAATACTGACCCGACCTGGGATTCGAACCCGGGACCTCCAGCGTCGTAGGCAGGATCCCTACCCACTAGGCTAAGCGGTCGTCGATATACATACTGATATACAACTGATATACATACTTAAATATTTTTTTATAAAATATATATTTTACACATAGACATGGAACAAATTGACATGTTTATACACACAAATATTTGTCTCGGGCGGAAATCAAACCTGGCACCTTTGGTTTGAAGTATTATGGGTACTAGACAACGTAGACAACTGATATACATTCTTAAATATTTTCTATAATATATAGATTACTTTTAGATTAGATTACTATAGAACAAATAGACATGTTCATGCACACAAATATATGTCTCAGGCGGGAATCGAACCCGCGATCTTTGGTTCTACAGTGAGGGTGCCTAACCACTCGGCCAATCGGTCAGTCATCATCATTGGGGTACGGGACAGGTACAAAAGAAGATGATAGGTGACTCTTCCTACAACCAAAAACTGGCTGAACGGGGTAAGAAAATCGGTGATGAAAAACTTTTTCTCTCATTATTTTATATCATAAGATTTCTGTCACCTCAGTGATAATAATAATACCTGCGACATCCCACACCGCGTCATATAGTCCCAAAGGAAGCAAGTATTATGCTTGTACTATGGGTACTATAAACAACTGATATACATAGTTAATAAATATTCTTTATAATATGTACATATGTAAATACTTTTACACCCAGACACGAAACAAAATAAACAGTTATTAATTGGTATATCAACGGTTTATGAACACAAAGATTTGTCCCGGGCGGGAATCGAACCCGTGACCCTTGGCTCCGTCAAATATCAAATACATAAATATAGGTCAGCAATAGTGCATAATAATGCAAAACACGACTCGTATTTAAAAGTTTTTTTTTCTATGTTTTTCAGTTGGAATTACCCGAAGGCAGCACAATATGGCTTTCTCAAGATGGGAGTGAAGCTATACATTTAGCAGCTGCTGGTGTAAGTTTTATTACTTAGCGTTAAAAGAACCTTTGAATAAAGATATACAAGGTGTATAAATAGGTGTGTGTCGTGATAGCTCAGAGCGCAACGAACCTGTCTCAAATTTATAAGGCCATGGTTCGAATCCGGGCGTGTACCAATGAGTTTTTCTGACTTAAGTACACAATATCACTGACACCGTGCTTCGGAGGGCACATTAAGCAGTCGGTCCCGGACGCTGTCAATAGATGGCGGTCGTTACAGTTCCCAACTCGCAGTGGAGCAGCGTGGTGGACTTAAGCTCCAAGCCCCCCTCCTCACCCTGGGGGAGGCCTAAGCCCCTGCAGTGGGGTAAAAAATGGGCTGATGATGATGATGATGAAGGTGTATAAATACAATATTGTATAAATTACATAGGCGCTTTAATAAATGTTAGAATAGTACTTGTGGACGCACTGTTATATATCATTGTAAGAAAGTATGTTACAAAGTTGTTACAAGACACATTTAGGATTAAAGATCTTGGATTTTGTACCCAAATCGAGACTTGTTAGACACTACAAAACAAATGCAAGACTAAATAAATGCGAATTGGTCACTTCTATAATATCACTTTTTGCTAGTTGGATTGTTACTCTAGATTAATACAGCTGTTGGTTTTTCTAATAAATAAATAGACTTCAAAAATGATTTTTTTTAGGGGTATGGTTCTGGCCTGAACATAAACACTGTGTCCACGGTCTCGCCTGTCGCTCTCATGAAGTGCATTAAAAACGAAGTGGAACTGCAGGTGCGTATATGTGTATAAATAAACTCACACTTGTTTCCCATAAGAGATAGACAGAGGCTGAGGATATCGACTTTGTATCAAGGTAGGTACTAATCGAACGGGATCTCTCCAGTCCACGTTACACCCGGGGACAAGATGCGAAGTGTGGCGAATCTTATCGCCGCAATCGAGCATACGGCTCCTTCTTGCCAGTGATTGTGTTTGACGTTTAGCCTTTTTCTCCAGGGAACTTATGAAGGAAAAATTAGAAGAATAGTTTTATCCTAGAAATAAGCAATGGTTGGGTTAGAAGTAGCTCGAGGACTCCGGGTTGACGCTCCCGTGTACTTTGTATACAGTCAGACAGTTTATCGAGGAATACCCTTCTGAAGATTTTAGCTGAAGGAAAAATACTTTACAATTTTTTTTTTTTAATAATATTGCATGGTAGCTACGTCACGTGATTCGAACAATATCACAGTTACTTATCGCAATCTATAAAACTAATAATTAACAACATAATCTGTCGGACCCCCACCTTCACCTTCTGTCAAAGTACCGGGTGTACACGAGTCGAAGGGCATTGTACGTAACGATGGCAAGAGAGTCGACGCGACAGCATGACCGTCGTTCCTTGGAAACGGGGAAGGTCGCTGCTAATACGCTGGCAGCGTCGCACATCCGAGCAACCTTAGCAGTCGCTGGCGCGGCAGCGATCGCTGCTGGATATCTATCTCAAACGACGCAAATACGCTGCCTTGGGGAACAGACTTATTGTTTGTGCCGTTTGGAGTCGAGACAATGAGGCTGTCGAGGCCTGAGGCGTGTCGATTTTTTCAAGATTGATCGACGCACCTGGTCGATGCCTCTGGTGACCAGTGAGCTGGCGCTTGCCTCGGGCAAAGCATAAGCATTGCCATCTAGCGCGGTAATGCTACCAGCCCTCTATAGGCACTCCGCTGCACGGTACTGATTTATATGATATTTCAAACCTGGTGTGATTTATATGAAATAATAAACTCAGGAGTTTACGTTTCAGGAAACGTCCGTAAAGTTTGTCCTAATAAAACTTATACGAAAATGTATGTATACACTATACAATCATCTATTTACATATTATGTAACCTAGTTGATAATAAACTCAAATGCAAATTGGATCGTAGTTGAATTGCAATTTAGGACAATGAAAAACTGAATTAGTACCCCACATCAATTAAAACATGTTTCATAGTTATCCATGAAAGATCCCGAAGAAATATTGACTATAGTCTATTCGCGCTAAGAAAATAGTGACTCGCCCGTGCTACTCGGCTTAGCTACGCCCCTTGCCCAATCACAGCAATTGTCTCGACTCCAAACGGCACAAACGAGGATATCCACCCCCTCCCCTCGTACCACGCACACTAGTGCTCAGCCAATCAGAATGCTCGGTGAATGGTCATACATAAGCTCTACAGGTAGTTCTAAGGAAACACCGGTTGCGTGTAGTAGCCAATTAGAAAGTCGTGTTCACACTAAACAGTTGAGGTGAGCCTAAATATACATAAATACACACGTAGTCTATTATTCTTGTTATTTTTTTTTATAATTTTATTTATTGTGAATTTATTGTTATTATTATCCGTAAAAAAATGTAAAATTATGACGGAGCCAAGAGTTCGCAACGATCCCATGATGAAAATAAATGAGTATGACTTGTATGGTTTAATTTTTACCCCAGTATGAGTACGCCTTTACTTTTGAATAGCATGGTGAGTCACTATTTTCTTAGCGCGAATGGACTATAGGTTTGTTTATATTCTTTGCAAGTTCTATACCTACCACAATATTTTATATGCAGGTACGTAGTCGTACCTAAGTCTGATTTTGCCAGTATGATTTAAATTTAATACTTATATGTGCATGTATAAGATAAATAAAAGCTTGTAAAAAGTCTATATATGAAAATGCTGAATCACCCTCTAATATATCTTCAATCAACGTTGTATAAACTCTGCCTTGCACGAGGTACTTGACCGATTTGTTTTTTTTTTTTTTATATCAGGGTTTCAGACGGGTACACGAAAAAGACGGTATAGCTGTCGTCCGATTTTTACACTGGCTGCATGAACGAGTTGACGCTGACATAGAAACAACCGAGATGGATGCTTCAGACGAATTGGAAAGACTGCGGAGGTAAACAACAGGTTATCACGTGTTCAAACAACGAGGATATCCACCCCCTCCCCTCGTACCACGCACACTAGTGCTCAGCCAATCAGAATGCTCGGTGAATGGTCATACATAAGCTCTACAGGTAGTTCTAAGGAAACACCGGTTGCGTGTAGTTGCGGACTGTACTTACTATATCCATGTGTACGCATAGATTCAAACGGTGCTTTAGTTGCGGCACTGCTACAATCAAATCAAAAAATACCTCCATACAGCAATATATCTGTATTTGTAAAATTATACGAGTACAACATACCTGTGCAACATTATAAATTATTCCTTATACACATACGATATTGAACATCAGTGCAAACTACAACAACAATCATCATCATCAGCACGGGTCTCTCCACTGCAGGATAAAAGCCTCTCCCAAGGCTTGCCACGACACTCGGTCCTCCGCCTTTCGCATCCAACATCCCCCAGCGTGGAGTTTCAGGTCATCTGTTCACCTGGCCGGGGGGCGTCCAATGCTTCGCTTCCCAGTACATCTAAGAATTTTTGTCGATTGTCAACATACACGAAGCGATGCGCAAGCTAAAGTGGCAATCTGTTGTAGCGATGGGCCGGTCACATTTTCCGCAGAACCGATAAACGATGGGGTAGACGAGTTCTCGAGTGGAGGTAACGTACCGGAAAACAACAATATTCATTATTTTATAAATTTTACTAATTTAATACCATGCTAAAGCAAGAATAAAAAAATAAATAATAAATTTAAAATTATAAATAAAAGTATAAGTAATTTTGAAGTACCCTAAATAAGTAAGAAATTATTACTTCGAAATTACACTTCATCATCATCATCAGCTCGTGTCTCTCCACTGCAGGATATAGGCCTCTCCCAAGGCTCCCAAGGAGATTACACTTAATTGTATAAATTCATTTCACGGCACTAACTGGTATCGACAAAGTGCTCTCAAAATAAATTCAAAATCAAAATAGCCTCGACGATCACTTCTCTATGTTATAGTTAATCCTAAAAGAATATCAAATAAAAAACAAAGACTAGAAAGTTAATTCACTTATGGGCCCATATATATATACGAAATTAACAGATTATTACTAAAGCCTAGATTACTCACAAACAGAGGATATTCTACACACATTCAAATAGCACCAAAATCTCTTCCTATTCCCATCTTGCAGACATATGCACTCTTCTCACACCCTCGTCATACTCCCACACACCGCATACACACAAACATCCACACAACACACAGCACATCGCTCAAATCAATTATTGTCAATCCAAACTAAATTAATATTGGCTATATATTTCCTTCGTGTATATTGGTTTAAGTGCATTGTAAAAAAAAAATCATAGGATGTCCTGCTTTCGCACGAACTTCTTACGACATTGGAAATGAACCTAACGGAATAAAGTAAACACATATTTTGGATAATATTTATCGAAATAAATTTTTTTCGCAAAAAAAATTACATAACTGTATCTGAATAAGCTTAAAACTTAGAAATATAACATTCTGTACGACATTTCGATAGAACAAACCGAATTAGTACGAAATGTGACACCGACGCATATCCGACTTCCAACTAAGGGGACCCTTAACCACTACTTCCGGTTGTCCGATTCTAACAATTTTAGTCTTAATCGATCCCCCGTCTAATAACCCCGAGCCGTTTTTTTTATTATTTCCTTATTCGGACCTAGTTCTCGAGATATCGGGCTCCCAAAATGAAAATCAGGGGAAAAAATTGCGATTTTTTTCATTTTTTGCCGATAATTGTTTTTGGTTTTTGAACTTTTCCAATTTGTCTATTGCCATCTTGTAGAGCTCGCCGAGTTGCGTCTTTTGACACCACGTTCATCCCGATATCTCGAAAACTCTTTGTGCAATCTGCCTGTCTCACAAAACTCCCAAATGACCCCCTATACTCCAACGAAATGAAAGTCATTTTCAATGACAATAATAATAATAATTTTAGTACCACTAGAAGTGACTATCTCTCACAGCACAGGGAATCCTAGTGTGAGAGATACGGCCCTTAATAATTTATTGTTAGTGTTGCATGTAATGCTTTCTCTTTTTTACGATAAAAATAAATTTCATTTCATTTCATATAGTTTTTTCAAAAAAAAAATGTATAAGTCATTAGAGATATCTAATCAAACACAATTAAGTATATGACGTTATAAAAAAGATCATCCATTGTGGGATAATATGGAGAAATTATATTAAAATTATAAAATTAAAATGAAAGCAATCAAACCATAATTTATCTAAATTGTCTGAGTGATTTAATTTCTACGTTTTCAGTTAGTCCATCGTGATTTTTACGTACAGTGTTGCATGAGGCTGAAAGCTTCTATTTACACTACCTTTCAATTAAAATATAATTTATATCTGGCCACACGTATTAAAAAAAATGAAACTTTAAACATGTTTTTCTCGGTAACCGTTAGTTTGCGCCACGTGCTCACTTGAAACTTTTTGTTTAGTTTGGTAAGCTCTACACGTTCTATAAGTTTGAACTATGTTCAGCTGAGTAGCCGCTATAAGAATACTTTAAAATCAGTGGTAATATAGGTATCTGGTACCATTCTATGACTGAGGCAGTATTAGGTAGAAACAATAAATATGATTTCTTTATTGCAGTTTAGAACTTTACTTCGAAGGACCTTCTTTTGCGACGATAGCTGGCGCCGGAGAGAACGGCGCGATCATTCACTACAAACCATCCAGGGATGTACCAGAAAGGACTATTACAAAAGATGACGTATTCCTTGTCGATTCCGGTGGTCAGTACTGGTGAGGGTTATTACATGTGCTACTAGTGACCGCCCGCGGCTTCGTTCGCGTGGTTTTTATAATTTTGAAAGTTTAGGCAAGAATAAATACATATTTTCGGAATCAAAATAATAAAAGGTTCAGCAGTTTAGGAGATGAGTCAGAACAAACAGACAGGCAAACAAAAAGTAGCCTATTATGCCACTCCCGACAACCTCCTTTTCACATCTGCGAAGTTTTATTTGAAATCGGGTCAGCCGTTTTGGAGATTAGCTCGAACAGACAAACAGACACTATGATTATGTATGATTATTATATACTAGCAGCTGCCTGCGGCTCCGTCCGCATAGCCTACACATTTAAATTTAGATAAATACGTTTAGCTATTTTAACATGAAGAAATAGCTATCCCACGGGAACCGTGTATTTTCCGAAATTAAATTTATCCTATGTGTGTCTTAAGCCTTGAAAAGTAGCCTATATGTTAATGTTGATATAAAGCTATATATTACTTTAAAGTTACATCCAAACCCGTTCAGCCGTTTTTGTGTGATTGAGTAACAAATATCCAAACATGCACATTCACACTGAGAAAAGTGTTCTTAAAAAAATATGATCATTCGCCATCATTAGAGCAATTGATGATGAGGTCATCATAAATACGAGGAAACTGAGGAAAATAAAAACCATAATTTCCGCCGATACATATTTTCTTCTTCTTCATGTTCCTCGTTTTTTACTATGGGGGTCACCCATTGCTGGATTGATAGATGAACACGTATGATAAGTATCCTGATAAAAGTGTTCATCACCCGTCTAGCAATGGATGACCCCCATAGTAAAAAACGAGGAACATGAAGAAGAAGAAAATTTGCGTCAGCGGAAATTATGGTTCCTGTAACGTAATTATGATGACGCGTGGTTCCTCTTCCTCGGTTTTCTCGTATTTATAATAATAATAATAATAATACATGGGACTTCTCACACAGTGCCATCTAGTCCCAAAGTAAGCAAGTATTATGCTTGTGTTATGGGTTACTAGACGACTGATATACATACTTAAATATTCTTTATAATATATACATATAGGTGAGGTTTTAATGACCGGCCAAATTTTAATATATGACCTTTGATAAAAATCCGTTGGCCGTCTTGTTCCTTTTTAGTATCGTTCAATAGGAAAGTGTTCAGTTAAGACTACGTAAACCTTTCCCAAAACTACCAATATTACTAGTCAGCGTTTACGAGGGCGCCAGTGCACGTGCACGCGCCCTCCCCACATGCCCCATGCCCCGCCCTTTCGTATGCAAGTAGAAGGGGGTAAATTTTGTTAAAAGATATTTTTGTTAAAAGATATAATTATTGATTATGAATATTTGACCTATATTTTTATTTACGTAATGAGGTCTATTGGTGATACCTAACATCTAGAAAAATTTTGGCTGGTTACTAAAATTTCAACCTGTATATAAATATTTCACACCCAGACATGGAACGAAATAAATATGTTCACGCACACAAATATTTGTCCCGGGTGGGAATCGAACCCGCGACCCTCGGCTCCGGAATTAGGGTCTCTAACCACTCGGTCATTCGGTCAATTGACTATAGTACTTTACTCAGTGTCAAGCTACAAGGTGTGGTTTTACAATTCTGCCAAATTGTGTCAAATTCTGAAAATCTGCACTACAAGTATTAGGTATCATGTTCTTTCTTATACATGACATCACTAGTAAACAAACGGCTTTGAAGTTGGTAACAGGATAGAATAGTATCATATTTACGTAAGTATAGAATAGACTAATATAATATGAGAGGGAATATCTTAGGAGTTAATCTGTAAGTGCGAAAAAGAAAGCTAGCTCTCGATTCTAATCGATACATTAAAAATTGACATCGATTGTTTTTCGATAGGTACATTTACGGCACAGACCAGTCAACCTATAGACCACGCTTTAATAAACGTCAGTACGAAAACGAAATCGCCAAAAAGTGGCGGGGTGCGGGGAGAGGTCGGCTAGTTTTCATTGGCTCGTTCAAAATTGACAATTTAATGGCTTCCGACCTGCTTCCAACTGACGGCTCACTAGTGACGTAGTTATGTAGTGTCACTACATAGCCTTGGCGAATGCTACTCCCTGTCAAAGCGTGGTCTATAAGGTTGACTTGTCTGTGATTTACGGTGATCACCACACCAATCGATGATTCGATCGATTTGATCGATAAGACCAAGTAATGACACTAATTTTTAACGATATTTTTCAGGGATGGCACAACGGACATCACTCGTACAAGACATATGAACTATACGCCCACGAATTGGCAGAAAATGACCTTCACTAGAGTTTTGAAAGGGCAAATCAATTTGGGTACAGCCGTCTTTCCCAGAGGAACAAGGGTAATTTGATATTTCGTTATAATTCTTTCACTGCAATCCAATAACACCTTTAGATATCAGAGCTGTCAAGACAGACCATGCTTTCTGCGTGACACACGGCGCTATCTTAAGAAGGGGCTGTGCGTAAATACAAACGCTCGTAAAATCTTTGTATGATTTGAATTATAGTGTCATTTAAGTTAGAACTGGGTGTTACGGCTTAGTTAACATTAAGTAAAAGATTTGATAAAATAGGTATTTCATAAAATGTGGATCGCTCGATGATGGCGTATATTGGCGATACTCAGTTTGGTATGATCCTTGACCTAGCCTATTCTAGAGGGACAATCTGTACGCCTTAAAACTAGTAATAGAAGGAAGGACTCACCAAGGACTGCCTTGTTATTTTTTGCACCTTCAGCTCGCTCGTAAACAACAGGTAATTGCCACGCGCGCGTGAATGATAGCAGATAAAATATTTTGTTTCGTGTTGTCACGGGCTCGGCGAGACTACGACTGACAGGTGCTGTCAGTGGCAAGGGTAGGTAAGAAGTTGGAGATGCATTTTGGAGTACGGAATAAATACAAGGTTGTTTTAAGCCGCAACACTGGGTTTATATACTTACCTAGAGCCCACAGACAAGTCAACCTTATAGACCACGCTTCGACAGGGAGTAGCATTCGCCAAGGCTATGTAGTGACACTACATAACTACGTCACTAGTGAGCCGTCAGTTGGAAGCACGTCGGAAGCCATTAAATTGTCAATTTTGAACTAGCCAATGAAAACTAGCCGACCTCTCCCCGCACCCCGCCACTTGTTGGCGATTTCGATTTCGTACTGACGTTTATTAAAGCGTGGTCTATAGGTTGACTGGTCTGTGTCAGAGACCTAAGAAATAAACGATTTACTAGTTTTTCATTTTTTTACTGCAGAAAAACATTTTTAACACAGTCAAATAATAAAATTTCATTCTAAACGGAGACAAAGACGGACACATTTGATGTAATGAAGGCTTTTCGAATTTTTCAATCATGTTTTAGGCGCGTTACCATAATTCAGAAAAACGTTCACGGCCGACGGTCTACAAAGTGATAGGTTCGATTTCCATCATAGGCATGACCAATGAGTTTTTAAATATAAAAATAATAGTCAAAGAAATTTTAGCCGACGTCTTCGCTTCTGTGACGATGGAGGTAAACAATCCCTGACAGCCTCTACCTCATACCGAACCAGCATGATGGGCTTGTTGTACAAACTACATAACTGAATTTTGAGGAAGGGCTGTAAACTCCAGCAGGGAGTGAAAACCTGATATTACCTGGATCTATGATTATTTTGCTTTGTTTATAGGTAGGTAATTAATAATCTATAGGTAATTTGCTTTATAGGTACTTTAGTTTTTAGGGTTTCTCATATTGCATGTACGCAAATACGTACAAAAAGGAACCCTCGTAGGACCATGCTGGTAGGTATCTGTTTGTCAGTTTCTCATAGCCTACTTCACGCCAAATTTTACCGAATCTACTTGACAAGAAAGTTGAAATTCAGAACATGTACAAAGTTTGGTGACACAGACACGGACGTCAAACGTAAATAAACGAATTCAATTTTAGACAGCAAAGTATAAAACTGAAAAAAAAAATTAAGTGCATTGTGTTACGTAGCAAATGCAAGTGCTTATTGTGACAAATACAAATGCATTTGTTTATAAATTTATAATATGTAATTTAAAAGATATTTAAAAAAATATATCTACGAAAATTTATCAAACGTCTTGTTTTCGAAACTATTAAATCTGAATATTAAAAAAAAAAAATTGGGATATAGGGCCTCAATCATAATTTACAGGAAAAAAGTAAATTAAAATTCTCAGTTTTTTAATTCCAGCAGAAATAAAATATATTTGTGAAGAGAAGTATCTACAGGTATAGGTAATGTGTTGCTCGATTTCAATGAAAATTAATAAATTAAATTTATCTAGTACGGCGGCCTACTTCTTCTTCTAATCTTCTAATTCTTCTTGTAATCTAAATGTGATTGAAATTTAAATAAAAAACGTACTAAACGTACTAAATGACGTGATGGTTTATAGTACCGAACCCTTTTCACGCGAGTTCGACTCGCACTTGGCCGGTTTTAGATAAGTAATACGGTGATTGACTACTATTCAATATAGATACTATATTTATGAAGAAAACATAAAAATAGACTTTATAAGATAACAAAATTTATAAACAAAATTATAATCGGTCGATCAATATGGTAATTATAAGATTTTAAAATTTTGTCTCTGTCTCTTTCTTGCAAAACGATATTTAACGTCATTTTACATGGCCTGACGTCACACATAGGTACGCTGTGCGCTATTGCCCTCTCTGTCTAACAGGACATTTTAAACATTCATAACTTTGGTAATAATTTTTTTTTTTAAATTCTATCACCGTTATGATATATTTAAAAAACTCTTTCGTATACTTTTTTTTTAAGTAGTAGACTAGCCTAAAGTCGTAAGCACACGCGCCCTAACGCCTCTACCAGAATTTAAAAAGTTGTAACCAATTTCGGTCACGGGCGTTCGGAAAAATACACTGATGTGTTCTTCTTCCATATCAACCCATTATCTCCCACTGGGGCTTAGACCTCCCCTCAGGATGAGAGTGCTTGGAGCTTAATCCACCACGCTGCTCCAGTGCGAGTTGGTGGATTTTAAATACTGTCATCTGGTGGCATCATCCGGGATCGACGGGTTAACGTGCTCTCTGAGGCAAAGAGTCAGTTAGTCTCCTTCTTCACTATCCCCGAACTTTAAAACAGTGAAACTTTTGACAATTATTTAATTTTATCGACAGGGCAACACTTTAGACATCTTGGCTCGGAAAGCTCTCTGGGACGCTGGATTAGACTATGCACATGGTACCGGCCACGGCGTGGGTCATTATCTCAACGTGCATGAAGGTCCTTCAGGAATAGGATCTGGCGTCATTGCCACAGACCCCGGGATAGTGCCTGGAATGATTTTCAGTAATGGTATGTATGTATAATTTTAGTCACATGAGTTCAATGAGATGGAATGTGTTGTATGGATAATTGCGGGAAGCAAGATAAGCGTCACAGCGTTGATCACGACACAGACCATAGGATTGGTAACAGTGTAGGTCCCTATCCTCATGTGGACGAAGGTTCTTCGGGAATAGAATCGAAAGTATTGCAATGCAATGGACCCGTGGGTTATCGTCTTGTGAATTTGTTTTTCTCGGTAACCGTTAGTTTGCACCATCTGTTCATTCGAAACTTTTTGTTTTGTTCGATAAGATCTACAAACTTTCTGAGTTTGGATCACGTGCAGCCGAACATTATGTATAAACCGCCGTAA
The DNA here is from genome assembly GCA_949709985.1 of Luffia ferchaultella. NCBI lineage: Eukaryota > Metazoa > Arthropoda > Insecta > Lepidoptera > Psychidae > Luffia > Luffia ferchaultella. The sequence goes on from OX453268.1 coordinate 7,984,143, forward strand.
TAGACGTGCGTCACGCAATTTCTTTAGGAAAAACGTTCATTTGCTCATCTTCTTTTCATCATAAATTATGTATGTACTTCATCTTCTTCATCAGCCCATTTTTACCCCACTGCAGGGGCTTAGGCCTTCCCCAGGGTGAGGGGGGGGCTTGGAGCTTAAATCCACCGCGCTGCTCCACTGCGGGTTGGGGATTATAACGACCGCAATTGACAGCGTCCGGGACCGACTGCTTAACGTGCTCTCCGAGGCACGGAGTCAGTGATAGTTATGTACTTAAGTCAGAAAAACTCATTGGTACACGCCCGGATTCGAACCATGGCCTTATGTCCTTATAAATTTGAGACAGGGTCGTTTCGCTTTGGGCTATCACGACTATGTATGTACATCAGATGCATATATCTTTGACATATTTTTTATTATAGTTTGAACTCACTCGGTTTGCTTCTGCCTTTGTTATACGGATCTCTGTATGAACTGATTTTCTATCTTTAACTTGATACCTTCCCCCAGAGCCTGGTTACTACGAGCTCGACGAATTCGGCATTCGGCACGAGGACCTCGTCGAAGTTATAGAAATCAACAGTGAAGCAGATCACATATATGTAAGTAGTAGAGGTCACCCAGCGGTCGAAGTTCGACCACCAATAATAATAAGATGAGAGTAAGTCAATTAAAATTGCATCAAACGACAGACTATTAAACTCGTATGGTTGACAGTATTTGTAACACATGTTTTGTTTAGATTTTAGCTTTTTTTCTACAAAGTTTTTTTTTCACGTATCAATATATAGTTTATCAAACCAAACGGTTTGATTCCCTATTAAAATAACAGATTTTTCAAAAATGTAAATATGTATTTTTTCTTCTAAAAAACGGAGCTCGTAATTCCATTGAACACTTTTCGCTATTTCTCATAGTTTAAAATTTGTCTGTTTGTCTATTTGTTTGTCTGTCTGTTTGTTTGTTTGTTTGAACGCGCAAATCTCAGGAGCTACTGGTTCGAATTGTAAAATTCTTTTTGTGTTGGATAGTCCATCTATCGAGGAAGGCTATAAGCTATTATTACATCACGCTACGACCAATAGGAGTGAAGCATCAATGAAAAATGTTGCAAAAACGGGAAAAATGGTTCCTTTTGAGAGCTTCCGTTACGCGCGCTGCGTAAACGGTTGATGTTAACCAAAAATCATGTATTACGGAATTGTTCCGATTTAAAAGTTCTATTCAAAAGTTCGCGATACCATATGTGTACCTTTTAAGGTTGACTTACTATAACCTTTTTTATGGCAATCAAATTTGTTGCTAGACGCGCCAGAGAATTCATTTGTTTGAATGATGACGATGACACCATAGTGTAATAATACTTTATGGTTGGAATAGTGATCCACCCCGACTTCGAACGGATGCAATGTACTAATGCATGGAACGGGAAGAGGAACGTTCCCGTAGTCCACCCGGGCGAAGCCGGGTACGACCGTTAGTGTTATTATAGCATTGTGTACATAGTTAATATTTGAAAATGTTTAAAAAGAAAAACAAATTTAACAGTAGACTGTGTCGTAAAGCAAGGCGAAAATACGCGCCCAATATAGGTACGACATTTTGATTGTTTCTTTCACATGTAGTTATTACTAATTTTAAAAAAAATCTGTACGTAATAGAAAGTCATGATTTCGATTTCGATAATGGGCTCCCGGACTATTAAGATGTGCAGTTAACAAGATTTTTCATCGACAGGCCGACATCAACGTCGGCGACTTTGGCGGTCGCGGCGCAGTCGGCTTCTACACTATATCGCTGGTGCCGCACCAAACTGCCTGTATCGATGTGACACTACTCACCGACCATGAGGTAAAATTGTAGTTTACCTACCTAGTTATTGCACCCAAACATATTTTTATGCTGCCCGCTACCTATGCATTTACTACAAGTTTTCGTGACCGTATATGGTTAGAACACCATTCCATTCCATCAGCCCGTCATAGCCCACTGCAGGGGCTTAGGCCTCCCCCCAGGGTGAGGATGGGTTTAGAGCTTAAATCCACCACTCTGCTCCAGTGCGGGTTGGTGAATTTTAACGACTGTCATCTATTGATGGCAACCGGGACCGACCGCTTAACGTGCACTGGGCGGCACGGAGTCCGTGATTGTTATGTACTTAAAACAGAAAAAACTCATTGGTACCGGATTCGAACCACGGTCGCACGGTCTGTTAAACTAGAAACAGGTTCTCTGCGCTTCGTAAAGTACCTATGGACAGCGCCTCTAGCGGTACAGGGAAGAACTGAAATTCACATACAAATCTTTTACGAGTCGCTTGCGAGTGTCGACACGTTAAACCAATTCAAACTCATGACAAAGTTCGCCTCAAATTTTATGGCGGATCGGAATACAACGCTATAAGCGTGCTTGCGCAGGTACAGTCATAAACCCCGCGCTCCACTGCGTCCCGCTACACTTAAAACCGGTTACTGCGACGCAACTCGTGCCTATGTTCACATCTGCCATTAATTCATTAGAACTGTAACCGTTGAGGTATAATAATCCATTTCTCATAGTACAGCACGTATACATACAGCCATATGTTTAAATATTATTTGCACCGCTACTTCTGTACATGCAAATATGAATGTTAATGCGAAGACAATATAGTTTATTAATGAATACCTATCCTTTAATTTGAATGGATAAACTTATGACAGAAGTTATTCCTTAGGGTGCGACGACGCCTGTCCAGTGCGGCTATTTAATAATAGATGGAGGCACCATATAAAGAAATGATTTATATTTTTTTATAATCACATTTCTAGGTTCCAGTTGATAAAACATAACATGCGACTGTAAAAAATGTATCTATTTAATTTTTATAACTGACTTTATTGATTGTTTTAATAGTTTCGAAGCGTATGTACAAAAATCTAAAATTTGTGGAACATAAAGTTTTTCGACAAACGCTTCGAAACTATTGAAAAAAACGATAATTTAAATCAATATAAAAAAAACCTTAATTTCCACAAATTCTATGTTTTAGTACAAACGCTTCGAAACTGTTGAAACAATCAATTGTGTCAGTTGAATACCTTAAAGAGAAATATTTTTTATTGTCGCATGTTATGTTTTATCAACTGAAACCTAGAAATATGATTATAGAAAAATAAAAATCATTTCTTTATATCGTGGCTCCATCTATTATTAAATAGCCGTGCTAGACAGGCGTCTCTCCTTGAAATTAGAATAACACCGTCTCTATCGGTACAAAAACCTCCCCTACGCGTTCCACGCCTACAAGACATTTCTTTTCGTATTATTATTATTTTTTTGCTAATTTTTTCTAATAATAAATAATATAATAATTTTTAATAATAATAAATAATACATATAAAAATAATAAAGATGTCACGACACCGCGGCAGAAGTAACCTAGTACCAATTTCTAAATACATACGATTGTTTTTTTTTTTCAGCTGAAATACATAAACGACTACCACGCCAGGGTTTTGAACACCTTAGGCCCTATATTAAGAGAACGGGGCTTGGAAGAAGAACTGAAGTTTTTAGAAAGAGAATGCACTCCGCTTGTTCGAGAAGGAAATTTCGCATTACGAATCGGTTTCTCACCAATCTTAATAGGAATTAGCATTCTCATACTGTGGATACAGAACTGGCGTTAATGGGTTTGGACCAAAATTTTTTAGTAGAGCTTTGAGATAATGGTACCTAATTAAAATTAAAAGGAATAAGGTTCTGGAATAACCTCTCGAAAAATCATTTGTTTCTATTTACGAATTTTCCAGATATTTATGAAAATTCAGCTGACGTTGAAATTTTCCGTGACGTCATCTGGGCGGTGGAGCTTAATGCGCTGCTTACCACAGTGCAAAACCAAATCGAAAACTGAGTAAATAAAAAATAGTGATGTAAAGGTCACTATGTCAAATGAAATTGTAATCCTCAGAGGTCAATAGAAATATTATGAAACTGTATTTTATTCTAAGACATAATTTGTAAGCATCTGTCCGGATGACGTCACAGATATGTTTTATGAATAAATTTTTAGAAAAAATTACTATGAAAAATACCGACATATTTTTTTATTTTTATTTTGAGGAGAAGGTATAAATTGGTCCAAATTTTCGGAAAAAATATAAAAACGATGTGCTAAAAAATTTTATCTAAGCCCTTTAGATATACCTATTTAGGTACATTATATACATCCTGTTTGTTTCATGAGCTTTTTTACTGAAAGAGATGATTCATCAACATAGTTTCAACCGCCGGACTATATTTCCATAGACATTTGATCAAAACCCACATACGATATATAGGTATACCTACCTTGTACAAAATATGAGTAACTTATATTTATAGAGATTTTTAGCACTAAATTAGTCTGCTAGAACAAATATAATTTATATACTTTAATAATTTTTCTTTCGTTCGCATCCTAGACATTAGAACCCCCTATTTCGCCTTTCCGATACAAGGTGAAATTTTAACAACTATCAAAATTTTAATATAATGATCTTTGGTAAAAAACCGATGGCCATCTTGTTTCCTTCTAATATCGTTCAATAGAAAAATATTGAGATATGACTACACAAACCATTCCCGAAAAAACCAATTACTCTAGTCACCATTTACGGCCGCTGCACGCTCCGCCCCGTTTCGGTTTCAAGGTCTCGGACGCATCGTGAAAAAGAAAACAACCAATTACAGAATAAGACTGTAGATAAAATAATTTATTATGAAAATGTAACCTATGTTTATTGTTTACGTAATGAGGTCTATTGGTGATACCTAACATCTAGGAAAATTTTTGGATGGTTGATAAAATTTCATCTTGTAGAGAGGGCATCAGATATGATAAGCAAGAACTTCATATGATACTTTTGTCAATGGAAGCAATGGTTTGGGTTTACGTGGGGTGGGCATTGAAAGTTGTGAGACACACGACGAGCTTCGAAAATTTTATTCAAATGTAAACTTTGACACAAGTCAGTCCATATCCGTATCAGACTATTACACTCCACTGCGGGTGCGTAGGCCCCCCTCGGGATAAGAGTGCTTGGAGCTTAATCCACTTAGTCGGCGGGTTTTAACGACTGCCAATTGGCGACGGCAGCAGGGAGCGACGGTTTAACGTGCTCTCCGAGGCATGGAGTCAGTGATAGGTTGTGTACTTAAGTCAGAAAAAACTCATTACACCTGCCTAATAGTCAAGTAGGTAAACAAGCCTGTAAATATCCAATTAAATCGTCCAACTAATTAATTGGATACCGATCGTATCAGAACTGAGATTCCCATCCAATTAGGCACATTTAAAAAGTTGGCCGACTGCTGTTCGATAGTTGGCCAACTTGAAATGGTAAGTCTGCGGGGTCTCTGAAAAGGCAAGAAGAGTGGTAGGTATATCTTTTAGGTCTTATTCATTAAGACCCTAATTTCAGAACCAAAAGTCATGGGTTCGATTCCCGCCCGGGTCAAATATTTGTCTGTATGAACATGCCTACTTGTTCCGTCTCCTAGTGTAAAATATTTATCCAAAGATGATCGAATATAAGAAATGTATCTATTTAATTAGTCACGAGGCAGTCGTGTGTCATAGATTTGCACCAACTATAAAAAAATATATCTAAATATGTATATCAGTCTAGTACCCATAACACATGCTTTGGCTAATTTGGTACTAGATGGCGCTGTGTGAAACGTCTTAGGTATTATAATAATTATCTGACGTTCATCGTAGCAAAACATTGTGAATTTTGAGTATAATTACAGCTATAAACAATTTTAATTCGTGAAAAAAAAAACTTATATATTTGATATGCTTTCCTAATGTAAATTACGATAACAAGATGTTATATGACCGGTTGGCCGAGTGGTTAAAGACCCTAACTGCGGAGCCGAGGGTCGCGGGTTCGAATCCCGCCTGGGACAAATATTTGTGTGCATGAATATGTCCATTTATTCCGTGTCTGGGTGTAAAAGTAGGTATCTATATAAGTATGTATTATAAGAAAAAGAATATTTAAGTATGTATATCAGTTGTCTAGTACCCCATAATACAAGCATAATCCTTGCTTACTTTGGGACTAGATGGCGCTGTGTCGTATGTCCCAGATATTATTATTAATATATGTATCGATTTTTACACATAATTCCAACGAGTCCTCACTACTAATAACGGGTTTGATTCGAAATCCCGAAAGTTCAAAATCCCGAATTTATATTACCGAATGTCTCTCCACGTTAGTAATACTGATATTATTGAGTACCATTGGTGCTTTATAGTTTTAGTGTGGTGGTTAGAAACAGTTAGAAATGGGTGAAATTTAATTCATTAGATTCCATTACAATCATACATATAGTATACATCACAGACACATATTGTCGGTGACATATAAGTGAAACAAATAAGAGTTTTAAAAATATTTTGTTGTTAATTTTTAGTTTCGGGATTATGAACATTCGGGATTTCGAATAACCCGCCTGGGAGGCCTGTTTCAGGAATAGTTACGTAATGGCGTTTTCTGCTTACAGCAATTTTTTATTTATAGGAATAGTTCTTCGAATAGGACTTTATAGTCCACGGACTATTATTTTGCCTGGGCTCTCATGACAATACTATTACTAGTCTAACATCGTAGGTACCTGAAATGGGCCCCTGGTACCTTGCAACCTATTGGTTCCTATTTATGAAATCAATAACAATAATAATATTCATAGTGACTTTACCAATGCCCAAACAATAGCTAGGTATAATCATTTTTTTGTTGCAGTCCTCTGGTAGAACCACGGACAAAAAAAATTGTCATTGGTAGGTAGGTATCTACTATCAGTAGAACTACGCAGCAGGACCACGAGCAACAAACTAGTATTATAGATATTATATTTATCAAGAAAATTTAAAAATAGACGTTATAAGATAACAAAATCATATTCGGTTGACATAGAAATTACAAGCGTTTAAAATTTTATCTCCGTCTCTTTCTTTCAAAACGATATTTAACTTATTTTAAATGCCCTGACGTCACATATAGGTACGCCGCCGTGCGGTATTGCCCTCTGTCTAACAGGATATTTTAAACATAACTTTGTTAGTGATTTTTTTTAAATACACTTATATATTTGGAAAAGTAGCGTAAAAAACTAGCGTATATATAAGTTTTAAGGAATGTATAAAACAATTTACTATCAACATTAATAAATACCTAAAAGAATCAAAACTGGAGTTTCGAAGTTTTTTTTTTAGAAACCATAACATAACCTGATGGCGTTATACCTACTAAGGAGGAACGTTAAATTTTTTGTTTTTAATTGTAATATACGAGGCATGTTTTTTAAGTAAGTACCGTTTTGGAATTAAAAAAAAGACGTGCAAAGATATGGCAATAATTTAATTTTTACGTGGAAGCCTGTACCTTAATCTACTTTTCTACATAATTTCCGTAAATATTGAGGCACTTGTCATAACGTGGCACCAGTTTTTGAATACCCTCCTCATAAAATTCTGCCGCCTGACAACCACGGTATCACAACTGTTTTGACTTCGTTATCGTCTTGAAGACGCTGACCGCCCAGGTGTTTCTTCAAGTGAAGGAACAAATGGTAGTCGCTGGGCGCCAGATCAGGGCTGTACAGAGGATGATCTAGAGTTTCCCATTGAAAATCTTCATTAAGGACCGAAGGACGCCCACTCCGTTCTTCATCATGCACATTTGTGCAGCCATCTTTAAATGCTCTCACCCATTTCCTTATCATTCCATCACTTATAATGTTTTGTCCGTAAACTTCACGGATCTCACGATGAATATCAATCGATTTTACGCCTTTAGCACTAAGAAATCTTATAACAGCCCGTACTTCACAATCGGCGGGACTCACGGTTGTCGGAGGCATCTTAAATACTCAGTAAACAACGCTTAGCAATGAAGAATCAGACAGTAATGGCGTCAGTGCTTAGACAAGAGATGTAGGTAACCAGCGCGTATGCGCGGAACGCCGACCGTACCGCTGCGGCGGCGGAATCGCAAAACGGTACTTACTTAAAAAACATGTCTCGTAGATAATAATATCGATCAGAGTTTTCTTTCAACATTCTTGTTTATTTACTAAGTATGTCAACTCTTTTGTGCAATTTATGCAGAAAAAATAATACTGAGGTGATAATTTGTAGTTCATATTAAATCTTTTTAATTTCTAAAATAAAACAAGCAGAGGAATGGCAGGACGACTTCTTAAATAAATATAATAATTTACAAATGTAATTCTATTTGTTGCACGAGAAAAGTTACCTCTCCTTTCGTACATAGAATATAAGTCATAAAAGTAAGAATTGACTAGAAGCCCTCTTCTGTGTTTACTGTCTAACCACTCATACACTAGTTAGCTCGTGTAGGATGGCGAGTTTCAGTCCGAATTTCAGTGCCAGATCCTCGCGCGCCGGTCTTCACCCCGAGAAATCCCCGCGCGCCAGTCTTCAGCCCCACAAAATTTCGTAATGTCACTTCTATATTGTAAAATGACATTTATGACTATTAAAACATGATCAAAACCAAACGCTACTGTCAAATTAATTTACTCTGTGATATAACACTTCGTTTCCACCAAGTATAATACACTGTATGATACAGTGATACAATATGGAGATGACAGTATAATACAATGTATTATACTTAGTGGAAACGAGGTGTAAGTAGTCCAAGAAAAGCTAGCACAAGCGTAAATGTGTGTGTTGGTAAATCTCTTGTGCCAGGTTTTCTTGGACTAGCTATATTCCTTAGGTCTGCTGTCGGCATCTCCATCGACGAAAACAATCGATCAGTAAAATAAAACTATAATGGAACTTCCTTTGACTTTTATTATCTAATACATAAAGCCTAAAATTAACATAATTCTGACCAAGTTAAATGTAACAAAATATAATTATATGCATACGCACATGTTTCATGAATACACATACATTTCTTTATTTTTAACAGTTTCCGTTGTTACTTAATATTCAATGCATAATATACCTAGTAAGTACAAACAACACTACAATATAATACAGTACCTACACAAAAAAGAAGTTTGTTCGAAAACAACACTTATTTTGTTCATCATTGCTTATGACATGTAGGTTGTATAATTTACAAAAAAAAAGAAGTTTGTTCGAAAACAATACTTATTTTGTCCATTAATGCATATGACATGTAGGTAGTATAATTTACAAAAAAAAAAATTTGTTCGAAAACAATACTTATTTTGTTCATTAATGCATATTACATGTAGGAGGTAGTATAATTTCAAAAAAGAAGTATGTTCGAAAACAATACTTATTTTGTTCATTAAAACATATTACATGTAGGTAGTATAATTTACAAAAAAAAAAGAAGTTCGAAAACAATACTTATTTTGTTCATCATTGCATATTACATGTAGGTAGTATAATTTACAAAAAAAAAAGAAGTTTGTTTGAAAACAATACTCATTTTGTTCATCATTGCATATTATATGTAGGTAGTATATTTTACAAAAAAGAAGTTTGTTCGAAAACAATACTTATTTTGTTCATTAATGCATATTACATGTAGGTAGTATGATTTACAAAAAAAAAGAAGTTTGATCGAAAACAACACTTATTTTGTTTATCATTGCATATTACATGTAGGTAGTATAATTTACAAAAAAGAAGTATGTTCGAAAACAATACTTATTTTGTTCATTAATGCATATTACATGTAGGAGGTAGTATAATTTCAAAAAAGAAGTTTGTTCGAAAACAATACTTATTTTGTTCATCATTGCATATTACATGTAGGTAGTATAATTTACAAAAAAAAAATAAGTTTGTTCGAAAACAATACTTATTTTGTTCATTAATGCATATTACATGTAGGTAGTATAATTTCAAAAAAGAAGTATGTTCGAAAACAATACTTATTTTGTTCATTAATGCATATTACATGTAGGTAGTATAATTTCAAAAAAGAAGTATGTTCGAAAACAATACTTATTTTGTTCATCATTGCATTTTACATGTAAGCAGTATATTTTGTTTTCTGTGACTATTGTGTATCTGTTCAATTAAAAAAAAAAGGCTTGAACTTTGCGTTCGTGTGGGTAGGTGCCGAAAGCATAGATAACGCGATGAGGCGAATTCGGAGACACAAAGGACAACGGAGGCGCACCTCAGTTCGAGCCGATTTGGAAAAAAACATATGATGGCGGTTCAGGCCGATTTAACTTTTTACTGTATCAGTACGCGTTTTCACAAGCACAAAATTCAGTGGTTATCTTTTCATCTGTAGTGTTTTTTCTGCATCGTAAATATCACTAAGCCTTTGACGGCCATGATGCGCGACCACCAGAGCCTTATAATCTAAACTTTAAAATAAACCGATATTGAAATATTACATGTTAAATATAAACCCAGTAATAAATGGTAATAAGTTAAACTCGTTGCTTATTTTAAAATCAGATCCTAGACACGAAATATCATTAGCGTTGGTTCAACCAATTTCTAATGACTGCATATGTATAATACATCAATTGTATGAAAAATCACAACTTTGACACATCTTTAGGAAATCACTCCAGATCTAATACTGTAGAATGTGTGTCTATCCATCATTATTACAATTACCTATTTACATTATATACATTATTATGTACGGATCTTTGCCGGTGTGAAGTTACTTACAGAAAGCGTCGCAGTAGCTTAAAATAGGACCGCAGATGAGATGAAAGAGAGGTCGGGTATCTCGCTCTATTCGTGTACGCGCGGCGTCCGCCTCTCACTTCTACCCCTCGCTGCAGTGCGGCTGTAGCTGCGCATTGGGTCATTCGCAGGCAACTCAAAGCGGCAAAGATCTGTGCGTAATAGTTGCTGTACCTGCAGTGCGTCCGCTCAAATGGTTTGCGCGCACTAAAAAGCCGCCGGCGTCACCGCCGAAAAGCCGAGGCGGCGACTTGAATGAATCGGCCCGCACTGTACACACGCAGTGTATGTTGGTGCGTAGCGCTTTTAAAATAAACACACTAATCGATTAGGAGTATTTGACTAATATTCAAATATGTAATTCGATTTTCCATTGTTTCGTTGAAGTACTTGATGCAAAAATAACAAACAAAATGAGGTAGTAAATTATTAAATGATGTATTTATATATTTTTAAATAGTTTTCAAAATACCCTGCGAGTGTACTGCAAACCATTTGAGCGGACGTATTGTACAGTTGAAATATTTTGTCTCGCCACATAGTAGATATGTGAAAGACGAAGTTCATAGTATAATAAAAGATTTAAGGTACCCCTCCACAATTAACGGCAGGAACGTAATAAAGTAATTGCTGTTAATTATTACTGATCCTTGCGTTTTTATATATAAAAGTATAGAAATCTAAATAAACGGGTGATAAAGATGCTAAGTGGCCTACTTAAAAAAACTGATGTCATTCACTCTGACCACCACGGAACACTCTCCCGTGTTAACCATATGGTTAGTTATAAATTACATTACTTCGTCACTTTTGTTGTTCTCCATGCAGACAATCGAGAACTTAAGAAGCAATGGACATAAAAAATAATCTCATATAAAACGTAGTCCTCAAGTTGAGCTTGCCATTTCTGTACATTTTTTTTTTTCAAATTAAAATATATTATATACCACATTATTAAAATCATGAAGAAAATGCATCTATTTTCTTAAACTATGACCACATAATCATAATTACGTAGTTATATATATAGTTTTTGCTCATATAATTTTTTTTAAATTAGGTATACCAGACTAACTATGCAATGGACAATTTGATTTAAAATTAAGGGAAACAACTGAAAACCGGACAGTCGGAGAAAAATAACTTAAAAAATTTACATCTATTGAATACATGATTTGACAGAGTAGTGTCTCAAAATGTTCAATGATAGAATTACGTATACACCGTGTTCGGTTGAACGTAGTCCAAACTTATAGAGCGTGTCTTACGTAACAAACTAACGGTCACCGAGGAAAACATGTTTAAAGTCTCATTTTTTTATAGCAGCCAATAAAAACCCTAATACATAATTACAATATGAAAGTAATACATTTTAATTAATCAGGTATACATATAAACTTAAAAAAAACACCGCGAAACTGACTCGCAAATCGCGAAATTGGGGAAACACTACTAGGGAAACAACTGATAAAATGAACGATCGACTATTCTTCAAATTGAAATGTTAGTGGAATTTTTCTTATGGAATCGGCGGTTGGCGATAGACCAGGAAATAGTATTAGATATCTTGACAGTCGGGTGACTAAAAATTTGCGTTGCCCGTGTCGTGGTTTCTTTCTCGGTAACCGCTAAATTGCGCCACCTGCTTACTTGAAACTTTTTGTTTGGTACATTAAGCTGTACGCGTTCTTTAAGTTTGAACTACGTCGACTCGTTTTGGACTAAGCCTTGGTGTATATTAAAGGAAACTATTAAGTCATTCAATATTACAATTCAATTTGCATTCGAGGTGATTTTGACAACTATGTCAATAGATATGAATCGCTTACATTGTCTACAAGTTATGTTGAGATAGACTATACAGCTCGCGCCAAACAACTTGGTCGCTCTGAGGTTGAAGCGAATAGTATCGCAGCAGGAAGAATGGTTATCAGCTGGACGAAAAAGGATCTCACGCCTACGCAAAATTGTACCCACGTCGACTCCAGAAAAAACACGTTTAGCACGATCTGTAGGAGTCAACATTCGCGACTCAGGATATCAGGTGGCGTATTTTTTTTTACACCATTTAAAATTAAGTGCAACTGATATGTGCGGCTCTGAAGTGCAATGTGCATGCCCGCTTTCGCAGGTCCGCCACACTTTCCACTGCAACGCTATGTAATTAACTGACTGCCTGAATTAACTGACTGATTATAATTGACTGACCGGTTGGCCGAGTGGTTAGAGACCCTAACTGCGGAGCCGACGGTCGCGGGTTCGATCCCCGCCCGGGACAAATATTTGTGTGCATGAACATGTCTATTTGTTCCGTGTCTGGGTGTAAAAGTATCTATATATGTATACATTATAAAAAAAAAAGAATATTTATGTATATATATCAGTTATCTAGTACCCCATAATACAAGCATAATACTTGCTTACTTTGGGACTAGATGGCGCTGTGTGGGATGTCCCAGATATTATATTATTATTATTATTATTATTATTATTATTATTATTATATTATTAAGTTAATCCGACGCTTTTGTGACTAACTCGCTAATATTGACGTGCTTTCTTACTTTTAAGTTAGTTACGTTAGTAAGTTGCAGTATTAGTAAGTTAGTGTGTACTAATAATTAGTAGGCGGATATATAATAATAATAATATCTGCGACATCCGACACAGCGTCATCTAGTCCCAAACTAAGCAAAGCTTGTATTATGGGATACTAGACAACTGATATACATACTTAAATATTCTTTTGAATATACACACATGTAGATACTTTTTACACCCAGGCACGGAACAATAAACATGTTCATGGACACAAATATTTTTTCCGGACGGGAATCGAACCCGCGACCCGCATATGTATGTATATTTGAGTGTAGGTAAATATGCTGTACCTACTCATTTCAATCCTTATGGCATTGCTTTTAAATAATTTATCTTGAAGCTCAATATTACCATAGTTTGAAGGAAATCGCTGTACCGCGCCGTAGGTATGTGCGCGGCGCGGAAGGAGTCATTATTGTTTTACTTTCGTCCTTACTTATCTGATTGGCCGAGTGGTTAGATACCTTAACTGCGGAGCTAAGGATCAGGGTTCGATTCCCGCCCGGAACAAATATTTGTGTGCATGAACATGTTGATTTCATTCCGGGTCTGGGTGTAAAATATTTATATATGTATATAAAAAAGATTATTTAACTATGTATCAGTTTAGTAACCCATAACACACAAGCATAATACTTGCTTACTTTGGGACTAGATGGCGCTGTGTGGGATGTCCCATGTATTATTACATCTATGGAAACAATACTAGTTCTATTTTGACTCTGTATTAGTTTTATCTACAGTCATATTTTTTCTGTAGCGTTTCCTGGAGGAATATATAGATAAACTTCAGAGCCGCACAGATCTGTTACACGTACCATAACTACGTAATATGGAGTAAAAGAAGTAACATAATTTATAAATTTCGATCTACTTACAATTTTTCCCATATTTTTTTTTATCTTTAAGCATACATATATGCCTTTTAAAAGTGAACCCAATTCATTTTAATTATTATCGCACATATCCACAACAGTTACAAATCCAATTTTATAGTAACAAACCTGTAGGTACTTACTTTTAAAGTTTCAGTTTAGGTGGCTGCGGGTATGAACGACGAAATTTTTGGTTTAACTGCAAAATTTTCCTAATAATTGTATATCACACTGGTAGTTGAGTTCATAGATCTAATAAAATAAAATCTTAAAATTGATTTCTATCACTTCAGGTTTCATTATGAGCATCGTTTTCTTCTTTGGAATGTTGTTGAAGGTGTTTCTTCAAATTAGCTGAACAACAACACAAATAAACACAATGTTGGCAAGAATACGGATTTCTGAACTTTTCTGCTTTGTCTGCTAGAAGGGGACCTTGCAGGCAATAATCGCAGTTTTCTGTTTCGAAAATCGATGAACATTTAAAACAGTATCTGACAGTGTTTTTCTTTGATATTACTTTGGATTTAGTTGATGTCGAATTACAAGTCTTACATATATGTATAATATGTTTAGATACACTTCCTTTGGCGTATTCGCTTAAAAATTTGTATATTTCTGTCATTTTCGCATTGTTCTCGTAATCAATATTACTGTGTTTATCTCTATCGTTTGTTTCGATCCCCGAATGGCAAACTTCTGTATAAACTTCAATTTTTTCATCCGAGTCTATGTCTGCGAGGATCTCACTCGTGGCTTTCGGTTTTCGAGTTGTTTTACTTGATGCTTTTATACCAGTGTTAAATATGTTATCATTTTTATTAACGTATTCTGTGTCACTTGGTATTATGATGGTGTCTGCCATTTCTTTTAGTGTTATTTCTTCTTCTGTTGAACTCATACAATTTTGTGGTGCATCATTTATTGTTTTCATACCAATTTCAAATATATTTTCGTTGTTATTTACTTTTCCTGTATCACTCGGTATTATGATGGTGTGGTCCATGTCTTCTAGAACTATTTCTTCTTCAGCTGAAGTCATACCATTTTGTGGCGAATGTGTTTGAATGATATTTTCAACAGAGTCTATATTTTCGAGAATGTCATCCGTAAGTTTTTGTATTCTAGATGTATTATTTATGGTTTCAATACCAACGTTAAATATGTTTTTGTTGTTATTTACGTTTTCAATATCACTTTGTATTATGATGTCAGCCATTTCTTCTAATGTTATTTCTTCTTCGGCTGAACTCGTACCATTTTGTGGTGAATGTGATTGAATATAGTTTTCAACAGACTCTATGCTTTCGAGATTATCATTCGTTGCTTTCCGTTTTCGAGATGCGTTATTTATTGCTTTGATTCCAATGTTAAATGTGTTTTTGTTATTATTTACGTTTTCCGTGTTACTCGGTATTATGATGGTGTCTCCTATGTTTTCTAGTACTATTTCTTCTTCCGCTAAAGTCATACCATTTTGTGGTGAAAGTGTTTGAATAATATTTTCAACAGTATCTATGGTTTCTAGAATTTCATTCGAAGCTTTTCGTATTTGATCTGTATTATTCATTTCTTTGATACCAACGTTAAATACGTTTTTGTTTTTATTTACGTATTCTGTATCACTTGGTATTACGATGGTGTTTGCCATTTCTCCGAGTGTTATTACTTTTTCGGCTGAACTCATACCATTTTGTGGTGAATGTATTTGAATATCGTTTTCAACAGACTCTATGCTTTTTAGATTATAATCCCTGGCTTTCCGTTTTCGAGATGAATTATTTGTTGCTGGAATATCAACGGAAATATTGTTTTCGTTGTTTTTTACATTTTCTGTATCACTTGGTATTATGATAGTGTCTGCCATCTCTTCTAGTACTATTACTTCTTCCGCTGAAGTCATGCTATTTTGTAGTGAATGTGTTTCAATGATATTTTCAACAGGGTCTATATTATTGAGAATTTCGTCTGTTGCTTTCCATTTTTGAAGTGTATTTGTTGCTAGAATATCAACGGAAATTTTGCTATCAATGTTTTTTACATTTTCTGTATCACTAGATTTTAAAATCATGACTGCCATATCGTCTGATATTATCACATCATCCGCTGGAGTTATATTAGTATGTTTTTGAATATTTTTTTTTAATTCGCGTTCACTCTTAACGTTTTTAATATTAGATGACTTCTTAACATATTGTTCATTTTTAAGGTTTTCTACAAACTCCGTGTACATAGTTTCAAAATCGTCAGTGGTTTCGGATGAATTTTCTACTTCAGATTTTTTATCTACCGCTATTTGTACAGGATTCACACTTATTGGATTTAAAGAGGTGAGCGCTTTTTTCGAAGCATCTAACTGCACCCTATTATTTTTAATAACGTCAACATATTTAGGTACAAATTTCAGTTTTGTGTCAGCCTTGTGTCCTTCAGCCAGTTTAGTAGATTCTGCTTCAACATCTGCTGCTATTTCTGAATTTGCTTTTGTTGAATCATTTGACTGAGACGTATGACATTTCATGATTTGTTTGTCATGTTCAGACTTATTTCTTATTTCACTGAATTGTTCACTTGTCTTAAGTTGTAAATTATCATTCGAAATATTACCAACATTGGTTTGTTTTAGAAATTTCACATATGCTTCTTTTATCTTTTGATTTGATTTAATTTTAGAGTTTTTGGTGTCACTTGTGTTATTTTTAGAATTTTGAGGCAGCTTGCTCAAGTCCGTCCTCTCTTTTCCAATTAATGATTTAGAATTTTCCTCAAAACTCGTTTGGATAACTTCGTCTTCACTGATAACTGTTACATTTTCTCCAGTGTTTGATTTTTTAATAATTCGTATAGTTTTTATACTAGGTTTTGATTTATTTTTTTCATTTTCAATTGTTTTTTCTGTTTCGTTAGTTAAAATCAAACCAGAATCAGGCTTCGTACGAGTAATAACTATTTTTGATCTTTTATTATTTGTATTACCTTCGTACAATTTATCTGCTAAATCGATAGCTAATGGTTGTCGAATATCATTATTATGCTTGGCACATTTTTCCAACAATGGTAAATATTGTGGTAAAGTATTAGTTTTCTGCAGTACTGCTAAATTTGGGATCATCAAGTTTGCTGGGTTTAGACGACTTATAGAATTTTTTTTAATTAATATAGTGGGTTTTTTGGTTTTTTTCTTTTTCTCGTCAACGTTTTTATTATCTTTTTTCCCATCTTTTGTAACTGATGTTGAAGCATCAATATTAGTATTGGTGTTGACATTATGAAGGTCTATACCCAAAGCATTATTAGGAATTATTTTTTTTTCTTTTACAGTTTTATTGTCATCGTCGTCAACTATAACAAGTTCATTAATGTTTTCGTCCTTACTTTTACCTGCATCTGAAGTTTTTGCTGTAGGTATATTTAAGTTAACTAAATCGTTTAGTACTTCAAAAGTCATTTCTGGTAACTTTTCTTTAGCTTTTAGATTTTTTTTATGTTTTTTGCCTTTGTGTATTGTTCTGCTAACATTTTTAGTTTCAAATTTCCTTTTTTTATTCTCAGTCTTTTTACTATCGACAATGGAATTTTTCTTTAAGTTGCCCAAAATGTTTTCTAAGGCTGATCGTTTTTTAAGAAACGTTTCCTTATATTCTACGTTACAGTTCTCGATATCAATTTCTATATTCAATTCTTCTTTTTTAGGTTTATTATTGTTTCTCGTTAATGTACTTTCTTTTTGAACGTGTTCCGAATTGGGTTTCACTGGCTTCATATCTTTTGTTAAAGATTTTCTAGAAGAAATTAACAAACTATTTGATTTATTGCTTTTACAATTTGATGCTTGACGCTTACTGTTTGAGGTTCTATTATCATCTCGACCCCTCCTGAACACGTTGATAGGTTCTGAAATCATAATGTAAATAAGTTTATTATTGAAAATTATTAAAAATAACAAAAGCTTGTTGGAAGATACTTGTTTGCGATTTTTATTTACATAATAAAACCGGTCAAGTAAATGTCAAACAAGTATCGACTTGTAATTCCGTATTCAACAACTAGTTTAATTCAAAAATCAAAATACATCCCATGAAAATTTCAAGTGTAAGCAATAATATCTCATCTACTAATCACAAAAAACGTTAAAAAACGTTCCTTGTATAGAGACCCCTTTTAATTATTACCTTTATTTAATTTTAATATTTGCTGTTATAGCGGCCCTAGTAATACATACCTACATACACCATGAAAATTTCAAGTGTAAGCAATAATTTCACATCTACTAATCACCAAAAACGTTAAAAAACGTTCCTTGAATCACAAAAAACGTTAAAAAACGTTCCTTGTATAGAGACCCCTTTTAATTATTACCTTTATTTAATTTTAATATTTGCTGTTATAGCGGCCCTAGTAATACATACACCATGAAAATTTCAAGTGTAAGCAATAATATCACATCTACTAATCACAAAAAACGTTCCTTGTATAGAGACCCCTTTTAATTATTACCTTTATTTAATTTTAATATTTGCTGTTATAGCGGCCCTAGTAATACATACCTACATACACCATGAAAATTTCAAGTGTAAGCAATAATCTCACATCTACTAATCACAAAAAACGTTAAAGAACGTTCCTTGAATCACAAAAAACGTTCCTTGTATAGAGACCCCCTTTAATTATTACCTTTATTTAATTTTAATATTTGCTGTTATAGCGGCCCTAGTAATACATACCTACATACACCATGAAAATTTCAAGTGTAAGCAATAATTTCACATCTGCTAATCACCAAAAACGTTAAAAAACGTTCCTTGAATCACAAAAAACGTTAAAAAACGTTCCTTGTATAAAGACCCCCTTTAACTATTACCTTTATTTAATTTTAATATTTGCTGTTATAGCGGCCCTAGTAATACATACCTACATACACCATGAAAATTTCAAGTGTAAGCAATAATTTCACATTTACTAATCACCAAAAACGTTAAAAAACGTTCCTTGTATAAAGACCCCCTTTAATTATTACCTTTATTTAATTTTAATATTTGCTGTTATAGCGGCCCTAGTAATACATACCTACATACACCATGAAAATTTCAAGTGTAAGCAATAATCTCACATCTACTAATCACCAAAAACGTTAAAAAAAATTTCTTGTATAGAGACCCCCTTTAATTTTTAACATTATTTCATTTTTATTATTTGCTTTTGTAGCGGCCTTAATAGTACATACATGTAAGCAATGATCTCACGACCACCATATACCAAAAACTCTGTATTCTATAATGTGAATAAAATACACTTTTGAAAGTAAAAATACAGTTCAATGTTATAAGATATTGCAGATGGGGACTAAACAAATACTAAAATATGTTCGGTGGTAGTTTTTAAGAGAAAATTTATTTAAATTTTTATAATAAATTGTAATAATAATATTTAAGACATCTAACACAGCGCCATTTAGTTTCCAAACTAAGCAAAGCTTGTGCTATGGATACCAGACAACTGATACCTATAAATACTTAAATAATCTTTATAATATTTAAATGTATAGATTTTTTTTTTATTTACACCCAGATATGGAACAAATAGGACATGTTCATGCACACAAATATTTGTTTTTTATTTATTTATTTATTTATTGCATTGTCACATGTCAATCTTTAGGTGGTCTGACAAAATCATCTTATACACTATGTGACGCCCCGTGAGAGCACAGCAATATAAGAGGGCTATTTTCTTAATAATTTTTAAGCAATTTCAATGTAAACACAATAATAATGCAATCACAACAACAATAATCAAAACAACAATAATATCACCACAATAATATTAAAATAATGTCATCTAAATATTAACCAAAATAATAACAATGTCATCACAATAATAATGTCACCACGATAATAACTAATAATAATAATGTCATCACAATAATAACTAAAATAATAATAATGTCACCACGATAATAACTAATAATAATAATGTCATCTCAATAATAACTAAAATAATAATAAACCCGCGACCCTTGGCTCCGCAATTAGGGTCTCTAACCACTCGGCCAACCCTGGTCATCAAGTAAAAGTGTCCTCTGAGAGAGCTTGACACCGAAACAACACTATTATTCACTAGCTA
The DNA here is from genome assembly GCA_949709985.1 of Luffia ferchaultella. Classification (NCBI taxonomy): domain Eukaryota; kingdom Metazoa; phylum Arthropoda; class Insecta; order Lepidoptera; family Psychidae; genus Luffia; species Luffia ferchaultella. The sequence goes on from OX453268.1 coordinate 8,004,444, forward strand.
CTGCCCTCTACTTCGCCTGCTACATATACTACTACATATATACTTCTTTATAATAATATACTTAATATTTTACACCCAGCAACGGAACAAATAAACACGTTCACGTACACAAATATTTGTTCCGGGCGGGAATCGAACCCGCGACTCTTGGCTCAGCAGTTAGGGCCTCTAACCACTCGTCCAATTGGTCATCAAACATGTTTTGTAATTTTTTATCGTCCCCGCCTGTTATACCTTGTATGAATTTCAAGTAGTCTAATATAAATTTTGTTATATATGTTATTAATGTATACAAGTAATGGAACCAATGTCTTAAAAAAATATTAATAATAACATATTTACAAATAAAATATAACATTTGAAAAAATATCTGGGGTCATGGTACCCAGAAGACTGGCAGCATTACTTCTTCGTATAGCCAGGGTTATATAGTGTATTTTATTGAAATTCTTTCGATAGTAACTCAACAAGCTCTACGATCAAAAGAATGTATTACCAGGTATCGTACCCAAAGTATACCTACGACAACCGTATTACTAAAGCCACGCTGTCTTTCCGTCTGTCTGTTAAGGGGCTGTATCATCGGAAACCATATACAATAGATACAAAGATAGAAAATTGAAATGATCACAGTGTGTGTATTACTTTAGCCACTATAACAACAAATAATAAAAATAAAATAAAGTTAAAAATGAAATGGAGTACCCATCCATATAACATGTTTTTTTTTTTTGAAGTGAAAACTTCTTTAGCATTGTTGTGATTTGAAAATCGATGAAACGAAAAAGCGACAGTACAGACAGACAGTCACGTAAATTCATAAGATATAACGTGGGAGAAAATGAGACAGGAAGCATTATACAGTGTTTTTTTATGTTCGTGGTTCTATTTGTGCTCTGCTTCGTACCCCCTCCACTCGTGTTTACCAAGGCATAGTGGGAGTTTGCTTGGGTCTCAGCGTTGTACGCGTGTACGTGTTTGTGCGCGCATGCGTAGTACAAAGCTTGAGAAAAGGCATCACAACAACCGTGGTGTTTTGTATACGTGTACGTATTATTCATAATAAAATTCTTCAAATGTGCCGAAAACTAATGCAGAATATGGTCGCGATTATCGAAAAAAAAGGGAAAACAAGATTAAAATTATCTAGCTTTGTATCACTATGATCATTATTAAAACCTACAATTATTATCCTCTTCCCGAAATTTTACATTCTTCTCATTATCTTGAAACCAAAATTTTTAAAGGTTTCACTTCTACCATGTGTGAATTGTTTTTTAACGTTTTTGGTGATTGGTGGTTGTGAGTGTGTATTACAATGGCCGCTATAACAACAAATAATAAAAAATAAAATAAGGTCAAAAATTAAAGGGGGTCCCCCATACACGAAACATGTTTTTATATTGTCCGGTGGTACAGAATCCTTCGTGTACGACTCCAACATGCACTTGGCCGGTTTTTGGCATTTGGCTATGGAACCCTAAAACGCTATATATATTTTGTAAAATACTGAATAGTTCTTTAAATATGATTTTAGACAAATATTTTGTATGGATAATATCAGAACAAAATTTAAAACCTTTAAACATAGTACCTAAATGGTAAATGGAGTAGTATAGGAACAATAATGATTGCTGACATAAGGACTACTGTTTTTAAATAAATTTTAAATAAATAAAGGTTTATTAACATTTTTCCTTTTTACAGTTATTGTAAGTTAATGTAGGGGTCATATATTTTACATTATCTGAACTAATATTATAAAGAGAAAAATTTGATTTTTTTGTATGTTTGTTACTAATAAATTCAAAAACTACTTAACTGATTTTACAAATTCTTTCATTTATAGAAAGCTACATTATCAGTGAGTAACATAGGCTATACTTCATTAACCAAAAAAATTAGGATTTCCAACGAAAATTAGAATTATATAACCTAAGGTGTCAAAAATTTGCCTATAAAAGTCGTTTGGCGTGCGCTACGAAAACTATTGATTATATATAAAGTAATGTTACTGTCTACTATATATTTATAGTACTTATCATTATCTACAAAAAAAATCCAGCATATTTGTCTAGCTAATATAGTTAAGTTACAATAACCGTTCTTAATTCAAATTAGTCGATCAAAACACGGGTAAAATTTAAAGGCGATAACATTCATATTATGCATAAAAGTACGAATTGACTGGAAGCCCTCTTCTGCATTTACCGTCTAACCACTCACACTCTAGCTAGCTGGTGCACGATGGCGAGTTTCAGTCCGCGAGGTCCCCACGCGCCGGGCTTCAACCCCGCGAAATTGCGTTGGACATTTTCGATACTGTGACATTTATGACTCTATTAAAACCAAACGCCGCTGTCAAATTTATTTACAACCAAACGCTGCTGTCAAGTTTATTTAAAACCAAACGCTGCTCTCAAAGTTATTTAAAACCAAATCCTGCTGTCAAGTTTATTTAAAACCAAACGCTGCAGTCAAGTTTATTTAAAACCAAACGCTGCTCTCAAAGTTATTTAAAACCAAATGCTGCTGTCAAGTTTATTTAAAACCAAACGCTGCTGTTAAGTTTATTTAAAACCAAACGCTGCTGTCAAGTTTATTTAAAACCAAACGCTGCTCTCAAAGTTATTTAAAACCAAATGCTGCTGTCATGTTTATTTAAAACCCAACGCTCCTGTCAAGTTTATTTTAAAACCGCACGCTGTTCTCAAATTTATTTACTCTATGCTATCATGATATTAATCGTTATCAGGCTAAATAGTTTAATAATCTCGGTTGATTATGTACATGTAAATTCCTCTTTAAAATTTTTCAAATCAAATCTTTCATTTTAATCTATTAGTTATCTATAAATTTTATTTTTTGTAAATTAGAAATAATTTAATAGTCATTTGTAAATTTAATTACCTTTTTTACTATATATCCTCCCGCGGCTGCACTCGCGTGGCCTAACACAATAGTACCGGGACCCCTTTTTCCATGATAAAAAATAGCCTATGTCACTCTTCAGGAAAAAATTATAGCAATCCCGGTACAACTGTGTAATCCAAGCGAGCGGAGCCGCGGCCGGGAAGCAAGTAGTTAATAAATTCATAGACACACTCGACGCTACATGCCAACACATTAAGGCGAAAAACAAAATTTAAAAATATTTCAATATTAAAAAAAAGTTTTAATTGTATTATTATCAACAAACTCCATGTTTATTTTAATTGAAACGATTGGTTTATGGAACTGATACTGTCAACTCAGAGAAACAAACATGTATTGACTTTTACCATAGAGTAAATACATTTGACAGCAGCATACTTTTAGCTAGCATCTAAACTAATACAAATATTGAGAATATCTATAGCTCAAGGATATAGAGGAGCCATTCAAAAATTGGTTCATGTAAGTGATAGAGATGCAAAACAGCCGTGGCCTCTTTTCCTCGTCTAACAGTTGTTGATCATTTGTTGTGACAGTCATCGTAAATCAAGCAAATTTTTAGTATGTAAATGACATATTGTCTCTTTCTTTTAATTGTATGCTATCTCCTTCAGTTGTACTATCCCATAGTGTAATTAGACTTGTAAACTGGAATATATACTATAAAAGTAGGCCACTGGAGGGGTGTTACAGTAAATGTTGCTTGAAACTGAATTTCTGATTGATGATTTTCATGAAGTATTTTGTGTTACATAAGTACCATCCAAAAAGTTATATATGCAGGTGTAAGTACCATCCAAAAGGTTATATATGCAGGTTTAACAATTATAGACAACTAGGGGGCGCTGCATAGAAGTGTTCAACCGAGACACCTCTTCGGGTGATTTTTTAAATGTTGCTGATGGGAAATCCCATTAGGCACTCGGCTAGTATCTCTATAAACATGAATGGTTCCATAAGTTATTTCAGATAAAACTGGGGGGTCGATAGGGGGTAGATAATTACTATGTAGAGGCAATACTATCGTCATGCCGAACGCCGATTATATTTTGTTCTCAGTCAAACCTTAACCTCAATAAGAAGTAAACGGTTGCTGTCTTAAATTGGTTACGCAAGCCAAGGAAATAGCTCGGCATCAGTATATTAAACATAAACCGAGTAAAAGCGACGAGAATGGTCGCTTTGTTTGCATGTCAAAAACAAAATACAATCAAAGGCTCAGACTATACAACGTCAGTGACGAATCTACTTAATTATTATCTACTGTTTGTAAGGGTGAGTGACCGTGATCTACGATAGGAAATGAAATTACCTTCAATGTAAGTTTCGTCGGGTGGGTCTTCCCACCAAACTGGGCTTGGACATGTCAAAATCTCCATTAAATCTTCATCTGTCAATTCTTCTGTCGCTTCCTTTATTCTAATCAGGTCCGCCATGCTTAACTCTACGTCCTCTTCGTCTTCGAGACAGTCTGCTTCTGACGACAGCTCTATAGGCGAATCCTCGATTTTTGATAAGTCAGTCATTGATATGTCTTCTATGGAAGTATCTGGTACACGTTTTTTTGGAGTTACACCCTTGCGCCTGTTGAAATGGTCTAACGTGAGGACAGTTTTCAATTCGTGCGTCGGTTTTAAAACTATTTTTTTGTTCGGGCTACGTCTCTTTTCTTTTTCTGGATAATATTCTTTGTTATTTGATTGCTCTGAGGTTTTATTTTTCTGTTTCTTTGTTTTATATTTCTTCCTATGTTTGTTCTTCGGTGGAGTTACAGCTTTTTTGCAATCATCTTTCGTTGGACTAGTTTCGGGAGTCGCCTGTTTCCGAAGCAAAGCCGATTTATTTCGCGTTACAATCATTTCTTTCGGTGGTATTTTGTATTTAGTCGATTTGTTTGCATCTTCATCGTTTTTGGACATTTTTTTTCCTTTGATGATCTAGAATTCAAAAAAAAAATTTATCAAAATCTTGTATTTTAGTTTACAAAAGCTGAAAATACAAATAAAACCTAATATCATCGGAAGACGCCGTGTTCAAACAACGAATGTATCTCGTATTCACGCGTACTTGCGCATAAATTAACACACCCTCTTATATCCCGCGACACGCACACAAGCGTTGAGCCGGTAAATAGGGTGTTTGAATAATATTAAATATCTTACATTTATCAAGAAAGTATAAAAATAGACCTTGTATGACAACAAAATTAATTTAAAAAATTATATTCTATTGAAGGATATATTATAAGCTATTAAAATTTTACCCCAGTCTCTTTCTTGCGAAACAAAATTTAATTAACATTATTTTAAATGGCCTGACATCACACATAGGTATGCCGTTCGGTATTGCCCTCTCTATCTAACAGGACATTTTAAACATTCATAACTGTTAATAATGATTTATTTTTTCAAATTATTTCACTGTTATGATACATTTATCAGACTCTTTCATATAAAATAATGTAAAAAAAAATTGTCAATTAGCTTATTGACGCCGTACACTATTTTAAAACAAGCATCGTTGTTTTAGCATGCAATATCGACAGGATGTTTTTTTCCAAATTTTGATATAATGAAAGAAATCCGCATCACCGCGGGGATGCATAGGCGATTGACAATCGCACCGGTCGGCGGCCTCCGGCGAAATACCTCTGGCCACTACACCGTGGTGGCCCATTTTACGTGCATAGTATTTATTATGACTTTATAACCGTGGTATACCTATGAATAATTCTTTCATGAAAAAATATTTTAATATGTAAATCAGATTTACCTTTTCTTCTAAATGGAGTCTTGTTTATTAACTTATTAGTAATTAACTCTCAATTGCCTGGATAACCTGGAGGAACTGGCATCAAAGAACAAAGTAACATTGGTCTGGGTGCCAGGACATGAAGGATTTGAAGGGAACGAGAGGGCTGATGAATTAGCAAAGGAAGGATCTTCTAACCGGGTATGTGGTCCAGAACCATATATTGGGCTTTCAACAAACATCACCAAAACAAAAATAGATGAGTGGACGAAGGAAGCCCAAAATCAATTATGAAATGAAGCTCAAGGGCAAGTACACGCCAAAATGTTCCTAAAAGAACACAAACCTGCTAAGGCTAGGCAACTTCTAGAACTAGACAGGAAGCGACTAAGATTGGTCACAGGAGCACTGTCTGGGCACTTCACCACCAACAGGCTCTTGCAACACATGAGACTCACGGAGACAGTACTGTGTAGGGCATGTGGTGTTGTAGAAGAAACAATGCTACACATTCTCTGTGAATGTGATGCACTAGGGGCATCACGTATGAAGCATCTAGGGGTATGCTATCCCAAACCAGATGAGTTCTGTGACCTGCAAACTGGTCAAATCATACAATACATGAAATGCATATTTGAAAATGACAATTAGGGCCAAAGTATGGGGACACAATAGATCTATATAGGTCGCAGTGTAGGGTAAGCCCACCCCAATCAAATAAGATAAGATAAATGGAGTCTTTAGTTAGATTATACCTAATGCCCAGAAAAAGTTTGAATGTGATGAAAAAATTCTTCTGTATAATAATGGGGATATCCATCCATAGTTTGTTGATCTGTGATAATAACCCACACTACCAAATGCCATAAATCTAGGTGAAACAGAGATAGAATATCTATAATTCTGCTTCTATTGCAATTTGTTTTAAAATTAATTAACAACACTGTTGTTATTAATATACAAATCATTCTAAATAAACTTTCAGGGTTTTATAATGGTCAGTGGTACCTCAAAAGTGCAGCCCAAAACACGGATTTTGGGGACTGAGCAAAAGTAGTACGTTTTAGGGCAATTTTTTTACAAGTAATCATTACTAATGTTGTAATCCATAGTGGCTTAATTATTTAGAACTTTTTCAATGACACTTGAAGGGGCGGATTACAATTTCAAAATCGAAATAATCTTCTGTTTATTAAACATAAGATGTTTACACACACTTATTGACGGTCCAAATGAATTGATTAGGTACCGGTCCTGAGAACTAGAAAAAGAAGGAGAAGTGGCAGGTAAATCTTCGTTGTTTATTTTGTTTGAGTAGGTATATACCTATATTTTACTGTATTTTATACGCTTAAAACTAATACACTGATGTCATTAATACAATAGTAAGTTTTCTTCATGATTTGGACTTGTAACACATTTTATGTTGCTGATTCAGTTTTGAGAAAAAAAAAACACTTATGACCTAAATGCTCTCAAATTATACTGCACACAACACTTTGTCCTTAACTCAGCTACCTACATAGACGAACAAAATAATGTGTTCTTAAAAACTTGTAATGTAATAGTTTTTATAGTTTAATATAATGTAATAAGTTTGTAATAGTTGTAAGCATATTTAAAAAAAAAACAACTAAGAAAAACATACCTATATTTAAATAAAATAAACAGGAAGGAGTTTCTTGCTGGTTCTTCTCCTTCTAGTTTTTGAACCGGTACCTAATAAATTCAATTTGACTTTCAATAAGTGTGTGTAAAGATCTTAGGTATTTTGAATAAAAACTTTTTGATTTTGAGACATTAAAAAATTCAAAAAAATTTATTCATAGTAAACTGCATTACACACACTTATTAAAAATCAAGAAGCATTTATTGTATAGGTTGTACATATGTTGGACAATATAATATGAAGATATTTGAAGTTACAAAACTCCACAAATAACAAAATGTTAGTTTTCTACTGAAAACATATTGGTTCGGATTCTTGTGAATTCTTAGTTACTTGTAAAGCATATCACAGTTAGAAATGTGGAAAATTTTTGACATAGATTCTCCAAAAAGGATGCAACAATATTCATAAATAAAAACGTATATGTCCGTGACCTTTGACAAAATATCTATAAACTACACAATAAAACAACCTTAAATTGGTTACACAAGAGCTCACTGTACACCCCGTGAATGCTATGTGGTTAGACATATTGCCAAAAAGTCAAATTCAATAGGGTTATATGAAATAAACTAGTAAAAAATGAGAATTTATTTAAGAAATGGTTAATCAAAAGCCCAATCAAGCAAGTACATATATACGCTGACTACAATAGTAATATAACAAGAGTTATTAAAAAAAGAATAATAGTAACAAACTCTTTTGGCCAGTCAAAATACAAGCTTTCTGAAATATTAGGAAGTGGGACTTTTTCTAGCAATTTGTACCGCATTTCCTCATAGAATCCTAGTGCTCTTGTGGATCATTCAAGAAAATAAACCTTTTCGTTCTAATAATAAATAAGCAGAATAAATGAAAATCTACCTAATAAATCAGGATGAACTTTTAGAGTTCTAAAATAAAATCAAATAAGCATTTTGGAACAAGTTTTAATGTAGAATTTAAGATTATTCCAATCCAAAAATAAATAAAAAGCCAACATTGAATTAAATGCTTCTGATCAGACAATGTAACAATATGTACAAATTATCAGTGATATTTTGTTGATCCAATTCATTTTGTACTTTAGGAGATATTTAATACAAACTCAGTACTCTGAAAACATAAGTGATGCCCAAAATACTGCAATCAAATAACTACATTGATCTAGTCACTGAGTATATAAAACAACAATTATTTATATTATTATTTTTAAGATTTACAAGTTACATGATATCTATAAAGATAATTAAAATAATGGATGGAGTAATTCTTGGCTTTAAAAATGTACTACGCAAGGTAGACCTATATATATATCTAGTCCATGTAAGTAATAAAAAAATATTGTAATAAAAGTATGTAAGAACTTGGGAAGGTATTTAAATATATTTTTTTTAAATCTTAACAGCTATTTTAACGATTAGAGAATTAAAACATAATCTTAATATATATATTTTTTTTTGTTGGAGTGTTATTTAGTACTAGGATAGCAAAAAATAGAAGAATTATTAGAAATATTACTGGAGTGATATTCATGCCTTTTAATAGTTATAACTTCTCTTTATCTATACACTGCTATTTTTGAGCAAATAAAAACACGTTAATATTGATAAGAATTCTGAAATCACTTACCTACAAAATGCCTACAAAGCAGATCACAAAATTTTTGATGAACTATCCTTTTGGTATTACAATGTTTATGTTTCTGCGTTTTACGATAAATTTATGTTAAGAATTATTGAGAATAATAAGTTAATCTGTAAATCACAATACCCATTCAATTCATTTTTTCGGAATTACAAGATATTCACGAACAAGAACGAGCATTGCAAAAAAAACAAAATTATTATAAAGCATACAGACACTATCAGTTATTTTAGTCGTACAGTTAGAACTTTGTCACACAATTCTGTTTATTTAATTTAATTGTATTTCTACAATGTTTGTAACAGATAAATAAAATAAAACCGCAATTACAATGTACTATTACGTGTATTTTGTTAAAAGTTATTAAGTTGTAAAATAAATAATTTTACGAAAACGAAATAGTGTATAGTCGCTCAAATATCTACATTTTTTTAAAATGGGTAACAATGATAACGTAATGTTCCGGAAAAATTTAAAAAAAAGAAAGTGCATATATTGAACTAATACTTCTTTCGATCAGTAGGTAATTTCCATGGACGTAATAGTACCTACTACGTACGTTTAGGATTGTGCACTCTCGAAACTATATAGGTAATACAAAAATGAAATCTTTGCGTTAAAGGTTCATTTGTAATTCTAAACAGTAAAGAGGCAAAATTAGTTTGTAGGAGATAGCTACCGGTGAGTCCCTTTGTCCCTTTCTAACACTTACCATTAGAAAAAATTATTTCATCTAGTAGGTTCATTATCCATTTTTAATGAATAGGTACTCGTCTACTGTCTATTTTCTGTGACTTCTGATTTTTGATATGTCCCGGTATTCGGATTATAATATATATTTATGAAAAAGGATGGCTTAATTTATGGTTTTGTACTGGCAACTAAAACGAGAATTTGGGGAATTTTGACGTGTGTATTGTCAAAGTTGATGTTTTTGACGTCATACTACTAAGGTGACCATAATAATTTCTTAGATTAATAGGAATTCTTTATTAAAATTTGAAAAAATAGATAATGGGTTCAAAATATCCAGTTCTTTTTTTGCAGTGCAAATTTAAAATACTATGTTGAAAACAAAAATATTCTGAAATAGTAAAAAATATGTTTAAATTTATAGACGTCTAGTACTTACGTACAAAATGCCAATGGAGCATCAGACGTAAGATATAAAATGTCTAACTACATGAGTGCGAAAAGAGACAGCAGCAGGAATCAGTCCAGCGTAGGCAAATGTTTCAGTGTAGGATGATATAGAAACACATAGATAATAGAAAATTACAAAGCCACATTCATTATACAAATAGTTGACCCACCGGAAACGGGACGATGTTCTTTCGATTCGACCAATCGTGGCATGTAGTACGATTTGTTTCCCATCACGAAATTGATTACGGTTGTTGCATATATAGAATACGATTCGTCTTATTATATTGATATCGTATGATGACGATGGATCAAATCCTTCACCATCCCAAATGTGACCTAAAACATTATCACGTTAGTACCTACTAGCATTAAAAAGTGTTACTTTTGGTTTTATTAGTTAGTAAGCTAAAATCAAGTTGTCAATTGAAATTACTTGGTTTGTGAAATTTTCTGCTGCATTGGTTTTTGGTTTAAGTTTTTATTATATTCTTCATATCTTCATTAAAAAATAAGTAAAAAGTGTTGAGTAAGATACTGTAGAAAAGAATCAGTGGGTGGTTGTGGTAGATTTTTTCACAGGTAACTTCAAATATAGTTTTTAAAAACTGATCAGTAGTAAATGTTACGTTGTGAAATTTAAAGCAGCCCCGAGGAGAGAACCAAGAACAAGTTTTTGACAGGTTTCTAATAATAAATTTCGATTTACTTGTAATTTATAAAATAAATGTGTTAACGTCATTACAGAACCTGTATTTTCCCTTAGTTAAATGAAGATAAGTAATAAATCCATCTACCAAATAAATAAAATCGTAGTGTCTGTCTGTTCCAGCTAATCCCCGAAACGGTTGATCCAATTTAAATAAAACTTTGCAAATATGATAGGGCGTTAATTGTCAGAAGTGACATAGGCAACTTTTTATCACGAAACTACTTTTCCCACTTAACCAATATTTCTTATTCCTGAGTCCCACACCAGCTCTTAAGTGCAAGACATTTTGGCCCTAGAAATACTGTTTCGAAAGCTTGAATATTTTAAAGTAGTTTTAATCCCCCGAATCAATGGGGATTTTTGGGATTGTTGGGTTTTTTTTGGAAAGGAAAGGCGCTGGTCACATGCACAAAGTTATATTTTTAGGTTCCCTCGTTCGCACAAGGCAGTAAAGGTTGACAAAATTTATGTGAAATATATTCTAAACATTGATATTTAGAAAATTCCCAATCTTCTATGCAGCGTGTTTAGGCATATTGGGATTCTTATAACGAGATATTTCCTAAGTGATCGGTTCATGGGACCCAGGAGTGCAAAAATACGAAACTTGCCGTGTTTGGCTTCTTACTCATTTGGGACTTAATTACTTTGTAAATAGAGGCGGTCAGCCATCTAATTATTATTCACAATCTAGGTACCTACCTTTATTTCTGTGAGCGAATAGGAGATTTGTATCCAAAGCGGAATTGCATAGTATATAAGGAGAGCCTGTCGCTAACTTATTAAGCTGATTAAGATATTTATCTTTGAAGCTTTGATTTTTAAGAGTTCTAACTGCTTCGCAATTTATTCTGAAGGTGATAATCCTCCACCGACGGATTATATTTTGATGAGGTTTGCTGCTTTTAGCGACTAGCTTCCTTGAACTATGTTTTCATAAATATAAAAAAGTTTCCTAATAATAATATAAGATAGCGAAGATACTATATCCAAAAACTTATGACGAACTAAAATCATAAGTTTGATCATAGTTATTGATTTCTGATTCTTTTCTAGATTACGCACTTGACTTGACTTGATGCACTTTCTGATAACTTTATGATTAATTTTTGTTCTTGGTATGGCTACGAAACCACGTGACTCTATATTCTGGTATTTTAAGTCATCTTGTTGAAATATTAGATTTATTTTAATAATTTATTTATTATATATGTTATAGGTAATGTGTATAATGCAGGCATTCTATACAATGTCTAGGAAATGTATAGAATGCCGGGGTCGTTCAGGCAATGTATGAAATGATGTTCAATGTTTAAACTATTTTACACTTTACCTAGGAAATGTATAGAATACCTAGGTATTATATAAAATGCCGGTTGAAGCATAGGTAATGTATGTAATAGATTTTTCTTCTCTATGATTTAGTTAGATTGGTCTTTTGAGATCTGATGATGAAATGATATACTGATCTTTTGAGATTCGAATTAATCCTAATTTCAACTTCCACCAGCAGACGGCGCTGATAAGACATGTGTTCTATTGGTTGGTATGTATAAGTACCTACGAGTTTTTGCGTTGAGAGCGTTTCTCACATAGAAGTTCCCTTCGGATAAACGTTTCCATTTACAACGTACCAAAAAATTGCTGCAGAAAGTCGCCCTGTTCATTTCTTACTATTTGATTATGGAAATTTGATCATGATACGAAAAAAACCAACAGTTAACGTAACACAACGAACGAGTTGCAACTTGTTTACGGGGTAGTCCCGCACGCCGCACACGCGTCTCCTTCCCGTGGTCGTTCATTATACACATTGCCTGATGCGCTTCGGGCATTTTATACAATACCTAGGCAATGTATGAAATGAATTGTATTATATACATTGCCTGAACGTTTTAGGCAATGTATATAATGCCTAGGCGTTCTATACAATGCCGGATTATACACATTGCCTATAACATATATATTAAATATTTATTCTTATAGTGGTTGAAGCATGAGACCCTTTTTCGTCAAACTCATAATATTAACGATTTTTTATTTTGAATTGACTGGAATATTTATCTCATTCTTATCCATAAATTACTGGAATGAATTTCTGGTCACTGGTTTGCACTGATTTGGTTATGGTTACTATCAATCGTACTTTGTGATTCGTTCGTATGTACTGGGTAATCAACCGTATTCAATATTCAATCTTCTTTCAGTATCTCGCAACAAAAAAGCCCAGAAAATCCGAAACAAATCATTAAATTAAAAATGTTAGGACTTCGCAATTTAACAAAAATAACTCCTTTTGTCACCAAAAATGTTTCTCAACGTAATATGACTGTCATTTGCGTTCCTGCTAGGAACAAAGTATCCACAGGGGTAAGTACCTACTTTCTTAATGTTTTTTTTTATTATCTGACTGTGATTTTTTATATAATTCATTAAACTCGCTTCAAATAACTTCTTATTTGTTATTTTTTGTAATATTGCCGATGAGAAAATGATTACGTAATATTCGAAATAAGGTTATGTTATTACATAGAAGTACTACCTTTATAAGGTACAGACGCCTGCGCTCTGATCTGAACGCTTTGTATTTTGGGCATTTTCAAATAGCAACTAAAATCTTGAAGTAAGACGTAAAAGGCGCGTGCGGGCCCCTATGGTAAGGTAGGGGACTCTGTTCGTCCGTCGACCGTATTAGACGGTGTTCAGATATGAGAGCAGGTGTCTGTACCAATTTGATTTTAATGCTTAATTATAATAGTTTTGATTAACAAGCTGTGGTTGCTAAATATTAAAAATATAAAAATACCTTACATTATATACAAAATTCAAGTAGGTAATTAAAAAATCATAGAGAAAGCACTATATAGTAAGGTGTTCGGAATACGTACCTGCATTTAATTCAAGTTCAAAGTTCTGTAAGCCACTTTTGAAGCAGTTTTTACTGTATTGCATGTATTCCAGACTCCAAAGCAGATTACAAAATATGTTTTACAGTGTTGGTCACCAGTTGGCGCTGCAGTTTATGTATATTGTTCTGAAAAGACTGGGCCAGTTTTGGTATTATTTTACAGTTATATGTTACCAGTGGGCACTGTAGTAGATGCGTCTATCTAAATTGCCTAGGCCAATATTCTGATATATTTTTCATTTTACATAGGTAGTCTGATTGACATGAAGCAGAGCGGTATGGGCCGAAGGCCGGCTTTAGTTTCAGGGATTGACTTGGACACACTTTAACTAGTTGGTCAAGTTACATGCGCGTTTTATCCCTACCAATTGCTGAAACTAAGAGTTCTGTGTCTTGGCCTTTATTAATGCAGCGTAAAACTACAGTTCTGATTGGTTAATCACACTTCTGCTCTTTTAAACGACTCCACCAGACTGAAGGAACACATTATTAGGTGTAAGATTTTTCCTAGGTAACTAACCTAACTTGACGACATGCACCTAGTTCAGGTTCTTGGGTTTTTGAAATGGAATATGATAATCAAGTAGCTTCATAACACATGTCATGGGAGTCATTGTAGTACCGTTCTGTATTATTTATTAGTATAATGTTGGGGTTGCCATCAGTAGCGTGCGATGGGTCCAAAGCATGGCTACGCCAACACGACATCATCATCATCAGCCCGTGTCTCTCCACTGTAGGATATAGGCCTCTCCCAAGGCTCGCCACCACATACGGTCCTCCGCCTTCCGCATCCAATTACCCCCGGTATGGTGCTTCAGGTCATCAGTCCACCTGGCCGGGGGGCGTCCAACGCTTCGCTTCCCAATACGTGGCCTCCACTCGAGAACCCGTCTACCCCATCGGTTGTCAGTTCTACGGCAAATGTGACCGGCCCATTGCCACTTCAGCTTGCTAATCATTTCGGCTATGTCGACAACTTTAGTTCTTCGACGGATTTCAGGATTTCTGATTTTGTCCATCAAAGAAAAACCGAGCATAGCCCGCTCCATAGCGCGCTGAGCGACTTTAAATTTGTGAACCAGTCCTGCCGTGAGAGTCCATGTTTCGGCACCGTATGTCATTGTAGGCAGGATGCACTGGTTGAAGACCTTGGTCTTCAGACATTGTGGTAGTGGCGACGAGAACAGACGACGGAGCTTCCCGAAAGCAGCCCACGCCAGCTGAATTCTTCGGTCGGCCTCTTTGTTGAAGTTGTGTTGTGCAACACGACATGTGAACTTTCAATTTTCAAATGATTGTGGTGGAATCTTCATAGCGCCGCCCGCGCCGTAATACCTACCACAAAATCCTACCTGTGGGAGCTTAAAAAAAAGCCGTGTTGGTTTTAAAGGCTGTAACTGCTACTGGTAACATATGATTAAAAAACCATAAACAATAGGTTTTCGCTGTTGCAATAAAATTAAATATAAAAAATATATTTATAAAAACATCAAGTATTTGTTAATTAAATCAATGCGTCTTTTCGTTTTTAAAAACTCGTCAATTATTTTATTATAAAATAAACCTGACCCAGACTTGAAATATTGCGTAAATATGTGTGGATTCGTTTGTAAAAATCATTGTTTATAAAAGCTAATTGGTTTATAAAGCAAGAAATACCTACTACCTATGTTCTGTATGATTTAAATTACCTAGTTATCTTGTTACTGTGCAATAACTGCGAAATACATTTCTTTCAGTCCATTGAAATCCTCCATTTCCATTCCAAAAATTTCCATTTCGGTATTTTACACTTTTACTTCACCTAATTCACAGTTACTTTAATACAACTATAAAACATAAAACACAACAAATCACAATGAATGCATTTGAAAACAACAATGAAATTAGATACATTACATCAAACTTTCTCAGTTAATACTTGCAAACTTCACTTACTAACACCTGGCTTATAAGGCGTATGAAATTTCGATACATATCAATCTAATACGACAGAAACGTGAGTGGGATAGATGCCAATCATCACTACGTGTAGGAAAAAGACAAACATAAAAGACATCTAATTCTGGCTTACGCATGAAACTTCGTCGGGTCGGTCGGACGAACTCAGTCGAGGTCACTCGGTCACGTGTCGATCCGTGTCGTGATAGGCGCGCAGAATAGCGCGGCGTTTGAAACTACATGCTCGCGGGAAATTCAAATACTCTCACTTCTTCTCACTCTCATTTCTGCGTTTTACTTTATTGCTGTTGGAAAATTTTAGACATGCATAGCTTTTTGGCTTTCAAGGAAAGCCCGCGCCTGGTTGCCATGTGTATGTTACAACCACATAATTATGCCATTGAATAAATATATATTTATTAAAATCATTTGTTACAGGAGAAGGTCGTCCTGGCAGGTATGATGGTGGTGTCCTGGGTAACGGTCCCAATTTGGGTCCTATGCCACTTGAGGGAGTATGGCGGACGCGCATAGGGGACAGGATTGAAGACATTTTAGTCATATAAGAGTAAATGTTTTATTGAATTTCATGTAATAAATAGTTGAATACAAATATTGATTTGTTTTTGTTATTAAAGTACTACTACTAATATAATTAAAGGGGTCATAAGTTCTCACATAACTCTTTTGGGTAATAAATTATACAAGTTTAAATATTTATTAAATAAATAAGTGTAAGTATTTGAAAAGGAAAGTTATTTAATGCTTATTACCAGTCACCACAACACTGGCTTTGTTCCCACTGGTGACAAATGGGAAAAAATCCCATACTTTGCCAGGGGTGACATATAATAATAATAATATTACCTGCGACATTCGACACAGCGTCATCTAGTCCCAAAGTAAGCAAGTATTATGCTTGTATTCTGGGTAGTCGACAACTGTTAACCATACTTAAATATTCCTTATAAAATATACCCGGCTTTGCTCGGGTGGACTACGGAAACCTTACCGTTCCACGCATTAGTACATTGCACCCGTGCTAAGTCGGGGTGAGTCGCTAGTACAACCATATAGTATCATTACACTATGGTATCATCATCGTCATCTTCCAAACAAAGAAATTATCTGGCGCGTCTTGCAACAAATTTGCCATGAAAAAGGATAGTACCTAAGTCAATCTTAAAAGATACACTTATGCTGTCGCGGACTTTTGGTTAGAACTTTTAAAGGGGAACAATTCCATAATACCTACATGATTTTTGCTTAACATCAACCGTTTACACAGCGCGCGTAACGGAAGCTCTCAAAAGGAATAATTTTTCCCGTTTTTGCAACTTTTATCATTGATGCTCCGCTCCTATTGATTGTAGCGTAATGTAATAATAGCCTATAGCCTTCCTCGATAAATGGACTATCCAACACAAAAAGAATTTCTCAATTCGAACCAGTAGTTCCTAAGATTTGCGCGTTTAAACAAACTCTTCAGCTTTATAATATTATAGTATAGATACTTTTATGCTCAGACACGGAATAAAGACTGCGGTCATGGGCCACTGCAATAGTTTCGCAAAACGGCTGACAACATTTAGACATTCTGACGTGGTTTCTCGCTCTACGATATCACAAAAAAGTAACGGGCTAAGGGGCTACAATACATATACGTTTTAAACTGTTCTGACTTCTGAGGCGGTACGAAGTTCGTCGGGTCAGCTAGTCTACTAATAGAAATTGTCCCACCCTTCTATAATTAATAAATTAATTATTGTGTAATTTTATAAAAGCTAAAAGCACTCAATTAGGAGGAGGTATAAAGGGGGCATTGGAAGCAATTTCTCTTAGGGACCTCATCGGCCTAATTTTTTCAGATGTGCGTTGGGAAAATCACTCGTTTTTTTTCGTTAGACCCGTAGTCCTAGGTCTTCATTAACACCCCCTATACAGTTGTACCGCTTAACCCCATCTGAAGAGCTAACAATATTTTTGCTTGCCGTGCGCAACCCCAGCAAAATCCCGTGCGAATTTCGCTCTTTCACTGCTTTGATGACCGTTGGTGTCCTGTGAGCGAGACGGGGATCGAATCCGCGACCTTTGGATCTGCAATCGGCGTCTCCGACCACTAGACCAATCGATCAATCGACAGTCAGTGTATAACGTGTCATACTCATGAAAGTATATCAATTAAAATTGAAGTATATTTCCATCTTATTTTATTCAAACAAATACTATACAATTAAATACGTCACTTACCTACCAACAATTTACACAATACGAGTCACCTCGCAAATTGTTTTATATAGGTAGGTAGATATTTAGTTAAACATTTCACTAGTTAGGCTTTCCAGCCGTTTGATGTATCTGTTGTGACTGGACCACAAATATTGTGTTGCATAAACGTAATGTCACATCCAGCACTGCTACCACAATTTTCAAATTGTTTACTCGCCAGCGACGACGTAAACAAATTGTATTGTGAACTGGCATAGCGCCTCTAGCGGTTACGAGAAGAACTAACAATTCACATACAAATAACTTACGCCTTCGCTAGCGCGTATCGACATTAGAAACTCATGGTGACAGTGTTGTTTACATAAATATCCTTGGACCAATTGGCTGCACAATCTCTTCGTTCTCCTTTCCTGTACCCCGCGCAAAGTGGCTATACCTGTTTGTATAGCGTACGTGGTCTAAAATTTTGTAGTTATTTTGCAAACATAGTGTACTTACAGTAGGTACTTGCCATATATGGGGTGTTCGGCTGAATGTAGTCCAAAACTTATAGAGCGTGAAGAGTTTACTGAACTATAGGATAAATTTAAAAAATAATAAGTGATAAAAAATTAAACTTTAAACATCTTTCTCGGTAACCGTTAGTTTGCGTCATCTCCTCAATTGAAACTTTTGGTTAAGTTCGATAAACTCTCAGATCTGGGTCACTCTACACGCTCTATAAGCTTGGACTACGTTTAGCCGAGCACGCGATATATTATATACAGGATGTTCGGCTGAACGTAGTCCAAATTTATAATGCGTGTAGATCTAAAAATTGAAACGTTAAACGTGTTTTTCTTGGGAACCGTTAGTTTACTTCATCTGTTCACTTGAAAATTTGTGTTTGGCATGGTAAACTCTACACGCTCTAAAAGTTTGGATTACAGTGACCTGAACCAGTAGCGGCGTTAGGGTAGGGCGCGGTGAGGCGACCGCCCAGGGCGCCGGACATAAAGGGGCAGCGCATATCCTTCGCTCTTTTTTCATATAGATTTGAACAGCAGTTAGGGGGCGCCGTAGAATTTTCGCCCAGGGCGCTGGTAGCCCTAAAACCGGCACTAACCCGAACACCCCGTATATGTGCGGCTTAGATGTTTATTATATAAATGTCGCAATACCATAATTTCTCAGAAGCGTTGCGGCGGCGGGAAGTACGGTGGGCATGCGCAATAAAGTATGTGCATCGTATTTCATAGTCGCACATATAATTGGCAAATATTCTATTTGTTCACAATTCCTAGTACCAAGGGCTAAATTTATACAAGAATTATATAGTACTATAAAATAGTAAAAAAATATTGGAAAATATGTATATTGTATAAAATTTGCTTTTACATTTTAATATTTATCACAGAGTGTTATCACAGCAGATAATTGCTATTGAAAAGCAATTTAATATTATATTTATAAATTTTATAAACATATAATTATACCTACACCATTATATTAACTATAAAGAATTTTTTAAATTCGTTATACTAAATCACAAAACATTACTTTCCGCGGTTGGATGTTCATTTTACCATAAATTAATTTAAATATAGTCTAGCTGACAAATTGAAGATGAGGCAAAATTGATATAAACAGAAAACGCCATAATTAAGAAGAAGATGATGATGATCTAAACAACTCTATACAAGGTGAGATTTTAGTGACCGGCCAAAAATTTTCTAGATGTTAGGTATCACCAATAGACCTCATTGCGTAAATAAAAAATATAAGTTACATTTTCATAATAAATTATTTTATCCACAGTGTTATTTTATAACGTTTGGTCGCCTTCTTAACGCTATAGTAAACGTACGCGCCCGAGGCCTTGAAACGGAATAAGGCGGCGGGCATGAATGGTGACTAGAGTTACTGGTTTTTTCGGGAAAGGTTTGTGTAGTCATATCTAAATATTTTTGTATAGAACAAAACTAAAAGAAAACAAGACGGCTATCAGTTTTGTACCAAAAATCATTATATCAAAATTTGGCTGGTCATTAAAACCACAACCTGTATACATGTAACTCGGCAATCTTCAGAATTAAGCCATATAATAATATTCAATAAATACAATCTTCAAAAGTCTATTCCCAAAAGTAGGTAAGTATTAAATCAAAATAAAGAATATCATTGACTTCAACTTAAGGCCACAATAAGGTACTTAATATTTGGATATTTATACATACAAGTACTCAAATTATAATACAAAACCTAATTGCCAAATTGTTTTGGTCGGTTCTATACACAAAAAGATGCTTATATTAATTTACCTTTTGTACAACTCCATAAATAGGTTTTTAGGCTATTGTTTAACAGATTTTTTGCTAGTTTTTTTAATTTTTTTTATATAGTATTTTTTTATATAGGTTTCAATAGAAACATAAGCCTGAATAGAGAATTTATAATTCTCTTGTACTTTCTGTCTTGTAATTAAGATTGTACGATAATTTTTTCTTCTAATAAATCATTTCTCTCATAGCCAATCTATTTCTTATAATTAAATCGATACAGATGAAATTAAAAAAAAAAATCAAATTAACGACTGTTTGTTAATATTGTCTCTATAAGGCATTTAAGCGCCAGTGCAGTGGTAACGAGCCTAATGTCGTAGGTCAGTGCCATCATTGACCTCGTTCGACCTGGATTATTGTACTGATACCCGCTGTGGAGGCGTGCACCTACCGCAGACACAATATTAACTATAAATAGTCATTATTTTGCAGAAAATTCAATGTTTTTAATATTTTTTTCGTTTTTTTTTATTTGCTCATACAGCATGCATTGTGGACTGATAATAGCTGTTTGGTACTATAATAATAATAATAACACATACAATCACAACAACGTCTAGGTCCCAAACTAAGCATTAGCTTGTATTTTGGGTACCAAGCGAAGACACCACATACATATAACAACCAAGACCCGGTGCCAGTATTAATATTCATTATATGAAACATAAATTAGAGACTGGCCATAAAAATATATCCCCTTCTCTTTGAACTTACTGCGCCTTTTTGTGAATCAAAATTTGTCTATACATTAATATTCTTGTGGTCCAGTACAATACTGAATTTTTGCCTAGCCTATAAAACAAGACATTAAAAATAAAATAATTGGTGACTATCTTTCTGACTGATCCTGTTACAGAACGGACATTAGGTAAATACATAGTAGTGTTATAAATATTGCTAGTATTGATAATCATAGACTAAGAAAATATTTTATACCTACTCGACATTGTCATAGTATTCGCTTACATTCGAACACTAGACAAATAACACAGCAAATATTTTCCATAATCAAAAGGGTACTCTTATATAGTTGCAGCATCAGGAATGACCTGTCATGCGTATTGAGCGTAGTTCCAACTCAATATATTTTACCATCATCAGATTTCAAGCCTTTATTTCTGGAGTTCAGCCTTTCCTCGACAATAAGGACTTGATCCAAAAGCCTACCAAACTGGTTCGATGCAGGGTGACTGGTAACCTTCACCATCACAGAAGTGATGTCGTTTTGTGATATTCATTAAAGTTTTATAAATTACACAAGGTGTCGTTATTTGCTTCTACCAAATTAATGCAAGGCTGTCTAGGAGAATACACGTTTGACCGCTTCGGTCTGATGGCCCCACTGATCATCTGCACCAGTGGAGTCACGAGGACTTTCAAGTACTAATGTCTCCACTGTAGTAAGCCAGTGGAGCCATGCGGATTTGCTAATACTTATGTCTCCCCTCAAATTGTATAAGCACTGATCGCTATTTAATATACTATAAGTACAACGACAATTTGCTGTCAATATTTGTTGAAAAAATAATTGTCAATGGGAAAATCAATTTGCATTTGCTCGGATCTTGTGGAATGGAGCCAATTTCTGAAGAACAATTAGAATTTGTATATAGAAAAGGTGGAGAGGTACTATTTTACAAAAGTTACCTGTATTACAAGCATTGTTGCGGCTCCTGTATGGAGCCTAGCATCTCTATTATCGGAGAAAAGTAGCAAGTCTTTGTTTCTTATTTTCTATATGAGTGTCGTTCTTACCGAAAAGCTAGATCAGTAAGCTACTAGGTTTTTCTTTCCTTGTCATTCTCATAAAATTTCAGATTATTTACATATTCGACACACTACCAAAATGTCTGTAGTCCAAGGTCTTCAACCAATGCGTCCTGCCTATAATGACATACGGTGCCGAAACATAGACTCTCATGACAGGACTGGTCCACAAATTTAAAGTCGCTCAGCGCGCTATGCTCGGTGCAACAAATATTGACAGCAAATTGACTTTGTGCTTATAGTATATTAAATAGCGATCAGTGCTTATACAATATGAGTGGAGTCATAAGTATTAGCAAATCCTCATGGCTCCACTGGCTTACTACAGTGGAGACATTAGTACTTGAAAGTCCTCGTGACCCCACTGGTGGAGATGATTAGTGGGGCCATCAGACCGAAGGGCGTTTGACAGCATTTTGCATTCATTCAGGTTAAAACCTTAGTCATAATGTTCAAATTTTCATTTCATCACATGCAACGGCGCCATATCGACGCCACGCAATACCTAAATGTTCGCACAAGGTTATCGACCTCGAAACCTATCCTGTAACACTTTAATAGCCGTGAAAATATATTAATTTTACAAAAATAAATTTATTTTATTTGGGAACACATTTTTTTAATTTCATATGGGCTTAGAAGCTGATACTTAGTAACCCACATCAAGCTGGCAAAAAGTTTAAGACACACCTGGCATATTTAATTATTTTTTTTAGATGAGGTGGTGCGCGGCGTAGGCGACGACTAGTATACAAAAACGACCATCTGCGAACCCTGGTGTGCCCACACCATTTAGGTTCACATTTGGTCCATAGTTAAAAATGATGTGTAGTTAATACCATACCCTACAATCATTTCGTTCGTTCTAAGATTAACTATAAAGAAGGACGCCCATCTCTCATACAAACATGTGCTAATAAAAAAATAAAATGGGTAGGTACTTTGAATCTAATGCATGTGGTTTGATTTGTATACGCTGCTGTCAAATTAATTTACTCTATGGTATAAGTAAACTAAGCCTTACGATATAGATACATTTTTTTAAAGCTAGGAGTTGACCGGCATTAAGCAATGAAAGATTCCATTCCACCAGCCCATTATGGCCCACTACAGACAGGGTAAGGGGGCTTGGAGCTTAATCCGCCACGCTGCTTGCGAATGGTTAGATAAATGCAACTCTCCTATAAAGTGATATTGAGTTGATATGAGTTAGAGATTCAGTTGAATTCAAAACAGCACACATAGACTGACTTCTGGTGTCATTAAAAAAAAAACTATATTAATTGTATGTACAACTTTGTGAGAATAAATAAATAAAATATTTAGTCAAACTTGACACTGGCACAACTGTCTGTACTTATCTACCTAAAAGTCACCAAAGGTAAAAGAAGAATAAGCCATCTATTACAAAATGCCTTGTGAAGATTATCAAAATGGAGAATGTCCATTTTTCTTTTAGAAACTTTTAGAAAAACAATGAAATACCTAAAACATGTTGCTTCACAAACAGTTTCTACGTTTATGGTTTTTATCTCGAATACTTTTCCAAACGTAAGCTGGGTGTCATTCTTTAAATCTTTTTAAAAATGAAATGTGTATTATATCCTTTTACAAAATTAATACAAGATTTAACAAAACATACTAAATATCACACGTCTCCGGTACGAGATCAAATTAACAATCTAAGCCAAATATATAATTTATCATAAATAACTTATACTAATCAATACAATCTTCTTTCTTGAGGTACAATAAATAAAACTGCCTTTTGCGGATCTGTATTTAGTCAAATGTATTCCTTATAACTAATACATTAATATTACACAATAATAGATTTAAACCACAAGATATGCCCTATCCGTGCCAGTTGCTCTCCTAGTATAGGAGACTACTGTCAAAATGTGATCGAATCTTTAAATAATGGAATACTCTTTACACATTTAAGTGTCCACATTTGTAGCATGTTCCCGTACAAACTGTGTAAACGATAGGGCTCATCGAAGATTTAAATCTATGTACATAATACAACGTACTCACTTACTCAGCACTATCAACTGCTGTGTTTTGAAATCCTAAAAAAATAAAAGAAAATTAAATGTAATCACTATATGTAGAACTAAGTCGTATTTGTATGTTTGTCTGTCAATCTCACAGAAATCTAAATAAATAGGCACTACCTATACGGCATATCCAATAGCGAGAACACGTGATTTCTATGATCTGTGGTCAAATTAGTCGTGTTTTAAGTCTAGTCGTTTTTTCTCGGTCTGTCTGTGGATATCTACATATACACGAAATTGAAGCGGCACAAGCTCTGCGACAAAGACGATATTATCGGTCCGTAGCCTTGCGCGTTGTCATATAGCTCGAATAAAGGAGCCGCTACCAATTTATAATTTTTTGGTACAGCGAACAACGCTCTCTCCTGCAGCTGGACGAGGAATAAACGCTTATGTTCTTTGGGTTTCGTGATGTGCGGAGGTATGTACGGATACTGAGGCGGCTCGAAATTCGGACGCCACCAATTACCTGAAACCAACCAGCGTGAGCATTACGATAAAATTTCGATAGCGATTACTTCGTTTGATCTCGATTATTGTGCCAGTCATCGCCACACTGCCAGCCACCCACCTCACAGAAACAACATTAATGATAGACAAGTTTTGATGACAAATGTAGTAAATTTTTTATACGTTATCTTTTATCAAAATGGCACAACAATTAAATTACATCATACATAATGACTAAGGCAAAATATGTATTAACACTCAATAGATATTTTTTCACTATAACATCTCAGAAAAATACGCTTCATATAGCATTGGAAAGGGCTCAGGCCATAGGTGTACACAAAACTGCTAAAAATGTTAAACAGCTTTTGATATAAAAAATATGCGGGGATATGATTTGCGGTAAAGTAGAAATTATTCCGGACATGTTTAAATATAAATACAATTTAAATTACTTAAATATATTCATGCAATCGAAACTACTAAAGCGGTTAAATTTTAATAATTTGTAATCGACCAATCACAGCGCGCAACGATCGCCCAGGCCAGAGTACTCGCGATCACGCTTCTAGTTGCCAGCACGACCTCGCCTGAGTCTCTAGCACCCAACGCTCTGATTGGTCGAAATTAGTATGCAAAATTGAATATAATGAGGCCCAGGTCCGACACTATTCATTCGACCACCCACCGGCAACCTCAAGAAACACTACAAAAAAATGTGCTCCTAAGAAAGAAAATAGTGCCCTAATATTGTTTGCTTTGCATCGCAAAATAATCGTCATCAATGTACCATCCCGCACAAGAAATAATTAGTATTTACCGATGGTGTCTTCAATAAGCCATTCTTGTTTGACTCCATCCTGTCGACCTAGTGTCTCCGTAAGCAGCCTCTTCAAACCTTCTATCTCATCCTGAAACATAAAATAAAAATGAGAATGGTCTGTCAGACAAAATATAAACATTAAAAAAATATATATAATATATTTCAAGGTCATCACTATTTCACACCTTTATGTATAGAAATGAATTATTTAAAATATTTTAAAGTGTGGAGTCATTACAGGTGAGAAATATGTAACACATAATCCTTTGAATGCCTTACAGGGTACCACAGACAAGTCAACCTTATAGACCACGCTTTGACAGGGAGTAGCATTCGCCAAGGCTAAGTAGTGACACTACATAACTACGTCTCTTCTGAGCGGTCAGTTGTAAGCACGTCGGAAGCCATTAAATTGTCAATTTTGAACGAGCCAATGAAAACTAGCCGACCTCTCCCCGCACCCCGCCACTTTTTGGCGATTTCGTTTTCGTACTGACGTTTATTAAAGCGTGGTCTATAGGTTGACTGGTCTGTGCTTACAGGGTACACAATAAAAAACTTTGATTAAAGTGAGTCATTTCAGTAATTCGTCTTTTGATTTGATTAATTTTTAATGTCTCAAAACCTGTAAAATGGTGATTTTTAAGGTCCCATACTTCAAATGGAAAAAAAGAACCCTTATGGGATCACTTCCTTGTCAGTCTGTCTGTCAGGATCCTTTTTTCTCAGGAACGCATAGAGATATCAAGTTGAAATAAATATAAAATAGTTAAGTCTACAGTCTCTTGCAGCTTTAAAAAAAATCAAGCTAATATTAGGACGGCGAAAAGTCTTTTTGCATATGGTTTGTATATACTTTTAAGAAAATCTCTTTGGCTGTACTAGTTGTATCTAGCTGGTTTTGATAAATATTGTTTCCCGCCGGTTTTCATTTGTTTTTCTTTCTGTCAAAATGAATGAATCTAATGAAGAAATTTGATACATGATAAAATTTTATTATAAAAAAGGAAAAAAATGCAACGCAAGCAGCAAAAAAAATTGTGACGTTTATGGCCCTGATGCGATGTCAGTAAGAGTAGCACAAAGTTGCCTCAAAGTTTTCAATCCGGGAATTTTGATGTCAAACATGCACCTCGCTGTGGTCGCCCAGTCACGGCTAAAATGGACGCCTTTTTTTAAAAAGTGGAGCAAGATTGGCATATCAGTAGTTACGACATAGCTGAAGATCTGGGAATTGGCCACAAAACAGTTTTGACCCAAATGAAAAAAGCTGGGTACAAAAAAGCTCGAAATTTGGGTGCCACATGAGCTCACTGAAAGAAAACTAAAGAACCGTGTACTCATTCGCGATTTTTTATTAGACGTAATGAAATCGAAACGTTTTTGAAGATATTGATAACTGGTGATGAAAAGTGGATTAAGTACGATAAGAAGGTGCGGAAAAGATCGTGGTCAAAAGTCAGACTGTGACAAAACCCGGGTCAACTCGCAATAAGGTAATGCTGTGTGGTGGAATTGGAAGGGTGTAGTTCATTATGAGCTTTTACCGCCAGGCAAGACCATTGATTCAGATCTCTACTGCAAACAACTGATGAGATTAAAGCAAGAAATTGAGAGAAAGCGACCGGAATTAATTGATAGAAAGGGTGTGGTCCTTCATCATGATAACGCTAGACCTCACACATTTTTAGTCACTCAGAAAAAATTAAGAAAGTTTGGCTGGGAGATGTTAATGCATCCGTCATATAGCCCTGACCTTGCATCTTCAGATGTCCACCTGTTTCGGTCTCTTCAGAATTCTTTAGACAGTATCAGGTTAACATCAATAGAGGACTGCTAAACCAACTTGTCGCCTACCTACTGTAGACATTGTGTAGTAGACACACAGAAGCCCCAAAATGTCTACAGCAACGGGATCATGTCACTACTGACAAAATGGCAGACAGTCATCGAACAAAATGGCACATATATATTGGAATTAAATGTAAATAAATTTTGAAAAAAAAAAATGTTTTCAGTTTTCATGTAAAATGCGAAGGAACTTTTTCCCCTCCCCAATAAGTCAACACAGTAAAAGATGATAGTCATTTATGCAGCAAATTTTTACACTCCGAAATTAATAAAATCTTATGAAATTTGGCAAGAAGCAAGGTCTCACAGCACAAGGTTTGAAAGTAATTAATTTGTAGTTATATGAGACCAGATTTTTTTTTTAATTTTTAAATTGATATATGTGTTTACATGCCATCTGGCAGTAAGAAGTGACAAATATGTTATATAACAGTACGAAACCCTCAAGGTATGAATTAAAATCACGTTTGGCCAGTTTTAAATTTTTAAAATTATATCTTTGAAAAATGTTGTATTGCAATAAGTCATAGAACATTTTCTCTTTGTATTCAATCGCATCCCACAAAAATCACATTTTCTTGCAGTTCAGCTGTGAAAAGTTTTTATTTTTTTTCACAACACACAGCTATGCGTTTCGATAGATGGCACAATTTTTAGGCAGACAAAGGTAATCAATACTATCATATAAATAAATTATTTTTATATGTATGTTTCTGACAATTTAACTTAAAAACTATAATTATTTGGTGGATTTTGATTGCACGTTATTAAACAAATTTGGAATGTCTCTTTAACGTCCCAAACACGAAAATGTAGTGAACCCGGACGGAAATATAATTTAAGAATAAAACAAATAATATAATATACATTTTCAAAAGTATTCTGTTAAAACCCAGGCACTACCCATTAACTAATTTGGGTTAGGACCAAGGTCACGAGCTCTTGAATGTCAGGGACAATTGATTGATAATGATTGATTACAAGTTAATAGGTTAGACTACAATTTTTTCAGATTCTTACCTCTCCTGGGTTCAGTTCCCCACCAGGAAGCTTGAAGAAAGCTGTACCAAGTTGCAAGAGCAGAACATGTGGCAGTCCATGCTCATGTACCAATAGAACGCCTTCTACCGACCTGGATAACATTATAACATGAATCATGTTTCATTTAATACCAGATTTAATACAGATTTCCAGTGTCTAGCTAGACAAACTTGGTTGTCACATTTGTATGTTTTAGAGACCCCACAGCCTGCACCCCACAGAAAGTCTGCACTTTCTATCAGTGAAAATTTAGTTTAAAGGCAATTATGAATCTAATCAAACTTTATTATCGCACATTATGCTCACATCGACGACCGTTTAGCCTAGTGGGTAGCGACCCTGCCTGGAGGAACCGGGTTCGAATCCCAGGTCGGGTCGGGTCAGCATTTATATGAATATTGATACTGGTACCGGGTCTTGGTTGTTATATGTATGTGATGTCTTCGTTTGGCACCAAAAACACATGCTAATGCTTAGTTTGGGGCCTAGACGTTGTTGTGATGTATACATTATTATTAATACAGCAATTCAGTATTGGCCAATAAAAAATAATTATCACATACCATACCTTCCCCCCTTTAGGAACCCCATCCCTCCTGACACATACACTAACCTAATGATTTGAAAGAAATTGACCATTAACCTAAATGAGCCTAATTCGAAATTGATCAATAAGCTTCTGAATGGCTTTTTGCTCCGCTTCGTTCCTCACATTGACATAAACAAACCTAACTTAACCGAATGATTTTGAAAATAGACCATTAATCTAATTCAAAATTGATCAAAAGACTTCTAAATAGACCATTAACCTAAACAAAA
Source organism: Luffia ferchaultella (assembly GCA_949709985.1). Classification (NCBI taxonomy): domain Eukaryota; kingdom Metazoa; phylum Arthropoda; class Insecta; order Lepidoptera; family Psychidae; genus Luffia; species Luffia ferchaultella. Next base: position 8,033,492 of record OX453268.1, read on the forward strand.
CAAATTGAAAATTGATGAATAGGCTTCTGAATGGCTCGTCACTCCGCTCTACTTCGCTCCTCGCATTGACATAGACAGCCCTAACCTAACTTAATTATTTACCTTTAACCATTAACCTAAATTAACCTAATTCAAAATTGATCAACAGACTTATAAGTAACTCTACAAATGAAAAAAAGTAAATTACAAAATATAATTTACAAAAAGTAAGTATTTAATTACAACAAAAAGTAAATATTTAATTACTAAAAAAAAAAAGTTCCTAAAAAAAATTATTATTGTGTGTGCATCAGTCCACTACCAGCGATCGATAAACACCATCAACTAACCAGTAATCAGTAGAAGCTATATAAAATTGCACCCGAAAGGGCTACCTTTTAATACCTTAGTGCAAATGGTGTTTATAATGCTAAATAAACACATGGTTAACATTCGGTGGTTAACATAAAGTAAGGATTTTACAATGCAGTGCTAAACATTTACAAATGGATAGTAATATTGAGACAAATAACTGTGTAATCCAGGTTGATGAAGGCTGAGAGATTAAAAACTGTGGTTAATAAAAAAATTAAAATCATTTCTAAAATCGATAAAAAAAATACTAACCTCCTCATGCCAATTTTGACAAACTCCTCTCGCATCCTTTGAAATCTTGCTGGTACTGAAGCATCTTTCTCGAATAAAGGTTCTTTAGTGCCAAAAGTATAGTTGGTCAATGGATATAAGTTAATTGTCCTATTTAATGTGACGCTGGGGTTACTTTGACTGTTTTGGTGTTGTAAGCCGGGTCTAGGCCATTGTTTGTTATTAGGATTCTGTACCACGGCCATTTCTTTGATAATAAATAATTGATATTATTAAGTTATAAGAAAACACTTATTATGTAGAAAAGGTAGAAAAACGTCTTTGCAGAAGTACTAAATTATAAAACTCAGACTCAAACCAGAAAGCCACAAAATATCCACAACAATTGAGAACAAGCTATTTTGTGCAACAAGGTCAACAAACAAGCGTCCATTCACACCATTGGTCCATACAGGTGGTCCACAGCATATAAACGTTAAAAACGATATAAAATGTATTTATGGTCCACAGAATATTATAATTAAGGATTAAACGATATATCGAAATTATACGCATAAAATATCGAAATTTCTATCGATATTTTAACTATCGGTATATCGAACATCGATATTTGTCTGGTTTCGATATTTATACATCGATATTAAATAAGTCTTACGTCCCTGAATGGTATCCGATGTTGAGAAACCACTAAAAGAAGTCTATTAAATTTTAAGAAAATGACAGTCTCCTTTCATACTACTTTTGCTTCGTGAATATATTTCAATGATTTGTGAGGGAGATGGAGCAACTGATGCATATGAAATACCCGGTAAGTACTTATAAAGAAATAATCTAATTTAATTATAATAACGATACCTATTTATTATGGGGTTTTATAGACATAAAAAAAAACAAATAAAATGTTTTCTTCTTAAACACATATCTAGTAAAAAAAAACACCAGATGTCAACTTATTACCAAACTGTCAGTTACGTGAACTTATACTGTTTGATACCATACTGCGTCATGCTGTGTCACTCTAGGGTTTTTTTGTTTTGCTGTATTTGTTATTAATTTTTTATTTGACTTTATTTGCTTTTACTACCTTTTAGCTGCTTTTAGCTAGCTGTTGTTCGTTGTTATTCTATAACATTGTATGACATTCATGGTTGATGTTGATTGATGAGTTCACTATTATATAATTTTTAACCATAGTTTAAGAAGCAAAGGCATTCATTATCTTAAATGCACTTGAATATTTACGAAAATATTAAAGAAACCCCATTGTAGAAATCAAAACTGTAATTATATTACCAAGCATATAACTCGTTTACCAAAAATTGAACATCGCTGTAACTACCCCGTTCACACTCATTTTTCTAGGCAGCGTTGGCGGTCGTTCTTTTAAAATTCAACGAGACTACTCCAAAAGACATGTAAACTTTTATTTCGCCCTCACTTTTCATATACGGGAAGTATCCTAGGATAATTTTTTTTAAAAGGATAAACATCGATATTGCGGCTTATAAAGGTCGATATATCGAACATCGATATTTCTTTGGTTTCGATATTTATATCGATATAAATATCGATAATAAATACTTCATGCATCCCTGAATCATAAAGTAAAAACAGCAGAAAGAGGCGGTGTTTTCATATCCAGTGCTGCCATCTTTTAAAGATACCCTAGTTATGGACTAATAGAGAATATTTCGAAATCCTTGTAATAATGTTTTCAATGAAGATTCTTTAGGCATGCAAAATCTTTACTAAAACGAACAAGGCACATGTTACAATCCTAATGAGTAGCTTAGGGTTTACAAAAGATATTATCAAGACATCTGAATTGATAAATCATACGTGTAACTACAAAAACATTTTAGAAGGGAAATTTTAATCACTATCCGAAATTCTAGTTATTTGATATCACCATTAGACCCTATTTTGTAAATAAAAAATATAAGGTGAAAAATTCATAATCAATAATTTTATCTTAAAGAATTATTATACCGTGTACGCAATATGCTTGAAAAGGAATAGAAAGTTTTCTCTTTACGTATTAATATATAGATTATCAATTGAAAAGGTTTGATTCCCTGTTAAAGCAACATATTTTATAAAAATATAAACATACAGTTTTGTTTTCTCAAAAATCGAGCTCCTGACCCCTTTGAATACTTTTTGCTATTGCTCATGGTCCCCATCTACGAACATACCTATGGATCGCAACAAACAGTAAAAACATGAGTGCACTGATAGCTAGAGATGATTTTTATTACTTATTTTATTACAGTGAATCTTTGACTTTTAATATCAATTGTGAAGAGAATAAACTCTGCAAAGGAAAGCGTAAATTTATAGTGCCTACCTAGTACCTAACAGAATGTAGTTTTCATTATAAAATATTTTTTTTAAATTATCTTTTACAATAACATCACAAAGATAAAATGCATCTAGTTTTCGCTTACTAGCTAAACGCTATCTGTCATTTTCTATAGACTTTTTACTTATAAAAGTACATTTTATTAGTTAATCTGTTACTCGTTAAATAATAGTCTAGTTAGCTGTGATAGTTTTCCTTTTAACTACATTATATATAGGTACTCTTGTCATAATTTTTTTCCACATATCCAAAAACACTGGTTTAGCTGGTAGAGGAGGGGGGGAGGACACATGACTTTAACAAAAATTAGGACTTTAGATGTGCATATCTTAACAACTGTTGACTTAAATAAAAAAACTTTTTTGAAACCTTGATATTATTTTTTAAGACCTATCGTTTGTACCTTTCGCGTTAACATATGATGATTTTTTTTCATTATTCAGTTACATGTATGGCGACCTATCCAAAAAATTCGTAATTTAACTACGACTTTGTGTAGCTGTTCATAGATTACACCTACCTTCCAAATTTTATCTATATATTGCCAATAGTTTCCGAGAAAAACCACAGACAGACAGACGGACGGATGGACATGGCGAAACCATAAGGGTTCCTTTTTTTCCACTTGGCTACAGGACCCTAAAAAGATGTTCATCGGCTTTTTAACAAAGATCATATTTAAATTGTCGTGATAAAAATTTCATCCTGTTTGAAATTATTATTTTTTGTTTCTATTCGACAATTTTGAACCAAATAATGCCACCTTTTTCAATATTTAAAATCACAAACCAAAAATTTGCAGCAAGCTCATGTTTATCTTATCGATGTATAATCTGTATAATCTAACAATAATTTTTAATGTATTTCTAATCTTTTCTAGTTTTGCTTATATATAACATTCGTGCCGCTTATATCCAAACCATGGATATAAAATAATACGCACCTATCTTGGCCGCTGTGAAGTTATTTACAGAAACCGTTGCAGTAGCATAAAATAGGAGTGCGAAAAAGATGAAGGAGAGGTCGGATAGCTTACGCTACTTGCCGCTCCAATACTACCATTTGCTGTCCGCGTGGTTGTACCGGCATATTGAGTCATTCACAATTAAAGCGGCAAAGATCTGTTTGTATTACTGTACGTAGACATGCCACGTCGTGATCAATAAAAGTGAGCAAAAACTATATGGTACTGGAATAAAATTTTAATAACAATATAATAATAATAACATATACATCACAACAACGTCTAGGCCCCAAACTAAGCATTAGCTTGTGTTTTGGGTACCAAGCGAAGACATCATATACATATAACAACCGAGACCCGGTACCAGTATCAATACTCATCATATAAATACTGACCCGACCTGGGATTCGAACCCGGGACCTCCAGCTTCGTAGGTAGGGTCACTACCCACTAGGCTAATTTTGAAATTACATTTCACGTATAATTTAACGAAGTGTTTAGAACCTATAATGATAATGACGTAGATCTGTCTGATCGTTAAGAATTAAAAAAATGAAATAGGTTTTTACTATGTAATATTTTAATCGAGTAATTTATACAATTAATTTTTCGATTTAGGTGAATTTGTTTTCGTGAACCTGGTAACTCAATTCTAGAACAATTGATGAATGTTGTTTAGTGATTGGTCAAAATTCTGGAGAACGTTCTCGATTCTTATTGGATGGTGGGGAAAGGTATAAATACCAGTCTAAAACCCGGGAACTCAGACCCAGTTTTAAAAATATCGTATTGTGTTGTGGTGGTCGTGGTATTGTGTAGTGCTCCGAGCTGCTCCTAGCAATAATTGTGATGGTGTTGTACAGTATTGTTGTTTAGTGCCCTTAGTGGACTAATGTGAAAGTAAAATGGTTGCGATTGGTATCGATTTGGGTTCTACGAATTCTTGTGTGGCTATATGGCGGAATGGATATGTGGAAATAATTCCCAACGATTCAGGTAACAAAACCACGGCATCTTTTGTCGCTTTCACATCAAAGCAGGTACTAATTGGCGAAGCGGCTAAAAGTCAGGCTGTTTTTAATCCTACCAACACGATTTTTGGCGCGAAAAGGCTGATTGGACGACGTTATGACGACATAAATGTTCAGGCTCAGTTACGTCACTTCCCGTTTACAATTACCAACGACGACGGTAAACCTAATATAGTTGTAGAACATAATAAAAAAAAACAAAATTTGGTTCCCGAAGAAATTAGCTCTATTATACTATGCAGAATGAAGGATATGGCCGAAAATTATTTAGGTGTTGAAGTAAAAGATGCCGTTATCACCGTACCGGCTTACTTCAATGATTGCCAAAGACAAGCAACCAGAACAGCTGGAGTGATAGCAGGTCTAAATGTTCTGAGAACTCTAAATGAACCCACAGCAGCTGCGTTAGCTTATTGTCTAGAGAGTAATTCGAATAACGCTAAAAAAAATTTAGTTTACGACTTAGGTGGAGGCACTTTCGATGTTTATATTATAACCGTAGAGAAGGGGCAATTTACAAAGTCAAGGCTACCGCTGGAAATACTAGGTTGGGTGGTGACGATTTCAATAATAGACTAGTTAGTTATTTCGCTCAAGATTTTATAAAAACGCATGGGAAATTTTTATTAGGCGATTCTAAAGCAGTTAGAAGGTTGAAAAATGCAGCGGAATCAGCGAAAAAGTGTTTGACTTCTTCGAAAGAAACTTTTATACAAATAGAATCTCTTAAGGATGGTATGGATTATTGTTGTAAAATATCTCGACAAATGTTCGAAGATTTGTGTTCCGATTTATTCACGGACACTTTAAAACCACTGCAACAAGTTTTACTCGGTGCTAAAATGAGTAAATCAGATATTGATGAAGTAGTTTTAGTTGGAGGATCATCAAGAATACCTAAAATACAGAATATAGTCAAAGAATTTTTTGGTGGCAAAACATTAACAACTTCTATAAATCCAGATGAAGCTATAGCTTATGGTGCTGCAGTCCAAGCTGCAATACTTTCTGGGAGCAAACACGAGAATGCCATTGTCTTTAGGAGTGGAGACAGCCAGAGATTTAATGTGTAAAGTGATAGGAAAAAATACACCTTTTCCATGTAGAAGAACGAAAGAGATTACTACTTTGGAAGATAATCAAACTGCTATGACCATAGAGATTTTCGAAGGCGAGAGAAGTTTGACTAAAGATAATAATTTATTGGGTGTTTTTGAATTGGCCGGTATACCTCCTGCTCCTAGAGGTGTACCTAAAATAGATGTGACATTCGATATTGATGCAGATGGTATATTAAGTGTGATAGCGCAAGATTGGAGTACGGGTAATAATAATGGAATAGTTGTAAAAAATGACGCTAGACTGAAAACTAACCAAATGGAGAAAATGAAAGCTAACGCTATTGTTTTTAGAGAACAGGACAAACGAAACAAAATACACTTAGAAGATAGAAATAAATTAGAAACTTATGTTTATAGTGTGAAACAAGCTATAAGCGATGATAGAGGAAAACTGAAAAATGAAGAAAAAATACATGTCCTGAAAGAATGTGAAGATATAATCGTGTGGTTAGATACAAATGCAGATATTTTGAGTGGAGCATTCGAAAGAAAAATGAGAGAATGCATGAAAAAGTGGTCCGAAGTATTAAATAAACTGTGTGAAATTAAATGTGATAGAAGTTACAAAAGACAGAAAACTGTAGATGAACAGTTGTTACAGCTGACCGAAGAGCAATCGGCAGTGGAATAAGTTAGTTTGAAAGCGACTGTTTAGACAAACTATTGCCTGCTACTGCGTTTAGAGATACAGTACCTAAGCAGCACGAGTTAAGAAGAAGCAGTCCGTATAGTAGTTCTATTGTTCAGTTCTACTAGTAGGACTAAACGCATAAAAAAGTTCTTTGAGTCCTACTAATTTCTGTGTGATATTCAATAGAACTAAACCGACAATACTAGTAAGAATAACTGAACAAAAAGTAAAGTCCTGCTGTTTGCAGAGTACGAATATTTATTAGACTAAACGAAATAAAGTATCGAACGTTAATTTGATATTTTTACAATGAGAAATGAACGAAAGAGCCATCAACATATGTGATGGCTCTTAGCTAAACAAATACGAATACAAGCATAATTATGACTTATTTTATTTCTAAGATCCTGTTGGAAATTGGAAATTGACCAGCATCATTTGCTATTACAAAATACTTATATTTATTTACGAGTTACAAATAAGTAAATCTAAATTACAAGTTCCGTTTAGATGTGCCTTTAATAATCCGGAATTGTCAGGGACATGTGTTCACTTATTTTCCTTTATAATAACTGTTAATAGAACTGAATGGTAGAACTATACAGACTGCTTAATTTTTTTGTCCGTTCATTTCTACCTACTAGTAGAAATAAATGGATTTTTTTCTACGTTTAGTCCTACTAAGCAGTACTTAACGGTAGAACTATGCGGCCTACTTCGTTAAGAATGCTATTCTTCACACGGGTGTATTATTTAGTTTCTAATATGCAAAATGAGAAGTAATGGCCTCAAATGGCCTGAAATACTACTCCCATCACGCTATAACTTATCCTGACAGATGAAAATGTATCAATGTTGAATTTCTTTGACGTTTGTAGGCCATTATTTTAATAATTTTGAATAAATTATTTATTACTGACTGCAGTTTTATTTTTGCCCCCCCCCCCCCTCACCCTCTTTTTGCCTTTCTTCAATGTACTTTAATATTTAAAAGAAGGAAATAGGTGCATCTTAATTATATCGCTACCTAATCTAACAGTTAGCTCTACTTGTATTAATGCCTTTCTTCAATTTACTTTAATATTTAAAAGAAGGAAATACGTGCATCTTAATTATATCGCTATACCTAATCTAACAGTTAGCTCCTATTTGTATTAAAAAAACTTATTAAATAATTTTTATATTTTAAAATCTACAAATAAAATTAAAGCACAAATCTTGATTTGTTTTTTTCTAGGTTTATTTTTATATATAAATCGGTTTTCAAATTCGGTAAGAGCACTTTTTGTATTATACCGTTTTTATGTTTTCTATCGAAAATATGGTTCTGAACTGATTTCTTTCAAAATAAAATAGAAATAAAAATGAAAAGAAAAACTGATTTCGTTCTGTTAATTTAGAAAAAAAATATAGTTTTTAACTATAAACTTATTAAAAATGGTGATTGACAAGACCAGACATTATGACGACATATTTACAATTCCGTAAAAGAGTTGAAATGATTTTATGCCATGATTGACAGTTTAACGGCTCCTTTAGGAGGGCTTTTTCGAGGAAAACCCCATAACATATAATCATGTTATATCCATTTTTCTATCGAAAATTAGGTTTAAAACATATGCTTTATAAGTAATTTTCTTTTTCAATATGGTTTTTTTGTGATTATTTTTTTTATATGGATTTTTATTCAAAAGAACAACAGTCGTAAATCAGTGGGATAAGAATCAATTTCAACTTTACACTCTCTTCTTTTTTGTGATATTAAAAAAAAGTGTTTGACAAGACCGGATGTGACGACATACGTACTCTTTCATAGAGATGGATCTTCATCTCTATGGAAGAGTTCATATGTCGTAATATCCGGTCTTGTCAAACACCATTTTTTTTAAATTTATTACAAAAACAAATAAAATAAAGAGTGTAGTTGAAATTCATTCTTATGCCACTGAATTACAACTGCTTTATTTTGAGGTCATGTTGCGAAACATTATTAAATAAAACCATATAAACATTATTAAAACAAATAAACTAAAACTTTTCACATTTCACAATTTTTACAGGTATCTATATTTTAAATAATTTGGCCCAGAAACAATTACCTACACCGCTGTCTGTTATAAAAATACGCGAAAATCGCAAAAAAAATATATTAAAAAATTATAAACTATTTTTCTGTCGGAATTGCATTTTATTTATACTTTTAGCTATGTATTTACATTTAAAGTCAAAAAATAAAGAGATTCCAGACATTTTTTTTTTACAATAAATCAAAAGTAAGATATCGCAAAAATACGCATATAAAACGTATCGACGGTCCTTCTCATAAACATAATATACTAAGAGTATTATCCAGTATCTTTATGCTCCTCCTAAAATAACTGTACAATTTTTTAATTTTCTTTCTTAAAAAAATTTATTTTTTCTCTTTTGTTTGACAAGACCGGATAATGTACGACATATGTACTTGCAAGTATTTTATCATTTCTTCTAATGAAACCACTTTAAACCATTTAAGCACCCATAAAATGTACGGGCAATCGACCGAAATCGTGTCGATTGCTACTTCGGCGCTAAACCGTATCGACCCAAATTGGGTCGCTTTCTACTCGCTTCCAGTACTTTCTTTTTATAATATACAAATATTTTATAATGGGTTTTTGGCTTTATACAATACATTTGATATATATTTAATTTAATTACACAATTTTTGAAGTCCTTATTAAAAAAAAAATTGTAATTATATACTTTTCACCCCCATTTCTTCACCCGTTTCACTCTTATTTTTATTTATTTTTTGAGTATAATAAAAATGGCAATGTTGTGCAGATATCATAGTTTTTTTTTTTTTAATATTCCGTCAGGAATCGGTGGGAAATGGTCAGTAACTACGACGCTTTACGCACCTATGTTACGTACAGAACCATTTACGCACAGAACACAGATCAAGCTTTACATCTTTACACAAACCTTTTTGACAACTTGTCAATGAGTCAATACTATATTTTATCTGATCAATCATTGACCTGGCAATTTTTGAAAACTGTGAAAAACGCAAACGCAATTACAATCTATTTTTTGAAAGTTTATGTAGAAGAATTATAATTTTAAGTAATATGTCACAGCAGTTAGAATTATTATGTACCAGCGGTTCGTCACAGTGGTCCACTATTCTTCTAATAACTCCTGAAATACAGAAAAAGGAAATTAAACCTTTCCTCGCATGTAAGTTGTAGGTTTCAGTTTCTGCTTAGTTTGTATGTAATATTGTACTGGCTCCAAACTCTTCATGAGACATCTCGTCGCTCTTGCCATGAACCATAACATTCATTTGTTTAGTGGTCTATAAATGGAAGTTGAAATAGCTGTAGCCTTGAGGCTGCTCGGACATCAAAAAGGATACTCAGAACAATTCAATTTGCACACTAGTACCCATTTTAATATTGCTGTTTGGTTGTAAGATCTTTTAGGTAGCGCTTTCCATTGTAGCCTGCTGAAAAGTTACAAAATATTTAATCAGGCTTATGGGAGAGGGGTGTAGGAACCTCGTGCAGTAAATATTTTTTTAAGAAAATGAAAAAAAAATATAAGGCTCTTAATTAGGGGCTCGTCCGCTCCGCTCCTCTTCGCTTCTCGCATTATCACAACCAAACCATAACCTAACCTATTTTTTTTGAAATGATGGACCATCAACCTATCTTAGCCATATTTCAAATTTATCATTTTTATGAATAGGTACAATTTTCGTCAGGCAACAATGGAAAGGCGACCCATCTTTTATGTTAATAGTCGATCTCATTTCATACCAAAGATACTTAATCTATATAAGTTAGGTACAAAACGGAGCATTCAAGCAAATTCTTTGGTCATTCGATTTCGTGTCAATTGTCACAGTGTTTCAGTTGCTATTGCCCTGTCCAGAGAGTTATACGTTGGTGCACTTGATTAATACATTGGTTTTTAAATGAACTATGTTGACTTGCATTCTTTGCTCTCGCAAATCCACTTTCTATCCATAAAAATAAACCGAATAAAACCATATACCGAAATAACCGAACCGTATAAACTGAATAAACCATAAAAAGAATAAAAATTAAACACATACACGCAACACCCAGACTCCAAAAGAAAAATCCCTAATAGTCATACAGATATATGATTGTAGCCAGAAATGAACCCCGTGATAGTACAGTAAGTTATTTAGTGCTCAGCTAACCCATTGACAACAACTTCATTATTTGATATTTTCTAGAGAAAAACCGTTACAATATTACCTGGGGTTGATTGTAACAGAAGGGTTAATTGGGTCAATCATAAGGAACAATTTCTTCTAAATAACGTAGTATTTTAAATAAAAGTAAGACAAAGAAATATAAAACTATACCTATACATTTCAAAATTTTATTGTACCTATTTACAAACTAAAGTAAGTAATTCACTTGTTTAACTTATGAATTGGTTCAAAATGAGAATGCGCAAATTAATTCTTCAATGAAATCAATTTCGTATCTGCTTTTGTACTTTCTGTTCAACTCCCGTCTTGTATTTTCATTCTGTATATCTCGAATAGCTCTTAATAATATAATATGTAATTTTTCAGTGGCAGTTAAAGAATTAGAAGGTAACCCTGATAGCAGAACTTCAAGTATAGTTCACGTGGATAAGTTTTCAGCAATTCGTACTATCTACAGACATGTGGCTCGATTGCGTTCGTCTATACAAGGACAGTGGAACTCGGATGAACTTAAATTATTCTTAGAAGGGCTCAAGTTAGTCTCATCATTCTTATTATTTATTATTATAAATTTACGAGCTTTCAACCTGCGGCTTCGCCCGTGTGGACTACATGCTTGTACTGAGACCGCTAAAGGTATATTCCGGGTTAGTCATGAAAGGGTAACATACACAGATTCTTTAAAAGTTTTTTTAAAATTGGTTCAGCTGTTTTCGAGATAAGCTCAAACAGACAAATAGACAGACAAAAAGTAGCCTGTATCACCCCTAATAGCACCCCCTCTTCATGTCTTCAAAGTTTCATTAAAATCGGTTCAGTCGTTTCACCGACTAGCCGCCACATATCATCAGATACTATATATATACATACATTATAATAAGGTATATATATATATATATATATATATATATATATATATATATATATATACATTATATAAGGTATATACCTAGTAAAAAGATTACTTATAAATTGTCTTTGGTTACCTAAATGCTCAATACAACTATTCACACCACACTATATCAGCTCATTATGCCCCACTGCAGGGGCTTAAGCCTCCCCTCGGGATAAGGGTGCTTAGAGCTTAATCCACCACACTACTCCAGTGCGGCTTGGTAAAAACTATTCACAGATGTAATATAATATTTATAATTTTAGAGTAATTCAATTGCATGTTTCAGTTTTTCACCAGAATGTGTCACCGAATTAACATCCATCCTGTGTAGAGATGAAATATATGGCAATATACCGAAATACTTACAAATAAAACCAGGCTTAGCGAGCTTGCAGTGGAAGATAGATTTGTCATTCAGGTATGTAATGTGCTGTAGCTTTTATATAGGACCAAATGGAGTCAAAAACTGAAAGCTCAAAACAAATGTTGCTACTGAAGACTGACCGGTTGGCTGAGTGGTTCTGCACAGCTAAAGGTGGCAGGTTCGATTCCCGCCCAGGTTAAATATTTGTGTGCATGAACTTGTCTATTTGTTCTGTGTCTCGATGTAAAATATCTATATATCTATTTATTATGAAAAAATAAGTATGTACCTATATCAGTTGTCTAGTGCCCGTAGTAGGCTCTAGGCTCTGCCTAGTTTGGACCTAAGTGACAGTGTTTCAGATAGTTAAATGCCCCAGATATTATCAATATATTAATATGTGAAGAGAAAACATTGTACCCATTTTAAAGCATATTGCAGGTATAGAGGGGTGTGATATTTGACATAGGTAAAGTTTATATGTGTTGTGATAGCCCAGAGCGCAACGAACCTGTCTCAAATTCATAAGGCCCCATAGGGCCATGGTTCGAATCCGGGCGTGTACCAATGAGTTTTTCTGACTTAAGTACATTAACTATCACTGACTCCGTGCCTCGGAGAGCACGTTAAGCAGTCGGTCCCGGACGCTGTCAATAGATGGCGGTCGTTACAGTCCCCAACCCACAGTGGAGTAGCGTGGTGGATTTAAACTCTAAACCCCCTTCTCACCCTGGGGGAGGCCTAAGCCTCTGCAGTGGGGTAAAATGGGCTCATGATGATGACGATGAAAGTTTATATGGATAGGAGTGCCAAACACTAAAATTGAAATATGTGTTACAAATATTGTCAACCGTACAAGTAAATAGTCTGTCGTTTGATGCAATTTGAATCAACTTTAAATTAAAAAATAAATTATCCTTTATTTCAGAAATCATAGTTACTCAAAAATGTTACATTCATATGATGTCTAAGATTTCTGTGTGCCTCTTAGCAAAGACCTCTTCTAACTTTTTCTATTGAGATCTATCCAACGTCACTCGTGTCCACAATGGCCCCAGGGTATGGCGGATCTCATCCTCCCACTTTCTTATCTGGCATCCTCTTTTGCATTGGCCATCCCTGGGGTACCAGAGCGTCATGAGTTTGCTCCACTTATCCAGGCCGCTTCTCAGTAGATGCCCGGTCCACCTCCATTTTAGTTGATCGATGTGTGTGAGGATGCTGGTAACTTTTGTTTCACATCTAATGTCATCGCTGCGGATCCTGTCTTTTAACTTGACACCCAACATGCTCTGCTCCATTGCACGGTGACATATCGGCAAGTTTCTGAAAAGGAATGCCAGATGCTAAAATCTATAATGTGTTACAAATAATGTCAACCGACAAGTATAACAGTCTGTCGTTTGATGCAATTTGAATCGACTTACTCTTGCACCATCGAATTTCAACCACTAGTTATTGTTCATCATCATCAACATCATCATGAGCCCATGTCTCTCCACTGCAGAATATAGGCCTCCCAAAGGTTCGCCCCTACACACGGTCTTCCGCCTTTCGCATCCAACTACCCCCGGTGTGGTGCTTCAGGTCATCCGTCCACCTGGCTTCGCTTCCCGGTATGTGGCCTCCACTTGAGAACTCGTCTACCCCATCGGTTATCAGTTCTACGGCATGAGGAAAAGCATATTTTTTTCCTTGGAAAAAAATATACCTCACCACGTGGAAGCACTGGTACCAACGTATGTACCGCACACGCCTGGGTCATAAACTTCACTGATACAGATGCTGTACCATACGCGCCCTATTGGCTAAAACACAAAAAGCCAAAACTTTACAAGCTTCTCTGACAATGGAATAAGACATCCATAGAGTGGAAAATTTAATACTAGATAATTAGTTTGTTTACATAATACACTCGTTTCTTTTGGCCAGAGTCTATGAAAGACCCAATCTGCATGAATTTATTTTCTTTGATACCATAGTCACTTTCTATATATATACTATATAGATGCCTATGGAACAATCAAAATGTGTAATCCATTGTTGAAATTTCGCTTCCAAGTTCCAATGACACAAAATGATGTTGACATGGAGCTGATCTGATGATGGAGATGGGAAATCTTTCTTCTAATCCTCACGTATTTGGGCTCATTTTATGCGTCTTGGTGAAGATTTTAATTCTGGTCAGATGGTAACCAGGACCGAGCGTCTGATTTTGGAGACAAGTTAGTCATGAGTATGCTTCAATGGTTGATAATAGACTCGAGTTTGGGCTCATTTGACTAGTATTACCCTATTTTAGAGATTGATTAAGCCATCAATTGGCACAACCATTTGGTTAATGTGGCGTATATTGATTTAATTTTTTTTTTTCAGTCAAGCCAACATGCGAGGCGACGGTGACTCGGACAACACTTCAAAAGAGATGATATATCAGAACACATTTGTCATATTAATATTCAATTTGACAGACGGTTCAAAGAGGTCGTATAGGATAACGATAAGTAAATTTCACGAACTGAGATACAATATAGCGAATATATTGAAGAACATGATCGTGTTAGAGAAAAGGAAATGCATGACCAGAGTCTGACGTATACCTTATGGTTAGATGTTATTTTATTGTATAGAAGAATTTTTTCATTCCACCAGCCCATTATGCCCCACTGCAGGGCTCAGGCCTCGCCTCAGGATGAGGGGGCTTGGAGCTTAATCTACCACATTGCTCCAGTGCGGGTTGGTAGATTTTAATGATTGCCATCTGTTGATGGCGTCCGAATAGAAGACTAATAAAATGGAAATAGAAGATTATATACGCACTGTATCTATCATGTACAATCAAATTGATATTAATAATGAAAAGTACATATCCAATAACAAGTACCTATGAAATTAATTCAAAAAAAATATGTTAATTAAATTTAAATGTACTTGTAATGAAAATTCGACATGAATTGTACTTTTTGATTTTATGTTATAGAACACGGACTATTTATGGTTGGACAGTGTGGCGTGGCAGCATGACGATATCTAGCATAATAAAGTAGGTCGATTCGGTAGTTATAGAGTCATTGTGTTAATTGCTGCCGCGCCGACGTCCGCCCGTCTTTTAAAGGTAATATTTGAAAGAAAAATCATGTCGGTATTTTTCCAATTTTCAATTATATTTTTTTTAGAGTTTCGTAACCAAAAGGTACCAACTGGAACCCTATTAATAAGGCTCCACTGTCCGTCCGTCCTTCTGTCACAGGGCTGTATCGTCTGAAGCGCAGTAGGTACATTTGGAATTCTCAGAGTATGTATTACTATGACCACTACAACAAATGATAAGTAATAAAAATAAAATAAAGTTAAGAATATAAAGGGGTCTCCAACGATGACGACCGCTTAGCCTAGTGGGTAGCGACCCTGCCTACGAAGCTGGAGGTCCCGGGTTCGAATCACAGGTCGGGTCAGTATTTATATGATGAATATTAATACTGGCACCGGGTCTGGTTGTTATATGTATATCGTGTCTTCGCTTGGTACCCAAAATACAAGCTAATGCTTAGTTTGGGGCCTAGACGTTGTTGTCGTGTATACGTTATTATTATTAGTATACAAACAACGTGTTTTTTTCGACGTATTTGGTGATTGCGGGTTGTCAAATCATTGTTTATACTTGAAATTGTCATGATATATATATTACTATGGTCGCTATAACAACAATAAAAGGAAAATAAAGTTAAAAAATGAAGGGGGTCCCTATACAAGGAATGTAGTTTTTTAACGGTGGTACGAAACCTTTTTTATGCAAGTCGGACTCGTACCTAACCAATTTTTTTTTTCTATACTTGTCAGTTTATACTTTATTATCAATTCGGTCACACATGAAAGATTCAGCGTGCCTAATCTAGTAGACGCTCTTTTATCTGATATAAGAAATGTTCAAGGCAAATGAGTTTCAATAAAAAACTTTTATTTTAGAGACATAATGTAATAAAATAAAATAAAAATATTTTTATTGAGAAATAAATATTTAGTATTTTTATATTGAAATATTGTAAATGAAAACATAAAATTAATATTTTATTATTTGAATTTTACGGAGTTGAATTTAGTAATAATTAATTAAAATTTATGTAAATTATTAATTGTATAAATAAATATGATTAATAGGTAATAATAGGCAGATATGTATTAACCTAGTCGCTACTCATTAACCATATTTGGTCAGATTGATAGTCTCAGACCCATTTAATTAACAGAGAGGATTGATTGATAGTGATTGATGATTAGTTAAAAGGTTAATTTTTAGTTATGCTGCAATGTGCCTTCACTTTTTTTATGATTAAGCGCATTCAACTATTTTGTGTTTTTAATTTTGTGCTGTTGTGCCACAGACAAGTCAACCTTATAGACCACGCTTTGACAGGGAGTAGCATTCGCCAAGGCTATGTACTGACACTACATAACTACGTCACTAGTGAGCCGTCAGTTGGAAGCAGGTCGGAAGCCATTAAATTGTCAATTTTGAACGAGCCAATGAAAACTAGCCGACCTCTCCCCGCACCCCGCCACTTTTTGGCGATTTCGTTTTCGTACTTACGTTTATTAAAGCGTGGTCTATAGGTTGACTGGTCTGTGTGTTGTGCTAAGGATACCCTTTCTTTATAATAATGAGCTCGTCCTCTTTAACAAAGTTGTGTATCCATACGCTATTTCACACGCTATAGTATAACAAACTGATGACTATACTTTTTGAATTTCGGGAAAATATCGATTATTACCGGAGATATAATAGATCAAAGTTTCTGTTTTTACGACCCGGTCGTGACGTCACTCGGTGCCGCTACGTTCAAATTATTCACGTTAGCTCATTTTGATGTAACCGAGTGACGTCATAGCACGATTTATTTTAAAAATTTGTGTCTTCGGCATTTTTGTAGATAACAATAAAATTCTTTCACTTATTAGTTTTTCTTAATAAATATAACATATTTCTCTAAAATACAAAAATGACGAGACTCGCTCATTGCTTAATTTATCAACTGATAAATAAATATTGTTAGAACGAGATTCTATAATTAATAATGTTTATTTATAAAGAATACAATGTACAGTAAACAATATCAAACCATAATTTCTTACGTTTTCGTTTTGTTTTCACTCTGGTTGAATAATAGGGTTGTGACACGCGATAGTGTTGTACCGCGTCACATCAATATATGCATACATGTTGGAGAGTAACGTCACTGAATTATTCCCTGAGAAAAACTTCGAAAACTTAAAATATTTGAATTGTATTTTGACTGACCGATTGGCCGGGTGGTTAGAGACTCTAACCGCGGAGCCAAGGGTAGCGGGTTCGATTCCCGCTTAGGACAAATATTTGTTTGAATGAACATGTTTATTTGTTCCTGTGCCTGGGTGTAAAAGTATTTACATATGTATGTATTATAAAGAATATTTATGTATGTATATCAGTTGTCTAGTACCCATAATACAAGCTTTGCTTGGTTTAGAACTAGATGGCGCTGTGTGGGATGTCCTAGGTATTATTGTATTTTGTTAAATAATTTATGGCTGAATTCTTTTACATATACAACAAAGAGGAAACATGCGTAAGTGCAAATATATAAATATAGGTACAGAAAATGTGAAATAAAAGTCGGAAAAAGCCGAAACAATTTTTTATTTATTTATTTATTGCATTGTCACATGTCAATCTTTAGCTGTCTCCCTTAAGTTACATGGAGACCTGGGTCACTTCATGTATGGACCAGTGTACCGTCAGATCTTGGAAAGTGCTATGTATTAATGCAAGTTATTAATTTCACTGTGTGTACTTGAAAACTATGTTGCAATGTTATGATAATAATTGTTTTGTATATAATATGTATTATTGATAAATCATATCTCAAGTATCTTATGGATCTAGAGGCCAACTAAAGTCAGTACTAATTAATAAACGCATCTTGAAAAGCGACTTAGTATGCGCGATAACATCTGAGTTTTCCTTTTGGAACTGAGCAATTTTTGGCACAACGATGACCAGTATTGCCATTTGAGAATAAAAAATTCGATTTGGCTACTTTTTCTAACCGTTTTTATGTTTTCTATGCAAAATGTGGCTCAAAATTTAAATTTTTTTATTTTTTTTATATACTTTTAGTTATAACTTTTTCAAAATGGTGATTGACAAGCCCGGATATGACATCAGTCTTGTCATGGCCGCCGTGATTGCCGTCTAAGTGAGGATTTCCGCGACAGATGGCGGGGTCACCGCGCCCGGGGCACGTCGTCTTCCACTGTCCAGTCTCAGTCTCTTCGTCGGCTACCTCTCATCAGAAGACCCATGAGACCGTTTCTATAAACCCTGATGCAGCTCCATCGGTCGAAAAAAGTTTTTTCCTGCTTCGACAGTTACTTCGTGGTACTTATTTCGCTGGTGTATTAGCAGAACACCATTTTCACCAAGCAAATTATCAAAAGCTTTTAAAGGTTCTTTTACGAGTCGTTTTAGAGGTGTCTTTGATTGTATTCCACCTCCAGGTGCTACTGCAAACAAAACACAATATTTACAGTATAGGCCCTGGTCTTTATGTGATAAAACAAGCCAGTGAAACTTGTCAAGATGCGATTTCTGTGCATATTTTTTTGTTTCTTTTCCCTTTTTGTTGACAACACAGTGTGGGAAAATATAATTTGGAGGGGGCAGCCAATGCCTTTCAAGCAACATAGCTCTTGTTGAATCATCTATATTTTTTTCTACATACCATCCAATATCTAAGAAAAATTGTGATTGAGAAAGCGAATTCTTTATCTGATCAGAATTAGAAGTCGACGTACAAGCCTCGAAGCAAAATAGATCTGACGTCTTCGGGTCAAGGTCTTCCGGTGGTGTACAACCAGTACAACTGTTCGAAGCACGCGGCGTAAACACTGCGCACTCGTCTTCCCGCCCTTCAGACCCCACCACAAGTCAGAGCACATTGAAATCTGCCGATACAAATCTCTATGTAACCGCCTCACTGAGGTAGTTACACAAGCTATATTTTAAATATATTGAATCTGTATATTATAATAAGCGTCAAATATCATAGTCTACTTGCATTTGTAACTATAGTCAAACGTTATAACTAAAATTGCGAATTTATTAGTTAAGGGGGTAGGCTTTTCATACAAAAAAGAGGGTTCGTTCCATCTCTAATTCTCGCTGTATTTCTGTATCAATATTTACAGTAAAAATTTAATAGTTGTTTTTTTTTCTTGTTTTTGAAATCTTGTATATAGTCGCGTAGCCAGAAAAAAATTACTTAACATAATTCCAAGGATCTTCGTTTTTGGTGAGTGGATAGATAAAGTGCATTGTGAGCTATTGTCAAAAAGTTAGAAGTTTTAGGGCTGTGCTAAGGGCATGGCTAGGTATTTCTTAATATTTCGTGTAACACGCTGTATATAGAATAAAAATTTGAAATTTTGATTGGTTCTTATTTAGAACTATCTTATCCTCATATTGTAAAATTTTTAGAAAGATAACATAAGGGATACTACGAAAATTTGAAAAAAATAACGGTCTGGTTGTGGAACATTAAATGTCATAAAACAGTTTTGATACTTCTAAGGCTGTTCGTTTTTTATGAATGGATAGATAAAGTGCATTGTGAGCTAATGTCAAAAAGTTAGAAGTTTTAGGGCTGTGCTAAGGGTGTAACTAGGTATTTCTTAATATTTCGTGTAACACGCTGTATATAGAATAAAAATTTGAAATTTTGATTGGTTCTTATTTAGAACTATCTTATCCTCATATTGTAAAATTTTTAGAAAGATAACATAAGGAATACTACGGAAATTTCAGAAAATAAGTCTGGTCGTGGGACATTATATTTCATAAAAAAGTTTTGACAATTCTAAAGTAGTTCGTTTTTGGTGAGTGGATAGATAAAGTGTATTGTGAGCTATTGTCAAAAAGTTAGAAGTTTTAGGGCTGTGCTAAGGGCATGGCTAGGTATTTCTTAATATTTCGTGTAACACCCTGTATATAAGATTTAAATTTGAAATTTTTAAGGGTTCATAATTAAAACTATCTTAACCTCACGTTGTAAAATTTTTAGAAAGATAACATAAGGGATACTACGAAAATTTAAAAATTTTCAAAAAAATTTTATAACATCTGATGTTATATTTTGAGACTTTCGGTACCTAGTTACTCAAATCTGTTGGATTAAGTTCAGAAAGTCAAGTGGTATGCTTCTACTACAATTTCATTTTTCTTTCGTAAGATACGCAATAATGAATATAAAATTGATAAGTTCGCCGGGCGCAGGCTGGTGTGCAAAAATACCATGCTAATAGAAGAATTGGTGTATATCAAGACAGAAAACTAGACACTCAAGAGACCATACTAAAGGCTGCTGATACTCATAAAATAATTCTAGCCAACGAGTCAGTTGATATATTATTTGCCTTATGTACAGTACAGTTACGCGCAGGAGTGCTTTGAAATTATAAGATAAAAGATTAAGTACCTACTTTTTTACGTCGTGTTGTAAATTTTTTAGAAAGATAACACACGTGTCACTACAAAAATCTAAAAATTACTCTTTTGTCATTCAACAAAATTTCTAAAATTACATTTTAAAACGTTCGGTTGTTACACAAATCTGTTTGGTTAAGATTAGAAAGTCAAGTAGTATGCTTCTACTACAATTCCATTTTTCTTTCGTAAGATTCACAATAATGAATAATAGTTGATTCCCTGTTATGTGGCACTTACAAAGCACTTGATTATCACACGAAAAATTTGAAACATACAGTTTGTAGATTTTGTTTAAATTTCACGAACACACGAATGATGCGGGGTGCGGGTTAGTGTGTGGACATTGCGCGCTCCTCCAAGTGTCGCGCCGGCGCTTAATATATGCTTGTTCAACTAAAAGTTTTTTAAAAATATGAAAAAGTTATTCTTGTAATCTTGAAGTCTTCAAACACTACTAAGATAGCTGGCAGCTGCTATTTCAACAAATCAGCTTACTAACCGCAGCGCTCTAGCGGGTATTCATTTCGGCATGCTGGTTGTGTCCTACTCTTTATTTATTTATTTACTTAGGTACATCAACAACATGCTATATTAAACGCTTATAAAAAGTATGATTCAGACTTATTTCTAATATGCATGTCAATTATAGATATACACAACACTTATATAAGACAACAAAATCAATATTGTTAAATATTATTGCATTTCACAAACTCTTTGGAACACTGACTGAATATAACGTAGGAAACAATTTATTTAAATGAATGAAATAGTTTAGTTTTGAATTTGAACAGTGAATCATGAAAAATATCAATGTCTTGTGTTTTTGCGTTAATAGTATTGTACTCCATTGATATTCTAGCAAGTGGGGAATGTGAGCCGAGATTTGTTTTAGAGGGAGGGACATGGAATATTTTTGTTATAGGTTGTCTTGGGAAATTATAGGAGACTGACAACTTAATTTGTTCAGTTAGTTCCTTACAATTCAATTTATGATTAATTACTTTGTGCAAAAACATTAAATCTTGAAGTATCCGACGGTCACGTAAGGTATTCATTTGGAAAAAGTTTAACCGTTGATTGTAAGAGGACCTGTGTGAGATACCTTGAGAGGTGAATGCAAGATATCTAGTGAAGGCACGCTGTATACTCTCTATCCGTTGTGAGTGTATAGCGTATTGCGGATTCCATGCTATGCTCGCAAATTCTAAGTGACTTCGGACTAGTGAATTGTAAAGAAGCATTCTGGTTTTTGTCTGTTGAAATTCTTTGGAATTCCGTTTCAAAAACCCAAGCATTTGTGCCGCTTTTTTAACGACAGCATCTATCTGAGCAGTGAACTTCAACTGGCTATCCATTACAACACCGAGATCACGTATCTCGTTTACTTTTGCCAGATCAATATTGTTTATGTTGTAGGTGGAGTCTAAAGGCCTCTTTTTTCTCGTGTATCTAATGTGAAAACATTTGCTTGTGTTCAGGATCATAAGATTGGAAACACACCAATTCTGAATATTGCTGAGATCTTTCTGAATAAGTTCCACGTCTCTAAAGGAATGTATGGTTTTATAAATTTTTAGATCGTCAGCGAATAGAGAAAATTTACAATGATTAATTTGCAGTGAGATTACTCTTAGTTTAATTAAGTAAACATATATAACCAATAATCATTTGCCGCAAAATGGTTGGGTGAGGTGAGCTAAATAGCGCTCGTGCTAGTTTTATTATTATATTATTCGTATTTCTAAGTTTAATATTATGCCCAATGTAGCTAACTTTTAACATAAATAAAATATTATTGCGTAATATCCATAATTAATTATTTGTAGCGATATATTGGTGTTACTTATTTGTAAGGTACACCTTGCAAAGCAATGCCTGATTGTACAAACGGGATGCAAAATAAATAATTTTATCTTAATAAGTACTTTTAGCACTTTTGCAGATGACTGTTTTTCCTACAAGCGAAAAGTTGCGGTTACTTCAAAGTCTTAATTAACCATAGAGTAAATAAATTTGACAGCATTGACTATGCTTTGGTTATTATTATTATTCCTTTGTATTATAAAATTAAAAAGGGTGTATGTTTTCTATATGAGTGTTTTCAAAAATAATGAACATTCTTATACAGTAATAAACACAAAGGCCTAGTTGCTTTTTTACACTGGTATTTTTATATTTGCTTATGATTATGATTTGCTCACTAGTGTAATTTATCTATTTCAGTTTTAGGTATACTGTGTCATAAGAAGCCATAACTACAGAATACCTCATAGCTCTTTAACATGAAAAATAATTGTTTTATGTATCTACGGTTGGTTATCAATGATAGGTGCTACAGCATGTTTATATAATTTTTTTGTACGTGCTGGGTTGCACGAATAAACAGAATAAATTAAACATTAAGTAATTCATAAAAATATATAGACTGATATTGATTTAAGTGTCGTGATAGCCCAGAGCGCAACGAACCTGTCTCAAATTTATAAGGCCATAGGGCCATGGTTCGAATCCGGGCGTGTACCAATGAGTTTTCCTGACTTAAGTACATTAACTATCACTGACTCCGTGCCCCGGAGAGCACGTTAAGCAGTCCGTCCCGGACGCTGTCAATAGATGGCGGTCGTTACAATCCCCAACCCGCAGTGGTGTAGCGTGGTGGATTTAAGCTCCAAACCCCCCTCGTCACCGTGGGGGAGGCCTAAGCCCCTGCAGTGAGGTAAAATGGGCTGATGATGATGATGATTTATTAAAGTGCGTATATGTTGTTTTATTTAGAAATACCATTGCCTCTATACTAGGACTTCAAATAGATTTTTTGTCAGACCACGAATTGTACCGAATCATAAAAAATAAGAATTACGGTGCCACGCGTGGGCCGTAATGTAGGCACAATGACACGATAAGTCCCTACATACTCTGTCTCGCTCGCAGCCACACTAATCAAATTTATCCGTAATTTAAACAAAACCCACAATCTATATGTTTCTAATTTTTCGTGTGATAATCAAGTGCTTTGATAAGGCCATATAAGAGCGACTTATCAACTTTTATTCGTTATTATTTATTTTATTATTTGTATATTATTTCATATGTTATGGGAAAAAAATGAAATTATAATATAAGCACACTACTTGACTTTCGAAACTTTACCTAACAGATTTGAGTAACCACCGAAAGTCTTAAAATGTAATTTTAGAAATTTTGTTGAATGACAAAAGAGTAATTTTTAGATTTTCGTAGTGACACGTGTGTTATCTTTCTAAAAAATTTACAACACGACGTAAAAAAGTAGATACTTAATCTTTTATCTTATAATTTCAAGGCACTTCTTCGCGTGACTGTACTGTACATAAGGCAAATAATATATCAACTGACTCGTTCGCTAGAATTATTTTTACGAGTTTCAGCAACCTTTAGTATGGTCTCTCGAGTGTCTAGTTTTCTGGCTTGATATACCTACATTAATTCTTCTAACAGCATGGTATTTTTTCACACCAGCCTGCGCCCGGCGAAATTATCAATTTCATAGTCATTATTGTCTATCTTACGAAAGAAAAATGAAATTGTAGTAGAAGCATACCACTTGACTTTCTAAACTTAATCCAACAGATTTGAGTAACTACCGAAAGTCTCAAAATATAATTTCAGAAGTTTTAAAATTTTGTTGAAAGATTTTGTCTTATTAATTTTTATATATTCGAAGTATCACATATGTTTTTATTTAAAAAAATTTACAACATGAGGTTAAGATAGTTTTAATTATGAACCAACTAGCGGTCGTACCCGGCTCCGTACGGGTGGACTACAGAAACGTTCTCCTAGCCATTCCCTCCACCACCCCTTCTTCTTTTTGCCCATGTTACTCGCTGATAAAGTAGCTTTCTATAGGTGAAAGAATTTTCGAAATCAGTGTACAACTGTTTGGTCCACGCGAGCAAAGCCGCTGGCAGAAAGCTAATATCTTTATAAATTATAGCCTATGTGTTATTATGGTGTATAAGCTATATTATTGTAAAGTTTCATTAAAATCCATTTGGTAGTTTTTGCGTGAAAGAGCAACAAACATCCACACATACATCTATACATACAAACTTTCGCGTTTATATTAGTAGTAGGATTAAAATTTCAAACTTTAATTCTATATACACCTTGTTGCACGAAATATTAAGAAAAACCTAAGCCATTCCCTTAGCACAGCCCTAAACCTTCTAACTTTTTGACAGTAGCTCACCATGCACTTTATCTATCCACTCAGCAAAAACG
The DNA here is from genome assembly GCA_949709985.1 of Luffia ferchaultella. Taxonomy (NCBI): domain Eukaryota; kingdom Metazoa; phylum Arthropoda; class Insecta; order Lepidoptera; family Psychidae; genus Luffia; species Luffia ferchaultella. The sequence continues at coordinate 8,058,463 of OX453268.1, forward strand.
AACAATTTTAGAATTGTGATAACTTCTTTATGAAATTTAATGTCCCACGACCGGACTAATAGTCATTTTAGAATGAATTCCTGAAAAACATAATTTCCTTAGGTTTTTCGTTTTTGAAAATAATGAGCCCTAAATTCAATATTAATGCGAATTTAAAAAAAAAAAAACGTACCGCCCTAGGGATATCTTTTTTAAATAACCCTGCAAATTTTGGTTCCAAATCATACACATCTCAAGGGTGGAAACAGTCAAGGCCCGTAAGCTGTTTCGACGGGTATTTTATAGGTATTTTTGGGAATTTACTCTTGTCATCTATTACTCAGGAATAAGTCGGAGAAGATGGATTGAAACGGAGATAGCGATGCCAATTCGTACCCGCTGAGAGAAACTATCCCCTTAACACTATATAGAAACTGGCCGTCAAATTTGCCGGCAAAGTCGAAGTCAATTATCTTTATTTCGTATAGAACATCACCACAAACGCGCATTAAAAAAGTGCTGGTTCCTCTCAGAAGAATACGTAAGAAACTGAGGGACGCTCTTTTTAACAAAATTATAAACATTTTTTTTTAACAACAAGTGCTTAAAGATTAATATGATATTATTGAAACAAACCGATAGGCGATCGGTTTACACCCATGGATTTTTGTCATCCATAAGTAGTCCGATACTTTATTATAAGCTTTTGCATAAAGCTTTCGTTTTATTGTAGTTTTAAACTTATTATGGGGTAGGTCTTGAATGTCAACTGGGATCTTCATCACCATCATCAGCCCGTGTCTCTCCACTGCAGGATATAGGCCTCTCCCAAGGCTCGCCACCACACACGGTCCTCCGCCTTTCGCATCCAACTGCCCCCGGTATGTTGTTTCAGGTCATCTGTCCACCTGGCCGGGGGGCGTTCAACACTTCGCTTCCCGGTACGTGGCCTCCACTCGAGAACTCGTCTACCCCATCGGTTATCGGTTCTACGGCAAATGTGACCGGCCCATTGCCACTTCAGTTTGCTGATTGCTTCGCCTATGTCGACAACTTTAGTTCTTTGACGGATTTCAGTGTTTCTGATGTTATCCATCAAAGAAATACCGAATAGCACGCTGAGCGACTTTAAATTAGTGGATCAGTCCTGCCATGAGAGTCCATGTTTCGGCACCGTACGTCATTGTAGGTAGGACGCATTGGTTGAAGACCTTGGTCTTCAGACATTGTGGTAGTGGCGACGAGAACAGATGACGAACTGGGATCTTATTGTACTGAAACTATTAATAAAACTTGGTGACTAAATTAGGATATGAAAGTTGGAGCAAGGTGGTTTGCAAATCACTTGGGTGTAGGCCTTTTCTACTATTATCTTGTATCTTCTATGACGAACTTTGCAGGTTTTTAGAGTTCGCACATACCTGGCATATGTTACGAAGCAGAACGTTATGTGGTGTTTTCAGGCCTAATAAAGGAGAATGTAACAAGGGACATCAATATATGGGTACAATGAAAAAAGAACTTATAGGTAGGGCCGGCGGGAGGAGGGGTGCAAGGGAGGTAGTACCCCCGGGGCCCGGACTAAGTAAAGGGGGCCCGGTCGGGGTCAAAGCTTGCAAATGCAAAAACTTGATTATTTCAAAAACGAAGGCCAATATAGAAAAAATGAAAAAAGAACGCCTAAGGCAGATAAACTGTCTACCGTTTGGAAAAAGGAATTTTTGAATCGGTCGAAAACTGTGGGCTGGGCAGGTGCCCTTTTCATTGAATGATTATCAAATCAGTTACCCCGAGCAGTGAGATTTGATTATATTTCAGAAAGTTATAAAGGTAGACAAAAATCAGTAGTGTCAAAAAATGCAGCAGCTTGTGGGGCATCGTATGGTACCAAATTTTCGAAAATTGGTTCATAACTTTCTCGAAAAGTTTAACAAAAATGTGTTATAAGTTTTTATTTCTGATGTTCATTTTCAGTGTCCTCCGACAGTTGCGAGATATGTAGATTTTTTTCAAAATAAGAAGGGGTAGGCCTCACAATATTTTACACCTAGGGCCCGATCTAGCTCTCGCCGGGCCTGCTTATAGATAGTCGAGGATTGCCGCGCGCACTTACTGATAAAAAACGCGCGAGTTAAGGTACCGTCCCACCCCAATATTGTTTTCAAGCATTAATACTAAAGTGGGCTGCTGCGTCAGCATTTAAATAATATACAACCGGCACAGCGCTGCCATACGATGTATTACGTATTCTGCATTCTACTTCACACTTCGATCTAGAAAGTAATTCCAATCAGTTGTCATACAAGTGTTTATAATATTGTGTTAGTTTAATAATAAATAAATATTCTTTTTTAAAACATTAAAGTCGTCACTAGAAACTTAATTTGTGAAGAATGAAGAAGTAGAAAAATGCGCCATCTCCCACGATTATTCGTAACCGAAAGGTTGATATGGCCATGGAAGGAGATGAGTTCTGGTCCTGACTTCGGTGTAGGATCTCGTGCTGACGTGCTCCAGAGCTCTGTTTTTCAATTTTTATTATTACTTTACAATTATTAACACCTATATGTCGTGATAGCCCAGAGCGCAACGAACCTGTCTCAAATTTATAAGGCCCCATAGGGCCATGGTTCGAATCCGGGCGTGTACCAATGAGTTTTTCTGACTTAAGTACACAATATCACTGACACCGTGCTTCGGAGGGCACGTTAAGCAGTCGGTCCCGGACGCTGTCAATAGATGGCGGTCGTTACAGTCCCCAACCCGCAGTGGAGCAGCGTGGTGGACTTAAGCTCCAAGCCCCCCTCCTCACCCTGGGGGAGGCCTAAGCCCCTGCAGTGGGGTAAAAATGGGCTGATGATGATGATTAACACCTACGTCATGAACAGAATGTATGCGAGTATAAGACCTTGAGTGTGATTTATTAATACTCTAGTTTATTGTTAATGGTGCTAGAAGTAAGTTCCCGCGCGATACGGTGCGTTAGAGTTGAAAAATGTTAAAAAATGTATGTACTAACCGATCAGCTAAGTGGCTAGAGACTGCAGACCCAAAGGTGGCGGGTTCTCGCCCGGAACAAATATTTTTGTGCATGAACATGACGTCTATTTGTTCCGTTTCTGGGCGTAAAATACATTATAAAGAATATATTATATATAGAAATATATTATAAAGAATATTTAAGTATTTACATCATTTGCATAGTACCCAATAATACAAGCATAATACTTGCTTACTTTGGGACTAGATGGCGCTGTTAGGGATGTCCCAGGTATTTATTATTTGTTTCATTATTTTTCACACTTTCTATTTCAATACTAAAGATTTTTTTAAGATGTTTATCTGAAAAAAGAAAAGTTATTTTCGTATGTAAAGGTATGATGCCCTGCAGTTCCCTTCCAACATAATTATTTAAAATGTGTTTTTATTTTGTTAGATTTTAAGTGTTTATAAAATATTCGGTTTAAATTGTGCTATAAAAATGTATGCATACACAATTTCTGTTACATTTACCATAATGATCATATCTCTTTATATAAAAAATTTTACTTGAGAATTCCAACCCACTATTATATGGCTTTTATTTCTTTAAATTCACGCGGCCCTTTTCATTGGTGGACTATATTAGTATAAACGATAAGAATTAACAACTAAAAAAATAGGTATTAACTGAGGCTGTTACTGGCACAATAATCTAGGTCAACAGTTATCTACTTCGTCTGGCCGAAAGTACTATTACCAGTTCTCTGCGCCGGCGTGCACCTACGGTACAGATGCAATAACAATCAATAGTTTCGAAAAAAGTTTTTTTCTTTCTTGTAGGACGATGCTCTGCCGACTGTATATTGTCCATCAATAAAAGTATAGCGAGTACAGATCGCGCCAAACATCTTGATCGCTCTGAAATTGTCACGGGTGCGAGTTTGTGAAGTTACGAAGTTCGCTCTCAATCCGTTGATTTTTAGCTCCTGCGACGCAACTTGCTTCGCCTTCATGGCGACCAAGAAGTTTGGCACTAGTTTTTTTTTTGTTGCCATCTACTAGCAACAATCTAGTGAGACCTTAGTCTATGTATGTTAATGGTACCAACGATTTGGTGAATACTTGTTAAAGTTATTTTTTTAATAAAATTATAATTTTTATAATTGCTTGTTTTATTATTATTAATAAATTCTTTATTTATTCATACAATAGAAATTAGAATATCACAAATGTTACATTTTAAGCATGGAATGAGCCTGTAAACAAAAAATAATTTTTTTCACCACGGATTTTGTTTACAAATGCAGATCTTTGTTTATCAATCAAAGACATAACTTATCTGTGGCATCGTAGCCCTGAAGCAGAAGAACATTTTAATATAGTACTTTTTGTTTGAAAGGTGACTTGATCATGACTTTTCTTAGCTATGATTCAAAAAAGTCCATTCAGTCATGTAAAGATCTCTTTTCTACTTGATGGAGGGATGTGAGCAACTCCTAAACGTCTGATCGATTCTAAATTTGGTATCTTGTTACTTTTATATTGGAAAAACATGGACACCTTGACCTGATGCTGCGGCATCACCTTGAACCTGCAGAATACCCAACTCCTCAAACTTCCAGCAGAGATATCGTGGTTGGGCTCATTGGAATGGTCTCTATGAATGGATTAAAGATAGATGGTGATCAGGGTCAAGTGATGGAGCAGGAAAGAGATACGAGGATAAATTGGTGAGGGATTCTTAGCTACTTTCACTTGTTCAGTCGATACAGTCGGTACAGTGCTGAATGAGGCACAGTGGAGTATAATCCATTCATCAGCCCTTTTTTATACCCCACTGCAGGGACTTGGGCCTCCCCTCAAGATGAGGGGGCTTGGAGCTTAAATCCACCACGCTGCTTCGATGCGGGTTGGCGGATTGAAACGACCGGCATCTATTGACAGCAACCGACTGCTTAACGTGTTCTCCGGGACACGGAGTCAGTGACAGTTAATATACTTAAATCAGAAAAAAATCATTGGTACACGCCCGTATTCAAACCACGGCCACATGGCTTTATAGATTTGAAACAGGGGTTCGCTGCGATTGGGCTATCACGAGACAATACAGTGTACAACGTGGACGTGGGAGGTGATTAAATAGGAGAAAGGAGCCTCATTGTAAGGCACCGAACCCAAATGCGCGGCCAGCGTGCACGCACGCTGTTTCAACTAACGTCAGCGTTCGATCAATAGGTAAGTTGCGATAGACATAACGGGACTGAAAATTTCTATCGCCAAATCAAACGAAACGGCTTTCACGAGTTCCACGATTGTAAAAGAGTAGTAAAATAACAACTTGGGAGTAAATTTATTTTGAATCTACGTTAAATTATCTAGATAAGGTTCAGAAATGATAAAATCAGTGTAAGCTTTCAATAAGATATTAAATCCTGAAGTAGCTTGAAATACGCATACAGCCGACATGTTTGTGAGACCAATAACTTTTAGACAAAATTGTATTGATGGTATGGAGTTGATTGATTAGTGATTTCTTAAGTGAAAGAATTAATTACGATTTAGTATGATATATTAAAATTAAAAATGATTAAATGGTATATTTAAATTTAAAAAAATTTGGATAAAATTTCATTTAAAAAACCTCTACAAAAAAAAACTAACATTAAAAAGTATGAAAAAATCATTTGGAAATTAATTAACAAGGATTATTTCATGCTTTTAAAATCTCATGTTTTTTTCGTCGGGGGTTTTTACCTTATTAATTTATGTGAAATAAAAATAAAACTCTATTGGTCTTCATTATTTTATTGTCCTGAACTAAAATTTAATTTTTATAACTTATAAATATTATTCAATGATAATATAAGTAACCAGTCTCATATAATTTTAAAATTATAATTAATTTAAAAAAAAAATGACAATGGTGTTTCAATACTTGTACATTTTTGAATTTTTTTTTATTTTTCTATTCTTATGTATACTTGGGTATACTTTTGTGTATTAAACTTAATTTATATAGCTAAATATAGGTCCCCACTTTGATTACATAGATATCATTTCAGAAATTCAAAATAGGTGTCAAAATTTCAATTTAAAAAATTTACATCACTAGAAACAAAAACTTTATCAGTTATTTTTTATTTTGATTAAACTCTCAACCTCAGGTTTCAACCGAAAAGGGATGCGTTCATTATTTAATAAAAAATTTATGCAAAGATGCGTTCAGCTTGGACAGTTGGACAGGACAAAAATTACGTCATACCCTTTTTATGAATATTGCGTATTTTCCATAAAATAATGAAAATTCAATATGAGGCATATATGTACTATTGGATTTAATTTTATATTGTATACTTTATACCGTATGAATATTTGCCTGTGCCTAGTTAAAAATAAAACGTTTTCTATTTTTGACACTTGGTGTCGTTACTGTGTTTTAGGCAATGTCATTAATGTTCAAAATGTGTGTATTCATTCAGTATAGTAATATATGAAGAAAACGCCTCATTCGGCATATACAAAAAGAAATCTTGTTTATTATGATATACCGAAAATATACTTCTAAGCTGCTTCAAAAATGCTACAGACGGTTTATTTTTCTGATAATCACAATATCAGCAAATTAGAGATGTCCTCTATCAATTTATATTAACTCATGACATAACCTAAACACTTTAATTGTCTATCAATTATCCGGCTTTCATAAGTAAACAATTTATTTTTATTTTGTACAACAAATAATATAAAGTTAATTACTTATATAATACATTCATATTTATTACGATTAAGTCCAGGTAAATTTATCCATAGGGGGTTTCGCATCTGTTCTTTGTATGTAGGTACAAATCGAAAGTCATTGTCATTGAAACTCACTATAATTCCCAAGGGTTACAAAAAATTTACCTACCTTGTGGCGATTTCGACTGGCCTGCAAAACTACGACTATTGAATCGACTGTTATCGAGTGTTACCATTATCTATTTATGATCGAAAATGCCCAAAATTTACATTAAGTAGTCCATGAGATATATATAGAATAAAATACCTTCATTTTATTACATAAATATATAGATGGTTAGTAATAAAATAGTAGTAATATTTCACTTAAATAAATGAAAAAAAAGAAAAATTAATATTAATAATTTAAACCAAAAATCCAACTGCATAAAAATACCAAACTATGGGCACAAATTAAAGGATATGCAGCACATAAAAACACTACGCGCCCTTTCACGGCAAACAAAATTATGGGTTTATTAAAAGAAGCGTGCAATAATGTTACAGAAGAGGACTGGGCAAAAGTCGTAGATAAAACTAGAATAATAATTTCAGAAGATTGGGAAAGAGATATTAGAATAGATAGGTTGGATGAAAGTGAATGATGAGAGTGAATGAAACCCAAATTAAAATATCAGTTAACTCTGATAGCAGTGAATAAGATAGTGTGAATTCTGAAAAATAATCAATAATTTTTTTATTTTATCCTATCTCATTTGACTGATTTATTCAATTTCATAAAGTGAATATACCCTAGTTTAGTGGTGATATCTAAAAATGTTAACACTTTTGAAGCCAGTGAGGTGACATTACATCGTTGCTAGTTGTCCACAGATCATTATATAGCAATTGTTCTCTTAAACATCACATAACTTTCTTGAATATAATAAAATACTTTTTATCATAAAAACGTACAAATGGTATGAAATAATTTAATTAGTAAAAAGATTTGTTTTTTTTGTAATTACACATTTTATTCGATATAAAATGGTATAATAAATAATCGATTTCAGTTGGTTCCGTCGCATCACTTCAGACAAGTGTCAAAAGTCGGTTCACTCGGCGTCCATACAGTAAACGTATATCCAGTATGTCTACATACATGCATTTTCGAATTCTCCAAAATAGTAAATTTTACGTCATCTCAGTATGTCTGCGTGCATGTCTCTTTAAATACCCAGCTGTAGTAAATTTTGAGCCACATACTTCACAACTAAATGGATTCTCTTCGGTATGTCTACGTACATGCGTCTTCAAATTTCCCGAACTGTGAAATTTCGCATCACATGAACCACAACTAAAAGGTTTTTCACCAGTGTGTCTACGTACATGCGTCTTCAAATTCCCTATACAAGAAAACTTCGCGTAACACGTTTTACAGGTAAACGGTTTTTCTCCAGTATGTGTACGTATATGTACCGTCAAATTTACAAACTGAGTGAATTTCGCGCCGCATGTTTCACAAATATATGGTTTCTCACCAGTATGTGTACGTGCATGCAATTTTAAACTCCCGGAACTAGTAAATTTTGCATCACATGTTGAACAGATAAATGGCTTCGCAACAGTATGTCCAAGTGTATGTGCAATTAAATGCGCTGAAGCAAGAAACCCTGACCCATCAGAACTATATGGTTTCTCGAAAGTATGTTTAAGTCTAATATGCCTCTTCAAACTCCCTAAACTAGTGAACCTCGCATCACACGTTCTACAACTAAATGGTTTTTCGCTAATACGTGTACGTGCATGTGCCAAAGAATCTGGAGTCATAAATTTCGAGTCATCAGAATTAAATGGTTTCTCGCCAATATGTGAGCATACATGCTTCTTTAAACTCCTTGAACTAGTAAATTTGGCATCACACATTACACAATTAAATGGTTTCTCACCAGTATGTGTACGTATATGTGCCATCAAATGCCCTGAAGTAGTAAATTTGGCATCGCACGTTCTACAGGAAAATGGTTTCTCACCAGTGTGTATCCGGGCATGTGCCATTAAATGTTCTTTTTGAGCGAATTTCGCATCACATACTTCACAAGCAAATGGTTTCTCACCAGTATGTGTACGTACATGTCTCCTTAAACTCCCTGAAGTAACAAATCTCGATCCACATCTTTCACAGCTAAATGGTTTTTCACCGGTGTGTACACGTGCGTGTTTTCTTAAATACGCTGTAGTAGCAAATTTCCTGCCGCATATTTCACATCCAAATGGCTTTTCACTAGTATGTATACGTACATGTATCATTAAACCCCCTGAAGTAACAAATTTCGCGCCACATGTTTCACAATTAAATGGCTTCTCACCAGTGTGAATACGTGCATGTCTTCTTAAACAAATTGCACTAGTAAATTTGGCGTCACATATTTTACAACCGAATGGCTTTTCACCAGTATGTATACGTACATGGATCCTTAAATTCCCTGAATTGGAAAATTTTGCGCCACATATTTCACAAGTAAAACGTTTCTCACCTGTATGTTCACGTGTGTGCTCCTTCAAGCATTTGAATCCTTTATCGTTTATATGAGAATGTATTAATGTATGTTTCGCTAAATTCCTAGAAAGTTTGAATTTCGCGTTACACATACCACAACTAAATGGTGTCTCATAAGTGTGTTTGCATATATGATCAGAGATCGAAGACGATGAACATAGTTTACAAGATTTCTGCTTTTTTCTGGCATACATATGTTTGTAGGTTTTCAAGTTAGCAGCAGCACCAAGCATGGGTGTTTGTACGCCGTCCACGTCTAAACTTGATTTGGACTTCTGCTGCACTGACAGCCAGCCGACTGAGTCTACCTGTCAAGAAAAGATGTGAGTTTACTCATACTGAAGGGAGTTTTATACAGAGACTATGGTTCGCTCACGATTTCGGCCGTGTGTATAACAGGATGTCCTTACATTCCTTACATAATAAATAATTTGTACTGTAGTTTTTTCATTGAACCAAGAGAACATGAACTAAGAAATAATATTTATTTAAAATTGAATAAATGTTTTTATTAATTTTAGTACTAAAATAAATAAATTTTTTTAAAATTAAAAGTCTTCACTAAAACTCACAGAACCAAAGTTGTTTGGTGTGAAGAGAAGGAACTGTGTTCTCTATAAAATACAATTTGTAAAAGAGTAATTCACCAAATAAATGGTGTAACAAACATAGCACATAGTATTAGCAAGTTGCTGTGATAGTGGGCAGGCCATGTCGCTTGCTGAATTGATGAGCGCTGAGGAACAAAAGTTCTCGAATGGCGACCATGAATCGTAACGTGGAACGGCTTACTACTAGGTGGACTGACGAGCTGATAAAGCTGGCGGCCCACCGTCGGTCATAGGTGGTGCAAAACCGTATATTGTTATATAAGTCTGAAACGTTCAATGGCTGAAATGATGAGGATGTGCCTTTGTAAACTTAAGAAACATACCACACCAATGATGTCTATAACTATGTTTTCTTGTTACCGTTTGGCAGTGCTACCACTTCTCAGATGTTAGATATTTTAGGATATTCTAATTTTTTTCTTCTGAATTTTTAAGGCTTCCATAGTCAGACTAAGAGCCATAATATTGAACAAAAAAGGAAAATAAAAATAAATGTAACCCTCTATGCTAAAAGATGATGCCTATGACAATATGGGACTCCGTACCATGTCGCATCAAAATCAAACTTGTTTATACACCATGTTCCGCTAGTAAAGTCTAAAAAAATAGAGCGCGCCGAGCTTAGTGAGCTAAACAAAAAGTTTCAAGTAAGCAGATGGCGCAAACTAACGATTACCGAGAACCATTTTCAAATATTTTATAGCTTATGTCACTCCCACAACTAACACAAATTGAATGACATATGTTATAATTCGTCAAGTTGATTGAGGCACAGAGTGTGCCAAACAAAGAGAAATACATACACAGCACATGGAGATGAGGGTCTGATGATGGATAACAAAACCCATTTTGGCTACTAGTAATAACACTTTGAATTTGGAATTTGAGCTCATCAGATTTGTTTCTATGCCTTTTACGTAGCACATGGTGACACTGTTTCACATTTACGTAAAAAATGTGACTTCATAATTTTTTTTTGTTTTTTCATTTTATTATTTGGTTAGCATCGGAACATTATTCAGCTCCTTGTTGCTACATCGCAACATGGAGGAATTCACATGAATATGACTACTTATGTCACTATATACTAATTAATTTTATGTTTTTTTTTTTGCTGTATTATAAGACTTGATAATAATAATAATAATAATATATGGGACTTCCCACACAGTGTCATCTAGTCCCAAAGTAAGCAAGTATTATGCTTGTGTTATGGGTTACTAGACAACTGATATACATACTTAAATATTCTTTATGATATATACATATACAAATACATATATTTGTATATATTTATACCAATGTATATATATACAAATATGAAATGTATATATATATATATACAAATACAAATGAATGTATATATATATATATATATATATATATATATATATACAAATATATACAAATAATAATAAAATATTTTTGCGAAGACACCACATACATATAACAACCAAGACCCGGTACCAGTATCAATATTCATCATATAAATACTGACTCGACCTGGGATTCGAACCCGGGACCTCCAGCTTCGTAGGCAGGGTCGCTACCCACTAGGCTAAGCGGTCGTCAAATTGATTCTTGCAAATTACATTTTGCAACTGAACAGTATCACTCCAGCACATTAGTATTGATTTAAATAATCAAAAATTTAGAATAAAGCAACAATCACTTACTTCTGGCACATCTGGCTCCAGCGAAGTAGGTTCCAGAGTTGTGTGTTCTACACACAGTTCTTCTTTTTCTTTCTTCACCATGATTTCTTTGTCAATTGTGTCACCGAAAACCTGTAATTAATTTCATTCTCTTTTATTACTGCATCATGTACCTTCAGTGCTCATTAGCAGTCAGTCAACTAGGTATCGATGTAAGGGTGTGTTATCTATTAGATTATCTGGAAATTAAAATAAAAAGATAATTTCCAAAACCTTATTTTTGTATGCTGAGAATTTTCCAACAAATAAGAGTATGGTGTGCAAACCATTCAGTTAACTAGGTGTTCACAAGTCAGCACCTATGTAAATAAATGAATAATAAATCAGACATTTAAATGAATTCTTGAAAGTTAGTAAACATGCTTTGCTCATGTAAAGGTGAATAGTAGTCAAAAAATGAAGTTTTAGAAATAGATTTTTCTATTTTATTATTATAAAGTAAACAGTGCTCGTTCCGAAATGCATCCATACGTAGCGGACAGACCATAGTCTATAATAATAATAATATAATAAATAAATAATGTATACATGACAACAACGTCTAGGCCCCAAACTAAGCATTAGCTTGTGTTTTGGGTACCAAGCGAAGACAACACATACATATAACAGCCAAGACCCGGTACCAGTATCAATATTCATCATATAAATACTGACCCGACCTGGGATTCGAACCCGGGACCTCCAGCTTCGTAGGCAGGGTCGCTACCCACTAGGCTAAGCGGTCGTCTGTAAATGAGCACTGTTGGTACTGTTGCTTAACAAAATTCAGCTTTTAAAAAGATGGGAACCATTTCCAGCCAGTAATTTGTCAACGCTGTTCCCAAGTTAAAACTATAGAAATGGTATACACCATCCATAAACTTATAGAATAGTGGCACATCTGTATTATGAAAAACTTCTATATTATTATTGGTGATAAAGACATGCCTTAATTGGGACTAGATGGCGCTGTGCAACATGTCCAAGATATTTCAAAAAAAATCTCTGCCTGCAGGTTATTTTAAAAGACATCAGACATTCTGGTCCAAAAAAGTTGCACCGTTAGTCCTAGGATTATTACCAACAGCTAGGCCTCAAACTGCTAAAATGGATTAGGAATGTAACGGAAGTGACATCTTTGCACTTCCGCAGATGCAGAAGTTCAGCGATGACATCTGTGGAAGCGGATGTGGATGCGAATTTTAACAAAAAAATCATGAAAAAGCAATCAATATGTTTCTTTGTGTATTTTAATTACAAATTACTTACTATTAACATAGTAGTTAAAGTTCAATAATGACAAATTATATTTCAAAAATAACAATTTTGCGGCTTTATCAGCATTTCTGTCTTACTGTTTTTGAGACGGTTATAGATCAAATCGGTGGTGTAACTAAATAATTGCTCACTAGAAACTTTTCATGGTGGAGCTGATAAAAACTGTGTTACTATTGAGAAAATGGCGTGTTCTCTCAATCGATAGTGTACGTATCACCAGGCCATTCGTTCAAACGCAGTGGTCAACCTGCCCGACAACACGCGCGGTACATTTGACTTTCGCTAAACCGGAAGCGGAATTGGAAGCAGAACTTCTTAACTGCGCAGAAGTTCTACGGATTCGAAATTGGACCTCTGTTACATCCCTACTATGGATTAGACACTGTAAGACTGCTCCCGAGAGTTAGTTGTCATTTCAGGCACAGTGTTACATGGTCCAGTCGCACCATACTGATGTTGCTACACCATCGCACAATGTATTATATTCTAGTCTGATAATTATTTTGTAAATTAATTAACAGGTCAAGAAATGTAGTTCCAGGGTCTAGCCCACAACTAGTTAAATTTTGAGATTTTCACATGAGCTAGTGATTCAAAATAATCCTAGGACGCGTGATAAAAAGTTCAGCAGACCAATCATTGTATGGACATTGGACATGCCAGATGTCTTTTACGAGATCTCTTATGGTAATTTAGACAACACTATTGGAAAATTTATATAATTTATTTTCTTTAATTTTAGGGTTTCCTGCCAAACGCTTATGATCGAACCTAATCCAATTTTATTACCCTTATTTTACTAATATATACTAATATTTTCACCAGGTTTTGATTAATTTGAGGGTAACTTTATTAATGTGACAAAAATTGTGTATCTGCTTGGGAAAAAAATATTGTGTAGACTGTATTATTTACTCCATAGATGTCTTCACATAAAAATATATATTTTTAAGTGGTAGATGTACAGATCATTTTTAATAAGTAATTGTCACATACCTCGAGAGTGAACTTTCTTGACATTCACGTTCTATGGTGTGAGGTATAAGACGTTATCACTTTAAAAAATGCTATCTTGGGTTATTGTTTCTAACGTAATTTACCTAAATACACTGTAAATTGTGTGTGTGCCTCATTTTTTCGTTACTGTAGCACGATGATCACACATAGTATTCACATAATTTATTAAATAACAATCAAACGGCCTACTTGAGAAAAAAAAAAATGCTACTAACGCTTGTGCTCGACGCTTCAGCGCTTGCCGGGTGCTCATCTTTTACTTCAGTTTTGATGGGGACATCCCTCTGATCGACACGCAGCTCTTCGCTGGAGAGCTCGCACCTGTACAACGGTACGGACCATTCTCGCACTTCCTCAGCTCCGACCGCATCGCTGTCCACCACTTCCATATTGTAATATTATATAGATTGCGTTGCCTCAGGCAGATATTTCTTAAGATTATCAACGTTAGGTACCTATATACCCGTATTTACCAAACGTTATGTATTAATAAGTGGACGACAACAATGTGCTAAGTGAATGAGGCTAAGAGTGGGCACCAAACAACAAACAAAAACATAAAACATGAGCTTATTCTTCTTAAATATTCTTAAATAGGGCCAAATGGCTAGCTCGCTCAGACTAGCTTAGCGAAAGAAATTGAAAGAAATGCTGGCTGTCAGCCAATCTGTCAAAATTGTTTGTCAATAAAGTACAGGCTCAACAAGTCCTCTATGGTCAAGCTCAGCCCATAGAGGGCCTATGTTCATGGGTTATCGTATTCAAATAATTTAGATGAGTCTAAAAGAAACGCAGCACCATCCACTGGCAGTCACATATCTATATTAATAAAATTGGAGTGTCTGTCTGTTCCGGCTAATCTCCGGAACGGCTGAACCGATTTCAATGAAACTTCGTAGACGTGTAGAGGGCATTACCGCGGGTGACTTAGGCTACTTTATGTCTGCCTGTCTGTCCATCTGGCTGTCTGTTCGAGCTCATCTCCGAAACGTCTAAACCGATTTCAATAAAACTTGGCAGACATACAGAGGACATTATCGGAGGTGACATAAGCTGTTTTTTGTATGTCTGTCTGTCAATCTGTCTATCTGTTCCGGCTAATCTCCGAAACGGCTAACCTGATTTCAATGAAACTTTGCAGACGTACAGAGGGCATTACCGGAGATGACATAGGTTATCGTGTTGGTGCTCAAACTTAATGTTTTGACGAGATCTATGTGACCACGTGACCAAATTTTTAAAAGCTTATATTTTCGAATCTATCAATCGCAGACCTATCGTGTTGGTACTCAAACTTAATGTTTTAACGAGATCTATGTGACCACGTGATTAAATTTTTAAAAGCTGATATTTTCGAATCTATCAATCGCAGACCTATCGTGTTGGTACTCAAACTTAATGTTTTAACGAGATCTATGTGACCACGTGATTAAATTTTTAAAAGCTGATATTTTCGAATCTATCAATCGCAGACCTATCGTGTTGGTACTCAAACTTAATGTTTTGACGAGATCTATGTGACCACGTGACCAAATTTTTTTATCTGTCTGTCCATCTATTCGAGCTAATCTTCAAAACGGCTGACCCATTTCAATGAAATTTCACAGAAATGATAAAAAGATTATCTGGAATGACATACAACACTTTTTGTTTATCTGTTTGTCGGTCTGTCCGTCTGTTTGTTTCTCAAAAGGGCTGAACTTATTTCAATGAAACTTTCACAGATGTGATTAAAAGATTGTCAGGAGTGACATTTAATATTTTTTGTTTGTCAGTCTGGCCGTCTCTCTGTCTGTTTGAGCGAAACTCTAAAACTTTTAAACCAATTTTAATGAAACTTCGCAGACGTGAAAAGACGGGTGTGAGGAGTGACATACGCTACTTTTTGTTTGTTTGTCTGTGTGTTTGTCTGTCTGTTTGTTAGGACTAATCGTCGAAACGGCTGATTTTACTGAAATTTTGCAAATATAAAGAGGGCGTTGTCTAAAGCAGCGGTTCCCAAAAGGTGGTCCGCGGAACCCTGGGGTTCCGTGGAAGGGTCACAGCGGTTCCGCGAAAACTGGCGAAAACAGTCATTTAATACGACAACCGCGCTGCTGCGCGGTTTGACGCCCCTAGTATGTAGTCCAATTGCTAAAAAGATTGGAAGTAATTCGTGTAGTTGTAATTTTTTATGGAATCATTAGAAGACATGAATATAAGATTCCTCTGAGTTTGCACCATTCCTGTTACGTACGGAACATCATTTAATGTTAGGTATTAACATTAAAGTTCCATTATTTTGGAATTTTATTAATAACTAATTGTGATAAGTTTAGATATATGTAGATACCTCTTTGGTTCTATAATTACTTTTCACTAAAAAAGTGTGAGAAGTATGAAACATTAATAAAATATTATTTTTAATTTGCGGCTCAAGGGAAATTCAGCCTGTTGGTGCAAACTCTAAAGCATCATAAACAGCAAGTCATTTTAGCACCTCTTTGCATCCCTATGAAAACAGTATTTTACAATTTTTGTAAATTGTACTTTGGGGCAAATTGTTATAGTCATAAATTTTTTTATATATAATGTATTCTAAATATACTACATTTGCCCCAAACAAAAATAAGAAATATATAGCTGGAAGTTTATACAGACTTAGTATGAATATAATATACTACGCCTCGTGGCGTCTGCACATCGTCTGCAGGACGAACGCGGAGTCAAAGCAGGGCGCGAGCCAGCGAGAGTAGAAAATCATCAAGTGCATGCACTGCGCAAAGATATTAAATGTACTATGTACCAAAACAATAATAAATTATACACATAAACCTTCCTTTTGAATCAATCCGTCTATTGGTGTCAATAATAAGCCATTCCAGACAGACAAACATGTAAAAAAATTTCATTCTTCACATTAAATTTCGTGTAATGACAAACCAGTTTCGCTGGCATAGGTAAGTCATCACAAACGGAAGCAGAACCATGATAGCCATCTCAACGAGAAATATGTACTCTTCCAAGGATATTTTACATTTTTTTCCTCTTTTGAACAATAAATGTTTTATAATACTTATAATAATAATTTTTTATTTATAATTTTATTCTTTCTTTCCATGTCAAACATGAAAATATTTAATCACTTTTAATCAATGATCTTTTAATATTATCAATATGGGGATCCGCCAAATAAAGTATAATTAATTAGGGTTCCGCGGCCAAATTAAATTGGGAACCGCTGGTCTAAAGTTTTTTTATATACATATAGAAAATCATAGTGTCTGTTAGTTTGTCTGTCTGTTCCAGTTAATCTCCAAAATGTCTAACTGGTTTCGGAGCCGACTTGTGGGATAGCTATTCTTTATGTTAAAATGGCTAAATGGATTTTTATGAAATTAGGTATAGAGATTTCTTAGGCAGTTAAGTTTTAGAATGTTCTAGAAAGTGTTACGATGTTCTGCAGCGTTGCGTTCCTTTAACTGTCCCAGTACAACTGTGGTCAACGCGAGCGAAGCCCGCCGGCGGAAAGCTAGTAGTTAATATAATTAGTGTAGGCAAGCTCCACAGGGCCATAAGTAACGGTTGGGCATGAGAGAAAAAGGATGGAAAATACTTGTACCATAGCATAAATCAAGGTAGGTACCCTTATTCTCTTTTTCTCTCTGTTGAGGCCGTCGAACTATATTACCTACTAGCGTATAGAAACGACACCGCGAACCAAATGTTTGCGCCAAACTCGTGGGTTTTTAATCAACTGCGAAGAAAAAAGAAAGTGACATAACTTATCGTCGATATTTAAACAAAACAAAACTAAAACCATCCAAAACAAATTTTTATACCTACATTATTTTCTACCGTTGCCGCTATACTTGTTTTAACTATAAGTAATGTTACGACACGTATATAATACACACTAAAGACTTGTATAATACTTGCTATTCTGTGTATTCTACTTATTAGTTCCATGACTAGTGGAAACGAACCAAGCATAACATTTGTATTATAATACAGTCTATTATACTTAGTAGAAAAATCAATGTGGTAGAAACAAGGGGATAGTGCCGCGCGCACAGATTTTGTTCGTGCCGTCTGTTAGTGGTATCTAGTTCAGTGGTTGAGGTTCGCATTTCGGACTAGCTTGCCTACTTTATTCTATTATTTCTATGGCATTAACGGATCGGTATATGCACCATAGAGATAATAGAATAGAGCAAGCAAGCCACTCCGAAATACAGGGTCTCAATAGAAAGAGGCAAAGAATAAGAGTACCTTGATTTATATAGTAAGGAGTACCTTTCCCCGTAACTGTTATGAGAGAAGCCTGAGACAACAAAATGGTTATGATGTACTAACTGTACACGTAGGAGAACCTTTATTCTCTTATGCCCAACCGTTACATACAGGGCTTTATGGAGCTTGCCTACTCTAGTTATATTTTCTCTATGATATTCACATATCTAGTCTAGTACAGAGAGTATGATAATATAGTCTTGTATACATTTGTTTCGCGCGCATGAGCAGGCGGCGTGATGGGGCCGGGAGTGTGGCCGGGAGCGAGGGGCCGATTTGGTTCTAGCACTGCGCTCTAGTGATATATGTTGTAAAAGATAATAACTAATTAAATATCGCCAACTTTGTTTGATAAATTCGGAGAATCTCGATAGTTACCAAATAACTTCAACATGTGGTTAATTAGTTATTCTATTAGCAATAATTCATAAATTCATTTACTTAAGTAACACATGGTTACTGTGAATGAGTTCAAGTCTACATTTTAAAAATAAATAGTTCCTCTGTGATATTTATTTATTCGAGAAACAATTATAGCTTGCTTACAGTCAAGAATCAACACACCATGCCTTAATATAATTTAGAACAACATATAAACATAATTTTATTGTAATATGAAATCCAGGACTACAATTTAAATTTCAGAATTTACCCTTTGCAAATACTCAAGCAATGAACGAATCAATGCCATCAAGTTATCGGCAAACAAGTCGACACCCTGGATCTCATTCACAAACGCATTCAATAGATAGCTCGAGCCAATGGCGAGTTTCTGGCGTGCCGTAAGCCGTTCGTAAGCCGTCGGGGTCGCCAAAGAGATTATGCGAACAGCGACGACGCGACGGCCCGCACGCACGCACTGCCGCAACACAAACATCTAATAATATGCTGTAAGGTAGACGAACTGGCAACCTTACCACGCAAAATGTGGCAGTCTGGCAGTGATATATATTATGTCACTAACTGTTCCTTACGAAATTGATGGTATCCATACAACCTTTTGTACATATATAGCTATAAAATTAAATATATACCTACAAAATTTACGCGATACCGGTATGTAAGGGTCTGCTTCTCCAGTACATATTTAACATGCATTTTTTAAATCTAATGTAAAAAGTAAATTCTTACAGGTTGTCCCTAACACCAACAATTAACTTTGGAATAATTAATAAACATCCCAATGACAATGTAGGATAATGAAACTTGACCTTAATAAACACCTGATACTCGGACCTAAGTAGTTTCTGAATAATAATAATAATATAATATTATATAATAATAATAAAATCTTTTTAATTTTAATTTTTAAAATAATATATAATAGTAAAAAAATCTTTTTTTAAATCATGAAAAACTCCACTATTTTGCATACCACACCTATGCTTAGATCTCGGTATTTTATAGTTTCGTTGTCTAGCAGATAGATTAAAAAAAATGCATTTATCAAATCTTATCAACTGTTTTTATTTCAATACAATTCACTATGACTACGAATTGGTAACTAGCGAGGTTTGGAATGTATAGGATAGGGATTGCTGAATCACCTCCAAAAAATATAGGCGAGCTGGGGCGACCACAACAGTTGTCCTGGCGGGCTCGCCAGCTTCATGGGACGCCCTTACCGCTATAGGAAGTGTATACATTGGATGGGTGTTGAAGTGATCGACTGTATTGGAGTGATATCCTGACGCAACTGTCAGCAATACGGCTACTCCGAAAAGTTTTACAAGTCGGTAGAGATGCTGTACTGTAGGAGAAGAATTCAGAGACACAAGGTTTTTTTTTTACTAACTACACATTTCCATAGGCGCGAAGCCCATGTCTTTAGAAGAGCTTTGATTTAATATAAATTTTTATATCTATTTATTATTTCTAGCGCATCTGCTCTACGTTTTGCTTACTGCTTCTATAATGAGTTTGCCACTCTAATATTTATTTTTTTTTAATTTTTTTTATTAAATATAATACATTTGAATCGTCTGGTTTGCCTGCGAGGCGCCAGTTCACCAGTTTAACATGGGAACCAGCCATCGCCTCACTCAACCATTTTGAAGGGAATGCTGCGACCCGACGCCCACGCCACCGCGCATTCAAACGTTTGGTGTGCGACGGCTTTCATGTTAGAAGTAAGGTACCTTTACTTATTTTTGATTGATTTTACTACAACGGGGCACAAGGTTTAACACTATACCGGGCAAACACACCGCCGAGAGGCGCATACGCGCCCAAAGCACGTTCCGCATCGTGTCTACACACAAGTATAGCAGACGATAAAGTGCAGAAGTGTAGTAACAATCATAAACTAACCGAGTGTGATCAGTTCAAGTCGATGAACAAAGACGAAAAGTGGAACTTTATAAAAGAAAAACTTTGTGTTCCATATCCCTTGTGAGATCACACCCGCGCACGTACTGTAGGGCTAAGAGTTGCGTTAGG
The DNA here is from genome assembly GCA_949709985.1 of Luffia ferchaultella. NCBI lineage: Eukaryota > Metazoa > Arthropoda > Insecta > Lepidoptera > Psychidae > Luffia > Luffia ferchaultella. Next base: position 8,079,012 of record OX453268.1, read on the forward strand.
TTTCAACGCGGACATCCCACTCTATTACATACAGAGCCAAGCGTAATAAATAGTGCCGCGACTTCACACACGATGGACACCTCAACCGTTGTATCGAATGAAACGGTGACGAAGATTGAACTATCTATAATAGCTCACGAGTGTTGTTGAAAATACCAGTGACTGTTCAAAACAGTGATCGATCGATTCCATACATATGCATTAATCGACGACGGAGCTACAGTATCCTTACAGTTCCAATCAAACTTTATGGCAGATTCGAACATAGGCATAAATCGCATTGCAGTAACCAGTTTTAGGTGTAGCGGGATGCAGTGGAGTGAGGGGTATATGACTGTACCTGCGCAAGCACGCTTACAGCGTTGTATTCCGATACGTCATAAAGTTTGAGGCGAACTATACTAGATGCGAGTGTCGCTGGTGCGGTGAACGCCATGAATAAATGAACGCGGTGAATCTATTCAAAATAAACAAACTCCTCTTCTACTTTTAAATCCATTTGCTTTTTCTCTTTCAAGTAAAAAGTCACTTTTTTGTATTCCAAGCTCTGCATATATGTCAACCCGATTACGATTAACCTTTTTAGCATTTTCCTTTGCTATATCATCAGGAGATGGAGTGCTGAAATCAAATCTTACAATGTTAGAATTAAATTTTTTCCCGATATAGGGTACATCTTGGACTCTGTGTCGCGCGCACAATACTCTGCCAAATGGAGAACATTTTTTCTTTTTAATTCTAGTTTTTAACAAATAACTAAGATCAACTGGACAAAGCAAAGTTTCATCTAAATCATTTCCATCTTTTGTTATTGGATGCTTTATAGGATACTGTTCCGTATCATTATCAAAGAAGTTAGGTTTGAAAATTATTTCTTCCAAATCTTTATTTTCTTTTACAATCTGAGGATGAGGTGAAGATGGATCTAAAATTGCTGGACTTAAATCGATGACGTAATTTTCAATTCGTAACTGATCCATCTTTTCTTCCAAGAGACGCTTCTCTTCTTCTTCTTTCTGCCTTTTTAATTCTTTAGCTTTTAGCATATTAGCTACTTGCTGGGCCAGGATATTTGCTGATTCTGTATGTGAAGCATTGGGCAACAATGATGTGTATAACTGTCTGCTTGGAGGATTTAGTAACTGAGCTGGTGTAAGTGTTCCCTTTTCCATGACTTTTGCTGTGAGCTCTTTCCTAGTAAGAGGTTTTTGATTGATGGAATCCCCTGACTGACTGGCTTGAAGACTGACTTTCGACATATGACTCTGAATAAGGTCATGTAGAGATGTAAATGATGAGGAATCCGGCATTGTTATCTGAAAACAAAAAAAATTGGTTAGGTATTTCTTCAATAAACTTCAAATAAATTAAAAATGGTCTACCGCCAACCATCAGTTTAAAAAGGATCAGGTAACATGAAATTCCACTTACATTTCAATCCAAAGAATAGTCGGTCATTGACCTGATTAAGTTAAAATGTATTTCATATTGTAATTCTGTATTAGTGTTTTTATTAAAAAAAGAATAAGATTAATGATTAAAGATAAAACGAGACTTTAGACATGTGTTCTCGATAACCGTTAATTTGCGCCCTCTGTTCACTTAAAACTTTTTGTTTAGTACAGTAACCTCTACACGCCCTATAAGTTTGATTAACACGGTGTATAGAAGCATCCAATGAGGAATCCTTAGTTGGACGCAACTGTTAAAAGTTTACAATGTGTTTTCGGATCTGGGTACAATCTGGCCTTTGAAATACATCTTCGCCTGACCGGTTGGCCGAGTAGTTAGAGAATCTAACTGCGGAACCGAGAGTCGCGGGTTCGATCCCCGCTCGGGACAAATATTTGTGTGCATGAACATGTCTATTTGTTCTGTGTCTATAAAAAAGTATCTATATATATCATAAAAAACTATATTTAAAAATATATATAAATTATCTAGTACCCCATATACAAGCATAATATTTGCTTACTTTGGGACCAGATGGCGCTGTGTGGGATGTCCCAGATATTATTATTATAAGAGTATGAATCCCTCAGTGTCTGGTCGATCGAGCAGCAAAATAGAGGTATTAAATGATAAAGAGATAATAACGAGTTAGAAGTTCGGTTTTATTTAAAATAACACACATAAAATGACTTCTGGCGTCATTTTAAAAATAAAAACTCTGTAAATCGTACATACAACTTTTTGAATGCAATAAGTAATATAGTACAACATGACACTGGCAAAAATGTCTAGAACACAAGTAGTTGCCAGAGATAAAAGAAGAAACGTTAACACTTATCAAAACTACTGTGGTCACAACTTGTCTGTCATGTGACCTGAATGACCGTGAATGACAGTCAATGATGGCAGCAATGAAAATATTTATGCCATTAACAAAAATGTTTAATTTCCAATAAACTTATTTTCAGAATTTAAATTGTTTTTAGTAAAACTAAAAAAAAATTATTCAAAATACGATGTTTAACTATTTTATCAATTTTCGATTATAATTAGAAGTCTGCAAACAAAAACAATAGTTTCATTATTAAAAGGCATAAGTATACCTGCGTAATATTAATACTTTTTTTAAAATTGTATTGTACAAAGTTAAATATATTTAATTAATTACTTTCCAAAAAAATGCCTTTCTTTCCTTTCATATTCAGTCCAGAATTACGTGCGATGGGAAAATCTTCATAAATGGTAACCCCAATTTGAGTAATAAACATCGCAAATGGATGCATTCATTATAAACTATTATAAATGATTTATAGATGCGTTCAAAATACAACTTGAACATTATTTTCAAATCATTTTCTATTTTTCACGTACTTTTAGAAAAATAAAATAATAGTTAAAAATGCTGCTTTACTAAGAGTATCGACATCTATGGTTCATATCTCAAGTACTTTTCCTAGCCCAGGATGGCCATCATCCTTTTTAGTAGACTTTAATAGAAATAATAGGTAATTACTTTAGAACACCATCTCTAGAATAAATATTTAAAAAAAATATAATCAGATCGTTACATGTAATCAGTTGGTTTGAATGAGTCTCAGGCTACTTATTTCACCTGCAAAGCCGTCACTATGGTAGCAACCTCAGGTGAAGATTTACATGATGTTCAAAAAAGTTTTAATAACTCAGATAATACTAGGTATTTCCTACCGTTAACTATGCTATTCAGTTTAGTCAAGAGACCGTACATCAGTACTCTAAGGTAAATCGTTGGTTACTGTTGGAAATCTGAATATTTTAGAAAATATTATAACTGAATTGACGAACAAGTACATCTCATAAAATCTGAACAAGTAAATTTCAAGGCATGTTTCCACAATTAATGGTTTCTCAACAGTTCGTCTACCTGCATCTATTTAAATAACTTACAGTAGACGATTTCGAATCACATATTTGAAAATTAAATGGATTGGCCGTTCATAGGGGAGTTCTTGCTCCGACCTTGATGTATGAAAGTGAGTGTTGGGTATGGCAGAAGAAGCATAAAAGTAAAATTAATGCAATAGAGATGAGATAATTGAGAAGTATATGCGGGGTTAGTTTGAGAGACAGAATAAGAAATAGTGTGATAAGAGAACGGTGTGATATGGAAGATGTAGTGATAAAAATTGAAAAAGGAATGCTGCGATGGTTTGGTCATTTGGAGAGGATGGACGAAAAAAGACTTATGAAAGAAATTTACTGTGCGAAGGTGAAAGGTAGGGTCGGAATGGGTCACCCTAGATGAACTTACAGGAATCACATTAGGTACATACTAGAAAAGGGTCAAGTCCAGAGTACCCGGAGTATCCGGAGTGTCCGGAGAGCGTGTATGAGAAGAGTGATGAGTGTTGATGAAGCGAAAGAAGTATGCCAGGATCGCACTAAGTCGAAATCTGTAGTCTCTGCCTACCCCAATGAGAAGCAGGCGTGAGTATATGTATGTATGTAAATGGATTCTATTGAGAACGTCTGCATATATGTGTCTTTAATATTTGGAATCAGTAACACATCACGTAATAATTACGTCACGTTTTCCACAACTAAATTACCAGTATGTCTACATACATGTCTCTTTAAATACGCTGCAGTAACAAATTTCGAACCACATATTTCGCAATCAAATGGATTCTCAATATCAGCATGTCTACGTTTATGCAATTTTAAATACCCTAAACGAGAAAATTTCGCATCACATGTTTCACAAGCAAATGGTTTTTCACCGGTATGAATACGTACATGCATCTGCAAATTTCTTGAAGTAGTAAACTTTGCATCACATGTTTCGCAATTGAATGGTTTTTCACCAGTATGCGAACGTACGTGTCTTTTTAAACTTCCTGAACTAGTGAATTTCGCATCACATGTCCCGCAACAAAATGGTTTCTCCCCAGTATGTGAACGTACATGCATCTTTAAGCTCCCTGAACTGGTAAATGTTGCAACACATATTTCACAACTAAATGCTTTCTCACGAAAATGGGTTTTACGTGCATGTGTTATTAAGGGCTTTGAAACAGTGGATGTCGAGTCATCAAAACTAAACGGCTTTTCAGCAGTATGTTTATGTACAATATGCCTTTTCAAATTCCTAGAAGTAGTGAATTTTGCGTCACATGTCCCACAACTAAATGGTTTTTCACCGGTATGTGTACTTGCATGTGCCATTAAATGCCCTGTTTGAGCAAATTTCGCTCCACAGCTTCCACAATTAAAAGGTTTCTCACCAGTATGTATACGTACATGTCTCCTTAAGCCCGCTGAAGTAACAAATTTCGCGTCACAGCTTTCACAACTAAATGGTTTTTCGCCAGTGTGTATACGTGCATGTCTCCTTAAATATGTTGCAGTAGCAAATCTAAAACCGCATATTTCACAACCAAATGGTTTCTCACCAGTATGTATTAATGTATGTATCCTTAAAGACCCTGACTGAGCAAATTTCGCGCCACATGTTTTACAATTAAATGGCTTTTCACCGGTATGTACACGCACATGTGTTTTTAAATCACCTGTAGTAAGAAATTTTGCGCCACACGTTTCACATTTATATGGTTTCTCACCAGTATGTTTACGTACATGCCTCCTTAAACCCATGGTATTAGTAAATTTCGCATCACATACTTCACAACTAAATGGTTTCTCACCGGTGTGCACACGTACATGCCTTTTTAATCCCCCAGAAGTAATAAATTTCGCACCACAAGTCACGCATTTGAATGGTTTTTCACCAGTATGTATTCTTACATGTATTTTTAAATGTCCTGAACGAGAAAATTTCGCGTCACATGTCTCACAACTATATGGTTTCTCACCGGTATGTATACGCACATGTCTCCTTAAACACACTGCATTAGTAAACTTTGCACTACATTTTTCGCAATCAAATGGTTTCTCACCAGTATGTTTCCGTACATGTATCTTTAAATGACTTAAACGAGAAAATTTCGCGTTACACGTTTCACATATAAATGGTTTCTTACTGGCCTGTATGCGTGTGTGCTTCTTTGAACATTGTCTATGGCATTTACCTTTTGTTTGAGTATTTATGAGTTTATGTTTTACTTTTCTAGCATATTTGAATTTAGCATCACTTTTTATACAATTTATGGGTTTCTCAGAAGTGTCTATGCGTTCATGTACATTTGAATGACAAGAGTTTAAAGAAAAGCATAATTTACAAGAATTTAGCTTTTTTCTAGCAAACAAATGTTTGCAGCTTTTGGAGCTATTAGCACCAACAACGGATGTTTGTCCGGCGTCTACGTGCACATCCGTCTCTGAAGGCCAGCCAACCACGTTCACCTGTCGCCAATAAATTTAAGTATATTCATGAATAGGGTTAACCACCTCGTTTTAGTTAGATTATTGTTTTTATTATCTCTATGCCTTCCTTTTACTACTCTGGAGCTAAATGCAAAAAATTTAACCCTTACACTTTTGTAATGTCTCTGTCCTGTCAGTCACATCTTCATTGTAACATTGCAACATAGGTAAATGAATATTTGCATATATATCGGACATACAATGTTAATATTTAATTACTCATCAAAAAATTAATTAATTAATTTTATACATCGCTAACAAAGTGGGGACGAAAATATTTTTCCATTTAAACAATCATGGGGTGTATCCTGAGAAAGATCTTTCGCTCCAAAGTGGCTTTTCCCGTGGCCCCCTTGTTACATACAGTGCGTTCATTGAAATGGTTTGCACACGCTTAATATTGCCGCCAGCGGCACGCGCCGATAAAGGCGGGCGGCGACTTCAAAAAATTGGCCCGCACTATATGTACATTGCCTGTGTATATTGATGCGTCGCACTTTTATAACAAAGACAGAAAGTGATTTAGGGGATTCGGATGACTAATGTTTAAATATGTGATTTGATTTTCTATCGTTACATTTAAGTATTTGAAGTAAAAATAAAAAATAAATGATGTATAGTTCCAATCAAACTTTATGGCGGATCGGAATACAACTCTTTCTGCATGCTTGCGCAGGGTCAGTCATATGCCCCTCACTCCACTGCGTCCCGCTACACCTAAAACTGGTTACTGCGACGCGACTTGTGCTTATGTTCACATTCGCCATAAAGGTTGATTGGAACTATACTAAATCTTTAAATGATGTATTTATTATACCCATTTTAGAAGTTGGTGACGGACTGATATCTAAAGACTACTTCCGTACAACCTTTATTATACCTATTTGCTAATTCGCGTTTATTGTATGTTGCAAATACTTAAATAAAAAAAAAACAAAAAAAAAATATTTCATAGTTTCCGAAATACTCTGCGACGCACTGTATCTAAACAAAAGCATTTAAAAGTCTGAAAAAAATCTTATAAGTAGACATTGATAAGGATGTACAATCTAAATTGATTCTTCAACTTCAATACATTAGAGTTTATTTGAAAAAAAAATTGAATCGAAAAATGCGTGTTACGCGATTACACTCACACTATTACGCATTATAGTCATCATCATCAGCACATTTTTACCCCACTGCAGGGGCTTAGGCCTCCCCAGAGTGAGGAGGGGGGCTTGGAGCGTAAGTCCACCACGCTGCTCCACTGCGGGTTGGGAACTGTAACGACCGCCATCTATTGACAGCGTCCGGGACCGACTGCTGAACGTGCCCTCCGAAGCACGGTGTCAGTGATATTGTGTACTTAAGTCAGAAAAACTCATTGGTTATAGTCATAGTTAACAATTATTTACAAGACTTAAAGGCCTGATTTCTTGTGCGAAGAATGGACTCGACAGAATTACACATTTATTGGAAGGAAGGTTTTTCAAATCTGCCGTATTATCATTAGGCGCGATACGGTATATCGGGCCTAGGGTTTAAATACTTCAATTGGAGCCGACTGTACCTATCATTGCAACACTTCAGTCAAATTTAATAACTATAAAAGCAAGAAGAACTAACCTGCGGAACAACTAAGTCAAGCTGGTCAGGTTGCTGCTGCAGTACAGGTCCTATGTATACCTCTTCACTCTTAGTCTCTACCTTGATTTTCTTGTCATCCGCATCACCAAAAGACTGTAAATTAAATTTCCTTTTATTAGTTTTATTGTTGATTCATATCTAGTATGCAGAAAGGACAAGTCGTGATACATAAGTTTTAATTATGTTCTAGCGTTTTTTAAGAAAAATTCAAAGAAATTATTTTAATAATTTATATTATTAATTTCTTGAATGTGAATGAATATTTGCATACATATTAGACATACAAAGTTAATAGTTAATTAAACATCAAAAAAATAATTAAAATTTTACTCTTAAGTACAGTTCCAATCATGCTTTATGGCATATGTGAACATAGGCATAAGTCGCGTCGCAGTAACCAGTTTTAGGTAAAGAGGGACGCAGTGGAGCGAGGGGCATATGACTGAACCTGCGCAAGCACGCTTATAGCATTGTTTTCCAATCTGCTATTAAATTTGATTGGATATATATTGGATATTGAATACAGCTTTAGTTTATACCTATCTATGAAAATAATTTATGAATTGGTGATTCCGAAAATAGGAAAATGACCTCACAACCTTGCACTTGCTTAGTTGTTAAATTATACGTGGACTATAAAATTTATGAAAATGTAACAATCTTCATTTAGACGACAATCAAAACGATAATGCCTATGCAAAATAAAAACAAACTGATTGTACTTCAATATTACGAAAAGTTAAAAATTAATTTACAAGCCAATTTAGACAAATATATAAACTACCTGAGGAATATTTGACTCACCGTTTGCGGCAGCATTTTTAAATTTGAAAATGGATTTAAAATATGAGTTTTACAAAAGAGGAGTTTTAATTTTTAATTGGAAACTAGTGGCAATAGAAATTTTTTTCTATTTATAGACAACCAGGTTGTAAATAAAGAATAGTATTGCCGCTAATGCTACAGAGTTTTGCAACTAATTTTCGATCGAAGATGAAGTTTTAAGTGTATCAAGTCATATTTTCCTAATCTTCATGGCTAATATTCACATTATTCACAAAATTTAATAAATTCTGTTTTACTGATTACTACATGACTGGCTTAAATAAATAATAGTATTTCTGTTCCAAAGAAAAAAAAAAAAATTTTATCACTTTTTAGCGATGGTACTTCAAAGAATTGGCCAAGGGGATCCTAATAATTACAATATACAATATTAATACATCTTGTATATGTAAATAAAATAGAATTGTCTATATGTGAATTCAACCTATAGGCTTTTTCTTAATACGAACTAATTTGTCACGGGATTCTGACTTCAGTTTTGAAATGACAAGTGAAATGTTTAGGAGAAAATAATAAATATAAGACAGGAAATGGATCTTCCCCTTAAGTGATTAAGTTTAATTATGATATATACAAACACGTAGACCATGTGGGTGGAGCCATAGGCGGTCGCTGATATTGTACTAAAACAACCATTCTGAAGTTCCTTTCCTTTTACTTTATTATCCGATAAAATTATGCGATAGACATAAAACATTTTATTCAACCGAATGAAATTTCATCATTTCTAAGACGTCACAAAATATTACTCTCGATTTCAAAATGGTTGCAATATGAAAAGATAATCTTGTTGAATAGCTTTCTAAAATTCTATGTGGGTAACCTGGTTGCACCTCACTCAGGAAAAGAACTGTTCCATCATAATTTATTGCATTGTAATAAAAAAATCCTGTTTACAAGTGTTTGTTAAATGCAGTTGCTGTGGTAGCCGAATTCTAAATACATAGCTAAACTTCTGGCCAACTGAAGATGTGGATAGTGAAATGGAAATAAAAACCCTCTCTGATACTGCCCATGGTGCCTTTGGGAATATAAATAACTACTCTGCGGTCCCAAATTGGTGATGTCTTTGTGTATTCATCTTCTGTAGTGTTATATCTAGCCGATATCTTTATATGGATAAAAGGCATGGACTATTAAAGAAGCTCACTAGAAACACTTGAGGAGTGGACCTACAGACTATGCTTGCCATAAGTTAAATGCAGAAAGTTACAAGGAGGACTGCCACATTCAAAAATACCAATTATTACAGACGGTCAAAAAACTAAAAGTGGATACCTTGGTCATATACCTATTAAGGCATGGTAGGTACAAACATTACCAACTAATTATGATGGACAAAAAGACAGGCAAAAGGTGTTTTGGTTTTAGAAAGAAGTGATGACTGCAGAACATCTGGGTGCGGACAGGTATCACAAGTTCAGCAGAATTATTTCGTCTCGTGAGATATAAACACAAATTTGTTGTTGGGCATTTCTCAAATTCTTCTAATTACCAACCTAAACCTAAATACCAACCTAAACAGACACTACAAGATGGCTGTTTTCCAACACCTCTGCTTCGATATGCTACTTGTATTGACAAATAATATGATGTTAATAATGTTTATTTCTTAAAGGCTAGAAACTACAGAAATATGACACAATTATTATAAATCTTGATATAGGCTATGTTTAAGCTAAGGCTACGCGCAAGCAAACCCGAATCTATTTATTTTGAAATGGTGGACCAACAACTTAACTGCCTGAATTTGTAGTTGATCATTTATAAACATTATAGGCATCAGGCAGATTTGGTAAAGCGACCCAATATCCGTTCATGAACATGTTGTTCGCGTCTGGATATAAAATATCTCTGTATGTATAAAACAGATATTTAATTATATATGTTTGTATGATGATGATATAATAATAATATCTACATCACAACATCTTAGCCCAAAATTAAGCATTAGCTTTGTGTTACCAAGTGAAGACAACACATACAACAACCAATACCAATATTCATCATATAAATACTGACCTGACCTGGGATTCGAACCCGGGACCTCCAACTTCGTAGGCAGGGTCGCTACCCACTAGGCTAAGCGGTCGTCAAATATGCGTATGATGTTCCAGATATTGTTATTGATGTAATTTTAGCATTTCAAACATATACTAGAAAAAAAAGTAAAGTTTTGATAGGGTCGGTGGACTGGGTATACTAATGGGATTCCCATATGAGATGAATTGTAAGGCATTATCAAGTCAAATAGATTGGAACTAACGCTTGGGCCTGGGGCTTCAGCACTCGACGGGCACTCTTCTATTTCAGTTTTGATGTGGACATCTTGCTTATCGACTTGCAGCTCCTCGTTGGTTAGACTGCACATAAACAAAGGTACTAAATACTCTCGCACATCTTGGGATCCAACTACACTATCTACCGCTTCCATATTGTAGAAGTTACGTTCCGAGCATAGTTCCGAGTCAGAGTCAGAAGAAATGGTGGTTTCAAACAGATGGAATCGGAACTAGGATATCACGATGGAATGCTTGGGAATGCTCATGGAAACAATCCAATTTTGTGATAAACCCAAAGAGTATGATTAAAAATTCTTCTTCTTCTTCTTCTTTTGGTTAATGGCGTTCTAACATATGTTAATTCTGCCAATGTCTAGTTTATGCATGGAACTAATAAGTAGGTACTACGTACAACTGGAATGAGCTCTACGAAGAACGAGGTCCTAGAAATTTGACCTTGAAAACGAATTAAAAAGATAAAAGTAACAAGGACGTTAGTGGGTGCCATATTGTCTCTTTCTGATTAGGGTGACAAAGTTACGTTAGATAAATAAGACCATAACAGGAACCTTTTAATTTTCGACTAAGCTTGAACAAAACTCTCTAAGCCTAACTAAACCCGTGACACTGAAAAAAACTTTTTTTACATGAGTGTAAAGATTTCTGTATGTCCGTGTCAATAACCTATGTCGTAATTTAGTAAATTAGAACTTTTAATTCGAACATTTGTCGAAATTGGTTTAGCAGGTTTCAAATTAAAATGCTACAAACACACATCAGTCCAGTTATGAAGTAAAAAAAACACATGAATGATGGGAATCAATTTACATTCATTATTAACGAGTAATTTTAATATTTATAAGGGATCATAAACCACGAACGTAAGCACTGAAAATGAGGTCTCGCGTGGCCAACGCGTAGTACAACTCGCGATAGCATCAAAAATACTGGTTGGATTTGTACGAAATACTGTTAAATCATCAAATTTACAAAAAAAAAAAAATAATAAACGGCAGTAGCCCGACTCTTATCCACCTCGATAGAAAAGTAGAAGCAAACAAACAGAAGTTCAAGAGAGCTAGTCACTAAAAGCGGGCAACCCGCAGAAAATATGATCAATCCGGAGGCTTCTCACCTCCAAAATAAATTGTGAAGCAGTTAGTAACTCTAAAAATCAAAGCTTCAAATATCGATATCTCAATCACTTTAGTAAATTAGCTGCATGCTCCCTTTATGTATAATACCCTTTTGAATACAAATCTCCTATTGATTACAGAAATAAAGCTACCTAGAATGTGATTCATAATTGGATAGCTGACCGTCTTTATTTACAAAATAGTTAAATCCCATAAAAGTAAAGCTCCAAGCGCTACAAGTTGCATAGGTACTTTTGCACGCCGAAGCCCTTAGAACCATCACTTAAGAAATATCTCGTTGAAACGATCCCAACGAGCCTAAACACGTTATTAAAAAGGTCAAGGATATATATGTTTGAAATATATTTCTCATGTATATTGTCGCACTTCACCGCCTTGAGCGCACGTGGGAACTTGAAAACATAAGTTCGTACAGGCAACCAAGCTCCTTTCTTTCCCGAAAAAACCCAACAATCTCAAAAATTCCCAATCATTCGGCGGATAAAAATGGATTTAAACGACTTTAGATACCGAAACATTATTTCTAGGGCCAAAATATCACAAAATTCAACGCTGGTGCGAGACCTTAGGATCTCAAATATTAATATTATGGCCTCCTTTCTTTCGATTTGCACCGGAGACACGGACAGATTCAATACCCCATCGAAATAACATACACAAGTCTCTCAAATGCATATATGACGTCAAATTCATAACCCGTATGGTGTCAGATCTGTAACTAGAATGACGTCAGATATGTAACTAAATTATTTTCCTACTTTAACGAAAAACGTTTCTCTTTGAAACAATACTTAGGTTTCCATCTTTCATATTCATTGAAATATCTGGCAACCTATTATTACGGCCACATCATAGGCAAAAGAGGGCAAAAGGCAACTACCAAAATATTATTATTGACTAATCTAAACATTATGGACACCCTAGTATTATGACGTCAAAAACTTCAACTTTGACAAATGTCAAAATTTCCCAAATTCTCATTTCAGTTGCCAGCATAAAACCATAAATTAAGACTTTCGTTTTAAATATTAATAAAAAATTTAACAAATATGAAATATAGCGACCGCCCGCAGCTTCGCTTGCGTAGACTACAAATTCCTTTATAGGTACTATTAACGTTCGAGATGGTTTATACGTAATTTTTGCTGGAACCAATTTTGGTTACACCTATTCAAACTTTCAATCTTCATTCCCTTTCCACCCTTTAAAAAAACCGATACAATTTTTCATCTCCCGTTTCCCACCCTTAAAATGTGGAAATCTAAAAACCCTGAAACACGTCATTATTTGAGTCCCTCCATTCCCATCCTTAAGTTTGAAATTTCTAAAAAAGCCTTTCTTAACTTAATGCTCACGTTATAAAATAAACCTATGTTCCAAATTTAAGCTTCCTAGACTTAGTAGTTTTGGCTGTAGTAGTTGATAGATCAGTGTAGACAAACGACAGACAGATAGACAAACAAACACAAAAAGTTGCTTATGACACTCTTGACAACCTTCTTTCACGTCTGCGAAGTTTCATTAAAATCTGTTCAGCCGTATTGGAAATTAGCTTGAATAGATAAAATTGAATTGAATAGACACATAGACGTACAGACAAACAGACGGACAAAAAGTAGCTAATGTCAAATCTCTTGACAACCTTCTTTCCCGTCTGCAAAGTTTCCTTAAAATCTGTTTAGCCGTTTTGGAGATTAGCTCAAATAGACAGATACACGTACAGACAGACAGACGGACAAAAAGTAACATTTGTTAGTTTCGACAACCTTCTTTTCATACTTGTGATGTTTCATTAAAATCGGTTTAAACAGATGGACGCACAGGCTGTCATACAAAAGGTTCTGTCACTGTCAGGTCACTTTTGTCTACATCCTTTCCATATGTGTAAAGTATCATCAAAATCGGTTAAGCCGTTTTAGCCGAAGCCAATTTGCTCGGATAGACAGACAGTTCGTTTTCATATATATAGCCTATAATCATCCGCTAGATTCAGGCTATCAAAGGCAAAAAGAATTTTTCAAATCCGACTGGTAGTTTCAGAGATTAGCGCGTTCAAACAAACAAACAAACTCTTCAGCTTTATAATAAGTATTTCTATTATATAGATTAATAGATTATAAGATAATAAGAAAATAAGATATTACTGAAAACCGTATCAAAGTCTATTGCGTGGTTTGGAAGTAAAAAGTTAACGAACAGAGGCAGACAGAGAATTTATTTTCTCCCGCTATAGTTTTCATATTTCGATAAAAACTGGTAAGATATTAATTTAAATTGTAGGGTGTAAAGGGCAATTATAATATGCATGAAATGCTTAAAACAACTAACGTATTTAATTTGATAAGGATTAATATCACGTTTAAAAAACATCATCGCAAATAGTACATTATGTTAGAACAAATTCGATTGTCATAAAAAAGGTTATAGTAAGTTAACCTTAAAAGATACACATATGCTGTCGCGGACTTTTGGTTAGAATTTTCAAAGAGGAACAATTCCGTAGTACATGATTTTTTGTTAACATCAACCGTTTACGCAGCGCGCGCGACGGAAGCTCTCAAAAGGAATAATTTTTCCCGTTTTTGCAAACATTTTTCATTAATGCTTCACTCCTATTGGTCGTAGCGTGATGTAGTATAGCCTATAGCCTTCCACGATAAATGGACTATCCAACACAATGATAATTTTTTAATTTGAACCAGTGGTTTTTGAGATTTGCGCGTTCAAACAAACAAACAAACTCTTCAGCTTTATAATATTAGTATAGATAACATAATAAGTTTTAAAAATACTATTATCATCCGCATACCAAGATATATTAAAATCCAGAAGTCACAAAAAATAGAGTGTAAAATAGTGTATTACTATCTATTTCTATATATTTATATTTATAATTTAGGTCTAAAAAAATAAGTTTTCCTAGAAAAAAAATCTACAGATTTCGTTCTTCTCGCAATTATCGGAGGACACTGAACAAAATTGTACGACAAAAAATTTTCGAAGAAAGTTATGGACCAATTTTTGATGTGCTACCTACCACACTTTGCCACGCAAGCGCTTGCATTTTTGCATTTTTTGACGCTAGTGTTTTCGTCTACCTTTATAACTTTTTGAAATAAGGCCGAATCTTAATTTCTAGGGTAGCTAATCTGATAATCATTCAATGAAAAGGGCACCTGCTCAAGTCAGGGTTTTCAAACGTTTCTAAAATTTTATTTTTCAAACTTTTAGACCATCTACCAGTCTTGGAAGCTTTTTTATTTTTTTCGATATTAATTCTTCCGTTTTTAAAACAATCAACTTTTTGTCCGAAAAAAAGGGAAATTTCGTCTTTTTCACCATTTTCGATTTTCCGATAAAGTTACGAACCGATTTTAGAAAATTTAGTATCTTACAATGCTCCGAAAGCTCTTGACTTTTTGGCATCACTGTCTTTTGTCTATCATCATAAATAAATATTGGAAATATAGGCAAATTTATTACACTCCTATACGAAAACGATCTAATAAACATATTCATTGTTACAAAAAGTTTTTATAAAAATAATGATTAAGTATGCGTCATCGTTTATTGTGACAAGCGGAAATATTACTATGTATTTATGTAATATGTATTATGTACGTAATATGCATTTATGTATTTGATATTGTGAACAAGATGAAAATAAATCAAAGTTACCAGCCGATTCTGTTATCTTTTATTGTTATAATTACTGTAATAAAGGTTGTCTGGAAGAGATTGCTCTTAGCGATAAGACCGCCCACTGTACCTACCAAACATAGTTATAAGAGATACCTACATTATTTATTTTTGTTCTAACTTTTGGTGTACAATAAAAAATATATTATTATTATTATTAATTACTCGAAATTGTTTCTCTCGAAAAAATCGATTGTCATTATCGATTATCGTTATCGTTATCGTTATCGTTATAGTTATCGTTATAGTTATCGTTATAGTTATCGTTATAGTTATCGTTATCGTTATCGTTATCGTTATCGTTATCGTTACCGTTATCTTTATCGTTATCTTTATCGTTATCGTTATCGTAATCGTAATCGTTATCGTTATCGTTATCGTTATCGTTATCGTAATCGTTATCGTTATCGTTATCGTTATCGTTATCGTTATCGTTATCGTTATCGTTATCGGTTATCGTTATCGATTATCGTTATCGATTATCGTTATCGATTATCGTTATCGATTATCGTTATCGATTATCGTTATCGATTATCGTTATCGATTATCGTTATCGATTATCGTTATCGATTATCGTTATCGATTATCGTTATCGATTATCGTTATCGATTATCGTTATCGATTATCGTTATCGATTATCGTTATCGATTATCGTTATCGATTATCGTTATCGATTATCGTTATCGATTATCGTTATCGATTATCGTTATCGATTATCGTTATCGATTATCGTTATCGATTATCGTTATCGATTATCGTTATCGATTATCGTTATCGATTATCGTTATCGATTATCGTTATCGATTATCGTTATCGATTATCGTTATCGATTATCGTTATCGATTATCGTTATCGATTATCGTTATCGATTATCGTTATCGATTATCGTTATCGATTATCGTTATCGATTATCGTTATCGATTATCGTTATCGATTATCGTTATCGATTATCGTTATCGATTATCGTTATCGATTATCGTTATCGATTATCGTTATCGATTATCGTTATCGATTATCGTTATCGATTATCGTTATCGATTATCGTTATCGATTATCGTTATCGATTATCGTTATCGATTATCGTTATCGATTATCGTTATCGATTATCGTTATCGATTATCGTTATCGATTATCGTTATCGATTATCGTTATCGATTATCGTTATCGATTATCGTTATCGATTATCGTTATCGATTATCGTTATCGATTATCGTTATCGATTATCGTTATCGATTATCGTTATCGATTATCGTTATCGATTATCGTTATCGATTATCGTTATCGATTATCGTTATCGATTATCGTTATCGATTATCGTTATCGATTATCGTTATCGATTATCGTTATCGATTATCGTTATCGATTATCGTTATCGATTATCGTTATCGATTATCGTTATCGATTATCGTTATCGATTATCGTTATCGATTATCGTTATTGATTATCGTTATCGATTATCGTTATCGATTATCATTATCATTGTATCGATTATCATTATCGATTATCATTATCGTTATCGATTATCATTATCATTGTATCGATTATCATTATCATTGTATCGATTATCATAATCGATTATCAGTATCGATTATCAGTATCGATTATCAGTATCGATCATCAGTATCGATCATCAGTATCGATTATCAGTATCGATTATCAGTATCGATTATCAGTATCGATTATCAGTATCGATTATCAATATCGATTATCAGTATCGATTATCAGTATCGATTATCAGTATCGATTATCAGTATCGATTATCAGTATTGATTATCAGTATCGATTATCAGTATCGATTATCAGTATCGATTATCAGTATCGATTATCAGTATCGAATATCAGTATCGATTATCGTTATCGATTATCGTTATCGATTATCGTTATCGATTATCGTTATCGATTATCGTTATCGATTATCATTATCATTGTATCGATTATCATTATCGATTATCATTATCGTTATCGATTATCATTATCATTGTATCGATTATCATTATCATTGTATCGATTATCATTATCGATTATCATAATCGATTATCAGTATCGATTATCAGTATCGATTATCAGTATCGATCATCAGTATCGATCATCAGTATCGATTATCAGTATCGATTATCAGTATCGATTATCAGTATCGATTATCAGTATCGATTATCAGTATCGATTATCAGTATCGATTATCAGTATCGATAATCAGTATCGATTATCAGTATCGATTATCAGTATCGATTATCAGTATCGATTATCAGTATCGATTATCAGTATCGATTATCAGTATCGATTATCAGTATCGATTATCAGTATCGATTATCATTATCGATTATCATTATCGATTATCATTATCGATTATCGATTATCATTATCGATTATCAGTATCGATTATCATTATCGATTATCAGTACCGATTATCAGTATCGATTATCAGTATCGATTATCAGTATCGATTATCAGTATCGATTATCAGTATCGATTATCAGTATCGATTATCAGTATCGATTCTCATTATCGATTCTCATTATCGATTTTCAGTATCGATTCTCAGTATCGATTCTCAGTATCGATTCTCATTATCGATTCTCATTATCGATTCTCAGTATCGATTCTCAGTATCGATTCTCAGTATCGATTCTCAGTATCGATTCGCAGTATCGATTCTCAGTATCGATTCTCAGTATCGATTCTCAGTATCGATTCTAATTAGCGATTCTCAGTATCGATTCTCATTATCGATTCTCAAAATCGTTTTAAATTATCGATTCTTAGTATCGATTCTCATTATCGATTCTCAGTATCGATTCTCAATATCGATTCTCAGTATCGATTCTCATTATCGATTCTCAGTATCGAGTATCAGTGTCGATTATCAATATGGATTATCAGTACCGATTATCAGTATCGATTATCAGTATCGATTATCAGTATCGATTATCAGTATCGATTATCAGTATCGATTATCAGTATCGATTATCAGTATCGATTATCAGTATCGATTATCAGTATCGATTATCAGTATCGATTATCAGTATCGATTATCAGTATCGATTATCAGTATCGATTCTCAGTATCGATTCTCAGTTACGATTCTCAGTATCGATTCTCAGTATCTAATCTAATTTTTGATTCTCAGTATCGATTCTAATTATCGATTCTCATTATCAATTCTCATTATCGATTCTCATTATCGATTCTCATTATCGATTCTCATTATCGATTCTCATTATCGATTCTCAGTATCGATTCTAATTATCGATTCTCAGTATCGATTCTCAGAATGGATTCTCAGTAATGATTCTCAGTATCGATTCTCAGTATCGATTCTCAGTATCGATTCTCATTATCGATTCTCATTATCGATTCTCATTATCGATTCTCATTATCGATTCTCAGTATCGATTCTCATTATCGATTATCAAATATCGATTCTCAGTATCGAGTATCAGTGTCGATTATCAGTATGGATTATCAGTATCGATTCTCATTATTGATTCTCAGTATCGATTCTCATTATCGATTCTCATTATCGATTCTCATTATCGATTCTCAATATCGATTCTCATTATCGATTCTAATTATCGATTCTCAGAATCGATTCTCAGAATCGATTCTCAGTATCGATTATCAGTATCAATTATCGATTATCGATTATCAAATATCGATTCTCAGTATCGAGTATCAGTGTCGATTATCAGTATGGATTATCAGTATCGATTATCAGTATCGATTTTCAGTATCGATTATCAGTATCGATTATCAGTATCGATTATCAGTATCGATTATCAGTATCGATTATCAGTATCGATTATCAGTATCGATTATCAGTATCGATTCTAATTATCGATTATCAGTATCGATTATCAGTATCGATTATCAGTATCGATTATCAGTATCGATTATCAGTATCGATTATCAGTATCGATTATCAAAATCGATTATCAGTATCGATTATAAGTATCGATTATCAGTATCGATCATCAGTGTCGATTATCAGTATCAATTATCAGTATCGATTATCAGTATCGATTATCAGTATCGATTATCAGTATCATTATCGATTATCGATTATCGATTATCATTATCGATTATCAGTATCGATTATCATTATCGATTATCAGTACCGATTATCAGTATCGATTATCAGTATCGATTATCAGTATCGATTCTCAGTATCGATTCTCAGTAACGATTCTCAGTATCGATTCTCAGTATCTAATCTAATTATCGATTCTCAGTATCGATTCTAATTATCGATTCTCATTATCGATTCTCATTATCGATTCTTATTATCGATTCTTATTATCGATTCTCATTATCGATTCTCATTATCGATTCTCATTATCGATTCTCAGTATCGATTCTAATTATCGATTCTCAGTATCGATTCTTAATATCGATTCTCAGTATTGATTCTCAGTTTTGATTCTCAGTATCGATTCTCAGTATGGATTCTCAGTAATGATTCTCAGTATCGATTCTCAGTATCGATTCTCATTATCGATTCTCATTATCGATTCTCATTACCGATTCTCATTATCGATTCTCATTACCGATTCTCAGTATCGATTCTCATTATCGATTCTCAGTATCGATTCTCATTATCGATTCTCATTAACGATTCTCAGTATCGATTCTCAGTATCCAATCTCATTATCGATTTTCATTATCGATTCTCATTATCGATTCTTAGTATCGATTCTCACTATCGATTCTCAATATCAATTCTCATTATCGATTCTCATTTTCGATTCTCATTTTCGATTCTCATTATCGATTCTCAGTATCGATTCTAAGTATCGATTCTTAGTATCGATTCTCAGTATCGATTCTTAGTATCGATTCTCAGTATCGATTCTCAGTATCGATTCTCAGTATTGATTCTAATTATCGATTCTCAGTATCGATTCTCATTTTAGATTCTCATTATCGATTCTCATTATCGATTCTTATTATCGATTCTCAGTATCGAATCTCAGTATCGATTCTCAGTATCGATTCTCAGTATCGATTCTCTGTATCGATTCTCATTATCGATTTTCAGTATCGATTCTTATTATCGTTTCTTAGTATCGATTCTCATTATTGATTCTCAGTACCGATTATCAGTATCGATTATCAGTATCGATTCTTAGTATCGATTCTCAGTATCGATTCTCAGTATCGATTCTCAGTATCGATTTTCAGTATCGATTCTCAGTATCGATTCTCAGTATCGATTTTTAGTATTGATTCTCATTATCGATTCTCAGTATCGATTCTCCTTATCGATTCTCAGTATCGATTCTAATTATCGATTCTCAGTATCGATTCTCATTATCGATTCTCAGTATCGATTCTCAGTATCGATTCTCAGTATCGATTCTCAGTATCGATTCTCAGTATCGATTCTCAGTATCGATTCTAATTATCGATTCTCAGTATCGATTCTCATTATCGATTCTCAATATCGATTCTCAGTATTGATTCTCAATATTGATTCTTATTATCGATTCTCAGTATCGATTCTCAGTATCGATTCTAATTATCGATTCTTAGTATCGAGTATCAGTATCGATTATCAATATCGATTCTCAATATCGATTCTTATTATCGATTCTCAGTATCGATTCTCAGTATCGATTCTAATTATCGATTCTCAGTATCGAGTATCAGTATCGATTATCAATATCGATTATCAGTATCGATTATCAGTATCGATTATCAGTATCGATTATCAGTATCGATTATCAGTATCGATTATCAGTATCGATTCTTAGTATCGATTCTCATTATCGATTCTCAGTATCAATTCTCAATATCGATTCTCAGTATCGATTCTCATTATCGATTCTCAGTATCGAGTATCAGTGTCGATTATCAGTATGGATTATCAGTACCGATTATCAGTATCGATTATCAGTATCGATTATCAGTATCGATTATCAGTATCGATTATCAGTATCGATTATCATAATCGATTATCAGTATCGATTATCAGTATCGATTATCAGTATCGATTATCAGTATCAATTATCAGTATCGATTATAAGTATCGATTATCAGTATCGATCATCAGTGTCGATTATCAGTATCGATTATCAGTATCGATTATCAGTATCGATTATCAGTATCGATTATCAGTATCGATTATCAGTATTGATTATCAGTATCGATTATCAGTATCGATTATCAGTATCGATTATCAGTATTGAGTATCAGTATCGATTATCAGTATCGATTATCAGTATCGACTATCAGTATCGACTATCAGTATCGACTATCAGTATCGATTATCAGTATCGATTATCAGTATCGATTATCAGTATCGATTATCAGTATCGATTCTCAGCATCGATTCTCAGTATCGATTCTCAGTATCGATTCTAATTATCGATTCTCAGTATCGAGTATCAGTATCGATTATCAATATCGATTCTCAATATCGATTTTTATTATCGATTCTCAGTATCGACTCTCAGTATCGATTCTAATTATCGATTCTCAGTATCGAGTATCAGTATCGATTATCAATATCGATTATCAGTATCGATTATCAGTATCGATTATCAGTATCGATTATCAGTATCGATTCTTAGTATCGATTCTCATTATCGATTCTCAGTATCAATTCTCAATATCGATTCTCATTATTGATTCTCATTATCGATTCTCAGTATCGAGTATCAGTGTCGATTATCAGTATGGATTATCAGTACCGATTATCAGTATCGATTATCAGTATCGATTATCAGTATCGATTATCAGTATCGATTATCAGTATCGATTATCAGTACCGATTATCAGTATCGATTATCAGTATCGATTCTCATTATCGATTCTCATTATCGATTCTCATTATCGATTCTCATTATCGATTCTCAGTATCGATTCTCAGTATCAAATCTCATTATCGATTCTCATTATCGATTCTCAGTATCGATTCTCATTATCGATTCTCATTATCGATTCTCAATATCGATTCTCATTATTGATTCTCATTATCGATTCTCATTATCGATTCTCAGTATTGATTCTTATTATCGATTCTTATTATCGATTCTCATTATCGATTCTCAGTATCGATTCTCTTTATCGATTCTCATTATCGATTCTCAGTATCAAATCTCATTATCGATTCTCATTATCGATTCTCAGTATCGATTCTCATTATCGATTCTCATTATCGATTCTCAATATCGATTCTCATTATTGATTCTCATTATCGATTCTCATTATCGATTCTCAGTATTGATTCTAAGTATCGATTCTTAGTATCGATTCTCAGTATCGATTCTCAGTATCGATTCTTAGTATCGATTCTCAGTATCGATTCTAATTATCGATTCTCAGTATCGATTCTCATTTTCGATTCTCAGTATCGATTCTCAGTATCAATTCTCAGTATCGTTTCTCAGTATCGATTCTCAGTATCGATTCTCAGTATCGATTCTCATTTAGATTCTCATTATCGATTTTCATTATCGATTCTTATTATCGATTCTCACTATTGATTCTCATTATCGATTCTCATTATCGATTCTCAGTATCGAATCTCAGTATCGATTTTCAGTATCGATTCTCAGTATCGATTCTCTGTATCGATTCTCATTATCGATTCTCATTATCGATTCTCAGTATCGATTCTCATTATCAATTCTCAGTATCGATTCTCAGTATCGAATCTCATTATCGATTCTCATTATCGATTCTCAGTATCGATTCTCATTATCGATTCTCATTATCGATTCTCTTTATCGATTTTCAATATCGATTCTCATTATCGATTCTAATTATCGATTCTCATTATCGATTCTCAGTATCGATTCTAAGTATCGATTCTTAGTATCGATTCTCAGTATCGATTCTCAGTATCGATTCTCAGTATCGATTATCAGTATCAATTATCGATTATCGATTATCAAATATCTATTCTCAGTATCGATTATCAGTATCGATTATCATTATCGATTATCAGTACCGATTATCAGTATCGATTCTCAGTATCGATTCTCATTATCGATTCTTATTATCGATTCTTAATATCGATTCTCAGTATTGATTCTCATTATCGATTCTCAGTATGGATTCTCAGTAATGATTCTCAGTATCGATTCTCAGTATCGATTCTCATTATCGATTCTCATTATCGATTCTCATTATCGATTCTCATTATCGATTCTCAGTATCGATTCTCAGTATCAAATCTCATTATCGATTCTCATTATCGATTCTCAGTATCGATTCTCATTATCGATTCTCATTATCGATTCTCAATATCGATTCTCATTATTGATTCTCATTATCGATTCTCATTATCGATTCTCAGTATTGATTCTAAGTATCGATTCTCAGTATCGATTTTCATTATCGATTCTCAGTATCGATTCTCATTATCGATTCTCATTATCGTTTCTCAGTATCGATTCTCAGTATCAAATCTCATTATCGATTCTCATTATTGATTCTCAGTATCGATTCTTATTATCGATTCTCATTATCGATTCTCAATATCGATTCTCATTATTGATTCTCATTATCGATTCTCATTATCGATTCTCAGTATTGATTCTAAGTATCGATTCTTAGTATCGATTCTCATTATCGATTCTCAGTATCGATTCTCAGTATCGATTCTAAGTATCGATTCTAATTATCGATTATCAGTATCGATTATCAGTATCGATTATCAGTATCGATTATCAGTATCGATTATCAGTATCGATTATCAGTATCGATTATCAGTATCGATTATCAGTATCGATTATCAGTATCGATTATCAAAATCGATTATCAGTATCGATTATAAGTATCGATTATCAGTATCGATCATCAGTGTCGATTATCAGTATCAATTATCAGTATCGATTATCAGTATCGATTATCAGTATCGATTATCAGTATCATTATCGATTATCGATTATCGATTATCATTATCGATTATCAGTATCGATTATCATTATCGATTATCAGTACCGATTATCAGTATCGATTATCAGTATCGATTATCAGTATCGATTCTCAGTATCGATTCTCAGTAACGATTCTCAGTATCGATTCTCAGTATCTAATCTAATTATCGATTCTCAGTATCGATTCTAATTATCGATTCTCATTATCGATTCTCATTATCGATTCTTATTATCGATTCTCATTATCGATTCTCATTATCGATTCTCATTATCGATTCTCAGTATCGATTCTAATTATCGATTCTCAGTATCGATTCTTAATATCGATTCTAAGTATTGATTCTCAGTTTTGATTCTCAGTATCGATTCTCAGTATGGATTCTCAGTAATGATTCTCAGTATCGATTCTCAGTATCGATTCTCATTATCGATTCTCATTATCGATTCTCATTACCGATTCTCATTATCGATTCTCATTACCGATTCTCAGTATCGATTCTCATTATCGATTCTCAGTATCGATTCTCATTATCGATTCTCATTATCGATTCTCATTATCGATTCTCAGTATCGATTCTCAGTATCAAATCTCATTATCGATTCTCATTATCGATTCTCAGTATCGATTCTCATTATCGATTCTCATTATCGATTCTCAATATCGATTCTCATTATTGATTCTCATTATCGATTCTCATTATCGATTCTCAGTATTGATTCTAAGTATCGATTCTCAGTATCGATTCTCATTATCGATTCTCAGTATCGATTCTCATTATCGATTCTCATTATCGATTCTCAGTATCGATTCTCAGTATCAAATCTCATTATCGATTCTCATTATCGATTCTCAGTATCGATTCTTATTATCGATTCTCATTATCGATTCTCAATATCGATTCTCATTATTGATTCTCATTATCGATTCTCATTATCGATTCTCAGTATTGATTCTAAGTATCGATTCTTAGTATCGATTCTCATTATCGATTCTCAGTATCGATTCTCAGTATCGATTCTCAGTATCGATTCTCAGTATCGATTCTAATTATCGATTCTCAGTATCGATTCTCATTTTCGATTCTCAGTATCGATTCTCAGTATCAATTCTCAGTATCGTTTCTCAGTATCGATTCTCAGTATCGATTCTCAGTATCGATTCTCATTTAGATTCTCATTATCGATTTTCATTATCGATTCTTATTATCGATTCTCATTATCGATTCTCATTATCGATTCCCATTATCGATTCTCAATATCGATTCTCAGTATTGATTCTCAATATTGATTCTTATTATCGATTCTCAGTATCGATTCTCAGTATCGAATCTCAGTATCGATTTTCAGTATCGATTCTCAGTATCGATTCTCTGTATCGATTCTCATTATCGATTTTCAGTATCGATTCTTATTATCGTTTCTTAGTATCGATTCTCATTATCGATTCTCAGTATCGATTCTAAGTATCGATTCTCAGTATCGATTCTTAGTATCGATTCTCAGTATCGATTTTCAGTATCGATTTTCAGTATCGATTCTCAGTATCGATTCTCATTATCGATTCTCAGTATCGATTCTCCTTATCAATTCTCAGTATCGATTCTCAGTATTGATTCCTATTATCGATTCTCATTATCGATTCTCAGTATCGATTCTCAATATCGATTCTCAGTATTGATTCTCATTATCGATTCTCAGTATCGATTCTCAGTATCGATTCTCAGTATCGATTCTCATCATTGATTCTCAGTATCGATTTTAAGTATCGATTCTTATTATCGATTCTCAGTATCGATTCTCAGTATCGATTCTTAGTATCGATTCTAATTATCGATTCTCAGTATCGATTCTAATTATTAATTCTCAGTA
This sequence comes from Luffia ferchaultella, assembly GCA_949709985.1. NCBI lineage: Eukaryota > Metazoa > Arthropoda > Insecta > Lepidoptera > Psychidae > Luffia > Luffia ferchaultella. Next base: position 8,105,190 of record OX453268.1, read on the forward strand.
TCGATTCTCAGTATCGATTCTCAGTATCGATTCTCAGTATCGATTCTCAGTCTTGATTCTCAGTATCGATTCTCAGTATCGATTCTCAGTATCGATTCTAAGTATCGATTCTCAGTATCGATTCTCAGTATCGATTTTCAGTATCGATTCTTATTATCGATTCACAGTATCGATTCTAATTATCGATTCTCAGTATCGATTCTAATTATTAATTCTCAGTATCGATTCTCAGTATCGATTCTTAGTATCGATTCTCAGTATCGATTCTCAGTATCGATTCTTAGTATTGATTCTCAGTATCGATTCTCAGTATTGATTCTCAGTATCGATTCTCATTATCGATTCTCAGTATCGATTCTCAGTATCGATTCTCAGTATCGATTCTCAGTATCGATTCTCAGTTTCGATTCTCATTATCGATTCTCAGTATCGATTCTCATTATCGATTCTCAGTATCGATTCTCATTATCGATTCTCATTATCGATTTTCAGTATCGATTCTCACTATCGATTCTCATTATCAATTCTCATTATCGAATTTCATTATCGATTCTCAGTATCGATTCTCTTTATCGATTCTCAATATCGATTTTGAAAATCGATTCTCAGTATTGATTTTCAGTATCGATTTCTATTATCGATTCTAATTATCGATTCTCAGTATCGATTCTCAGTATCGATTCTAATTATCGATTCTCAGTATCGATTCTCATTATCGATTCTCAGTATCGATTCTCATTATCGATTCTCAGTATCGATTCTCAGTATCGATTCTCAATATCGATTCTCAGTATCGATTCTCAGTATCGATTCTCATTATCGATTCTCATTATCGATTTTCATTATCGATTTTCATTATCGATTCTCATTATCGATTATCATTATCGATTATCATTATCGATTATCATTATTGATTATCATTATCGATTATCATTATCGATTATTATTATCGATTATCATTATCGATTATCATTATCGACTACCCTTAGTTATAAAATGGTGACTAAACACAAAAATTATCAAAATCGATTCAGAACTTTCAGAAATATTAACGGCCAAACGTGTATAAAGTCCTATCGAATTAAGTCCAAAAATTTTAAAAAGTGATATTAGAACGCGATGTTAGCAATCATGGCATTGCTTCGCAATGCTATTATGTGACCTTTATAGACCACTGATTACTTACCCTAAAAAAAGTGTTCATCAATAGTCGAGCAATGGATGACCCCCATAATAAAAAAACGAGAAATGTGAAGAGGAAAAAATATGCGTCTCTGACTTCACCTCCGCTCGGCGACTGTGTACAACCAGCGGCGTGAAATAGCAGCTGGGATATGGAACAGCCAAAGTGGCGTATTAGACCAGCTGATTTCGATAATTTTTTCACTGTATCTACCCTGTGTTGGAAAATAGTGACCAAACACAAAAATCATCAAAATGGATTCAGAACTTTCAGAAGAAGTGATATTAGAACGCGACGTCAGATCATTGCATTGCGAAGCAATGCCATTACCTAACTTTTGTAGGCAACTAATTACCTACCCTAAGAAAAATGTTCAACAGTCGAGCAATGGATGAACCCCATAATAAAAAACGAGAAATGTGAAGAGGAAAAAATAATGCGTCAGCGGAAATTATAGGTCCTGTATCGTTATTATCATGACGCATAGTTTTTTATTCCTCGGTTCCCTCATATTAAAATCTAAATTCACCATAGTAATTTTCCCAGTGTAATGGTACAATATTTTATGCTAGCCACACAGAACTGGTGTAAAAAGAGATAGTTAGGCACCCGGTTACTTCCCTTTCGCACTTTTTTTTTTAATCACCAGTATACGTATGACCACGCTAATGTTAGAGAGATATCATTCCAGTTGTACGTAGTACATATTAGTTCCATGAGTTTATGAGAGTTATACTATTTTTATTGAAAAATAATAAAAACAGGCAACGTAGTACGGTTAATATGGAGTTTTTTTCAAACTGCCACATGGAACTACGACATTCTACATGCGCCATTTTGAAAAAACTCCTGATTAAAAATTAAAATAAACATAAACCTCCAACTCTAAGACAAACAGACAGACAGATTGAGACAGATTATCAGCAATTATTAGAACCAATCAGAACAGAGTACCTAACTACCCACAGACAAAGTACAGCTCTGAATGAAACTAATAGCTAGCTACAAAGTACTCTGTGTGGGAATATGACCGAATGTGACGGCCCTCTTAAGTTGGCGGTCAAAAAATGGTTTTATTTCATTTTTTTTTTACTTATTCGTTTGTTTGTCGTTTGTTCTTGATTGTTCGATCAAATTCATTGTTTGTTCGTTCTTCAATTTTTTATAAACAATATTTAAAAATTCTTACTTAAGTTGGCACCCGAAAGAATTGTTTTTAATATTTTTTTTTTCTAATTCGTTTGTCCGTCGTTTGTTCGTAATTGTTCGATCAAATTCATTGTTTGTTCGTTTTTCAATTTTTCTTATACAATATTTAAAAATTCTATCTTAGGTAATTGACGTTTCATTTTTAATTTTTTTTTTCCTTTTCTAATTCGTTTGTTCTTGAGTGTTCGATCAAATTCATTATTTGCTCGTTTTGAAATTTTTTATACAAAATGTACTTAAAAATTTTAGACAATATTTAAACATTTCAAAATATTCGCAATGAATTGTGAACCATAAAAACGATTACCAAAGTGGCTGAATTTGATACAGAATTAAGAACTAGTTGCACGTTAATGAATAACATAAAAACTGACCAAATATTCGGTTGCATTATTCAATAATCGTCGTTCAAGGATGCTCAGTTGTAACCTAAAAAATAATAATACGATGTGCTAAGTGGCTAAATTTGATACAGAATTCAGTACTAGTTGCACGTTAATGAATGACATAAAAACTGACCAAATATTTGGTTGCGTTATTCAGTATTTTTCGTTCCAACATACTTTTTATAACGTAAAAAAAATTCGATAAGCTAAGTGGCTGAATTTGATATAGAATTAAGTAGGTACTAGTTGCACGTTAAAGAATGATATAAAAACTAACCAAATATTCGGTTGCGTTATTCAGCAATCTCGTTCAATATTCATATTTCTCATAACGTATCCTTTCATTTGATGTATCACAAAATGAATTTTATTTTTTTCTAATTTGTGTTCCAAAATGAGAATTGATTTATCGTTAAGAATTTCCTTTTATTAAAACTATGCATTTTTCATTTATTATGTCACATGATGAATGCACTTACATACGTTTTTTTTTTAAATTTGCCATCTTAAATTGATCCCCAATATCAAAATAGTTTATTAATTTTATACGTTCCTAATTGAGCCACAAAAATTTTATTTGTACCAAAAACCAAGTTCTTCTTGTCTATTAGATACACAGAAAATAGGCTGAGATCGACGGATAAATATAGACACCAAAAGAGTGATCCTTTATGAGTTTCGTTTTTTCAAATCGTATGCCCGGAATCCTAAAAATTGTAATTTACATTGCCTCAATTTTTTGGCTTTCTAATTTGTTTTTTCATAATTCATTCATTAGTTTGTTTGTTGCGTAAATGTTACCGCTCAGTTATTAGTAACTCTAATTTAGGATCTGGTTTCGAACCTCAGTCTATCGTATATTTTTTGAATATTTGTGCCGGGTCATAATCAGTGTTTGTGTTGTCGATGTTTGTACCCATATTACTTGTTACTAATATACCGTACCATGATCCTTGTTGGAAACAAAAATAATGTACAAGTTTAAAGAAATAAACGTACCTACCTATATATTTTATTACCACAACAGAAATATTTAACTTTAAATATATCGATAACGTTGTTTGCTACGCACTATTTACCTTCATCGTTTGGGGGCTACGTTCTGATCATAAGCAGCAATGATTTTCTATCAGCTATCTTTTTCTTTCTAATGCTTTATTCTACATGTTAGAACAAGTTAAACATATGTAAAATTTACATTCCTTCTAGTATTACTTCAGTCATTATTCTGAGGCAGAAACCCATAGAGCACCCATAGAGTCAAAAAATCTTCAGACAACAGAACCAACAAGTATGTTAAAAACAGTTAGACATGTTCGAGGTAGAGTTATTACATTAGTTCCATGGCTAAGGCCCGCATTTCGGACTGGAGTGCGTACTCTATTCTATTAGCTCTATAAGATACACAGTGGAAAGATAGGCAAAGGTCGGAAGACCGTAGGTACAGCCATTTCTTATTTTATTTTCAACTAGCGACTCACCCCGGCTTCGCACGGGTAGCAGAGCATTTAAGCCTACATTTTATTTTCTGCCGTACTTAGTGTCGTATCAGTTTGTTGTGTCGAAAATATGGATAAGATCTATTAGATTTAAATGTAAGATCATCCTACTTGAAGTATTTTTAATGTATTTTATTTCCGATTCAGCAAATATGTATTTGAAAAAGTAAAGAATATACACATAAAAACAAACTAAAATTTTTCTTTGTATACAATAATTGAAAACTTCTGCCTATACCATGCCTATACATCCTACTCGAGGCCGCGCGCTCCAACTACTTTGCTTGTAGTAAAGGCTATGGTAAAGGTAGCTTTATTGAATTCAATTTCAAATCGATCATTCTATAATTTAATGACTCAATCGCATTCAACAATTTGGGGCACTATCAAACTTAGCAAAATCTACGAAATGTATCGCTTCCTTGTCATTAAATTGAAAGAGTGTGTCTTAGATGGTACCTATTTCATATTTACCTACTGAACTTTGAATATAGCAAACTAGAAAGCGCACGTTCCTAAACTTAAGGACTCAAAGCCGACAGTCAGTTTAAAAACGGCCAGTATTTCCATAAAACACAATAGGTTCCGGACGCTCTCAACAGGTGGCGGTCGTTACAATCCCCAACCCGCAGTGGAGTAGCGTGGTGGATTTAAGCTCCAAACCCCCCCTTCCCTCCAAACCCTATGGGAGGCCTAAGCCCCTGCAGTGGGGTAGAACGGGCTGATGATGATGATGATAACAATGATGATGACACGACATCGATAGCCGCACGTCTTTTAATAGAGGCATTACGCTGCTTCGGGCCTATGACTCGTATAAAACAAGCATACTTTCGATGTGTGGGCGAGTTGACGGCACCTGTCATGACGACTCTGACGCTAAAACCGTCTCGTGATACCCTCGTTACTCTACCATTTTTACATTTTGAGGTACAGAACCACAGAAAAAAGAGTTCAACGCAGCATAACAACTTAATTCGTAGTTATGCAGCGACCGAAACGCAACCCGATCGCCTTGCATTTGGAAAGTAAATGACCTCACAATAATTTTTATTTGATTTCGTTACGCGGAAATATGTTTACAAGGTTTTCTTAAAATATTTCCGTTAATTCAATAAGTAGATAGGTATAGGAAAAATTGGGAATTGAGAATTTTATCGGTTTTTTTTTCATTTGTTTCAAGAAAATAAAAAATAAATGTAACATTAACTATTAAAAAAAACCAAGTGCGAGTCGTACATGAAGGGTTCCGTACCACCTTACAATATAAAAAACATGACGTTTCTGCTATGGGGATCCCCTTTAATTTTTAACTTTTTTAAAATTTGTTGTTATAGACAGATATGTGTTATAGCGGCTATAGGAATACACACTCTGTGAATGTTTCAAGTGCCTACCTGTTACGGTTCAGACGATACAGGTTTATGACAGTCGGACGGACGAAAGGAAGGACAGCGAAGCCAAAGTAGTGGTAGGTTGTTCCCGTTGGTACCCTTTACGAACGAAACCCTAGAAAGTAATACTATAATGGTATATTAATGCAATCAATGTCATTTTAAAACCCAAAAATGTAAAAATAACCCGTTGGTTAGGCCACAATCATCATCATCATCAGCCCGTGTCTCTCCACTGCAGGATATAGGCCTCTCCCAAGGCTCGCCACCACACACGGCCCTCCGCCTTTTGCATCCAACTACACCCGGTATGGTGCTTCAGGTCATCTGTCCACCTGGCCGGGGGGCGTCCAACGCTTCGCTTTCCGGTACAATACTTCTCAAAAATTAAATATGAATCATGTTATTACTGCCATTACGTTAGGTATAATGCAAGAGTTGTAGATATTATTTTTTTTTTTTAATGGGGCGTTCATTTCGTCACAAAATATCTAATTCTTGATTGACCGATTGGCCGAGTGGTTTGAGATCTTAACTGAGGAGCCTGGGTCGCAGTTTCGATTCTCGCCCGGGACAAATATTTGTGTGCATGAACATGTTTATTGGTTCCGTGTCTGGGTGGAAAATATTTATATATGTATATGTTATGAAGAATATTTAAGTATGTATATCAGTTGTCTGTACCCCATAATACAAGCATAATACTTGCTTACTTTGGGACTAGATGATGTTATGTGGGATGTCCCAGATATTATATTATTATTGTAGATGTGATAATGAACAGGAAAATCGTGTCTTCTCCTTCTTCTAACCAACAGGCCAGTGTTGCCAGCCAGGCCAGGCATTTGTTTTTGAATAATCGTATACCTACAATTTATGAAGGAAGAACTTCATTCTACCAATGCCATCTATCTACACCAGACCACATAAAACCATGTGAGGCCTGTTAAGTTTGAATGGTTTTAAAAATATTATTGAAACGTTAAAGTTTTCTGTCGGTTTGGCCATTTCCGCAGAGCGACTCAATTGCGATGAAGGTTCTTTAGTGACTTTTTATTAGTGAGCCTGGTGGGCAGCGATCTTGCCTGCGAAGATGGAGGTCCCGGGTTCGAATCCCAGGTCGGGTCAGTATTTATATGATGAATATTAATACTGGCACCGGGTCTTGGTTGTTATATGCAGTGCCGGTTTTACGCAAAGTCCTACTATGCCCGGGCCTAGGGCCCCAGGCATGTTGGGGGCCCCCCAATCGCAAAAAATCATTTACAATCATCCTTTAGGAAGAACGTTGAATAACAAGTCGTAAGCTTTAAAACCCCCATAGTAATAAAATAAAGTAATTAATTACGTTAGTCATTTAATTAATAATATAATATTTATTATGTAATATGGAAATGTAACATTACAATTTTATTTTTATTTTTTGTGAGCGAAATCAGAAATTATGTCTTCAAAACTTATATTATTTAAAATGTCCGATTCTATAAACATAATCGAAAGATAATTCAATCGAGGATTTAACATGGCATTTCGATGATCATTTTTTATAAATTTTAAGGCTGAAAATGATCTCTCGCCGCTACAATTCGTGACCATCATGCTTAAAAAAATTCGTAAACTTATTTCTATATTAGGAAAAGTAGATTTTAAACATTCTTTTTTAATTTGGGTGTACAAATATGAGAAATCTTACTGTATCTCTTTTCTAGTTTCTAGCAAATAATATTTAAACTGAATACATTCAGAAATTAAGTTTTCTTGTGATAAATCGTTATCATATTTTTTTGCTAACTTACTACAATTTTCCGTTATCGCATCTTCAGAGAGATTACGTAAGTGTGTTTAATTTAATTTAATTTAATTTAAAATTAAATTAAATTAAATTTAATTAAATTTAATTAAATTCCGCGCCGCGCCGCATATAGCAGTCCAGTCGTGCATGCGCGCGCTACCAGAGCAGAGCACGCGGTAAATTTGAAAGTATTGAAAGACACTGGACAAACTTTACACGAAGATAATTTTAAACCGAACTTGAAATAATTCTAAACAGATATTTTTTACACAAATAAAATCTACAGATTTATTACGCAGAATTTTTTTATCTACACTATAGCAAATATCTTACTCTATGTAAAATCATTTCACTAATAATTTAGGGTTATTTTTAAATAAAATTTGGGTCTGGTGTCATTTGAAATAGTTGCTTATGTGCATAATTAAGTGATTATAATCTAAGCTTCTATAAAAGCGACTTACAACTATAGTGTTACGCTATTAGACTTAAGGTTTTGATATTCGAAAGGTTTAATTTATTCTACATTTATTGGGGGCGGGCCCCGTCGATACTTGGGCCTAGGGCCTCATTCCTTGTAAAGACGGCACTGGTTATATGTATGTGTCTTCGGTTGGCACCCAAAATACAAACTAATGCTTAGTTTGGGACCTAGACGTTGTGATTGTGTGTGTTATTATTATTATTATTTAAGTGAATATTTCGGGAGAAATGACCTCCTATCGTCATTAACAATGTCTTCTTCCTCTAACATATCAAACGTAAAATGAAATCAGAAAAAATCGAGTGCTTAACAAACAGTTCCAATGAAAATTGTTTTGTACGAATACATTATTAAACAGTGTTTAAGACGCAGTCTTCAGTTAGCAACAATGTTATTGTGATTAATGATTAATAATCTAATAATAATAGGTACATGGGACATCCCACACAGCGCCACCTAGTCCCAAACTAAGCTAAGCTTGTGTTGTGGGTATGTATACTTAAATAATATTTATAATATATGCATTATAGATACTTTTACACCTAGACACGGAACAAATAGACATATTATGTTCACCCACGCAAAAATTTGTCCCGGGCGGGAAAAGAACCCGCGATCCTATTGATTGCTTGTAGTAGCTACGGAACCCTAAACCGATGCGTGGCATGCACGCACTTGGCCGTATTTACGTACACTCTTACAGAGGCAGTTGGTCGGTTTTAAAGTTCTTTAAAGGTACATAATTTACTTATTTCAAGCAGGCACTTCACGCTCGAACGACGCGCTGGGCGTGGCGCTCGGCGAGTAATGCCGGGGTGAGGGGTACCTCTTCACATTTTATAATAAACAAACTATCTTTAGAACAAACAAACAAACAAACAAACAAACAAACAAACAAGCAAACGAACGAACGAGCGAGCGAGCAAACAAACAAACAAACAAACAAACAAACAAACAAACAAACAAACAAACAAACAAACAAACAAACAAACAAACAAACAAACAAACAAACAAACAAACAAACAAACAAACAAACAAACAAACAAACAAACAAACAAACAAACAAACAAACAAACAAACAAACAAACAAACAAACAAACAAACAAACAAACAAACAAACAAACAAACAAACAAACAAACAAACAAACAAACAAACAAACAAACAAACAAACAAACAAACAAACAAACAAACAAACAAACAAACAAACAAACAAACAAACAAACAAACAAACAAACAAACAAACAAACAAACAAACAAACAAACAAACAAACAAACAAACAAACAAACAAACAAACAAACAAACAAACAAACAAACAAACAAACAAACAAAAAAACAAACAAACTCTTCAGCTTTATAATATTATAAGTATAGATAAAGATAAGTAAATTAGGGTTTTAGTGGATCCCAAAAATTCGAACTAGCAGCCCGTAACAATATCGTCATAATGACAGAAATGAATAGAATAACATCTTTTTATTATATATATATAGCCGTCTCTTTTTATTATACTTATAGGGTCATAATTTTGAGATATTAGAGGATACTTATTCGCTTTCTGTTCTTAATTAGTTATTAATCTGAGGTAATTTCCTCTGAACACCGACGAGCGTGTGGAAGCGAGCGAGCGGCGACGAGGCGAAGCGAGCGCACACGAGTCAATACTAGCGGGTTCTCTACACACTCGCCTTCGCTCGGCGAGCGTATATTATACTATTTGGGCGGGCTTACATAGGTCATTATCGAATCAACTCTATAACCTCTCTATAACCCGCCCCATTAACAGACATCAAAACAATCTTAGAAATTGTTTAATCATTGTCACGAACAGACAGACAGTCACATTGCGATTCATTACCGATCTATGTAGAAATAGATACGTACAGATTAGATAGATCTAAGTTCACGCAAAACGAAGTTGCGGACACGGCTAGTTGGTAAAACGCCGCGGTGAAAAACTTTTGTTATTTTTTTATTGTTACATTTCAAGAGATGTACAATTAGTCTAAGCTTTCTACACTTCACTTCATCAGCCCATTTTTACCCCACTGCAGGGGCTTAGGCCTCCCCCGGGGTGAGAGGGGGCTTGGAGCTTAAATCCTCCACGCTGCTCCACTGCGGGTTGGGGATTGTAACGACCGCCATCTATTGATAGCGTCCGGGACCGACTGCTTAACGTGCTCTCTGAGGCACGGAGTCAGTGATAGTTATGTACTTAAGTCAGAAAACTCATTGGTACACGTCCGGATTCGAACCATGGCCCTATGGCCTTAGAAATTTGAGACAGGTTCGTTGCGCTTTATAGGCTATCACGATTCTAGGCTTTAATTTTATTTATTGCCCTTAGATGATAAATTCTTAGAAGTATAATGTGCGGTCATTACAATCGCTTTGTTAATAAAATTATAAAAAATAAAAAATTAAAAAAAAAATATTATCAATTTCGCTCTTTGTTCGCTGTATCGACGTAAGAGATCACCTACTAAGTTGGACTACTGTGCAATCAAATTACTAAAAAGAACTTGACATGTTTGTAAATTCGCAGATTCATCACCAAATTCCAGCGAGTCTTAGACCGTCGGCAAAGGTCGTCTTTCTAAATGTATCGTATCGCGACTAATGACGTATTACGGCAGCATTGTAAAGCTCTCCATCAATTGTAAGCACGTCTTTCTCTCTGTTTAGAAAGATTTAGAAAGTGCTATAAGTGCCGTCAGCAGCATTGAGCTCTCATATTAAACAAGACTCAAATATCGCTCAAAAAAATATCCGTAGTTCATCTTGTCACTACGGCACGAAGTAACACGGTCGTTAAAATTAGAAACAACTGACTTTGAATCTTATTGTAACGAAATAACGTCTTATTTGATTGACTACATTTTTACTATCTACATATAAAAGTTGGGGCGTTTCCTGATGAACTTTTCTTAGCCACTGTTAGGCTTATATAATACCTTCATACTTCATGAGCTCATTTTTACCCCACTGGCTGGCCAGGGGCTTAGGCCTCCCCCAGTGTGAGGGGGAGCTTGGAGCTTAAATCCACCACGCTGGTCCACTGCGGGTTGGGGATTGTAACGACCGCCATCAATTGACAGCGCCCGGTACCGACTGCTTAACGTGCTCTCCGACGCACAGAGTCAGTGATAGTTATGTACTTAAGTCAGAAAAACTCATTGGTACACACCAAGATTCGACCATGGCCCTATGGCCTTATAAATTTGAGACAGGTTTGTTTCGCTTTGGGCTATCACGACAATATAATGCCTATGAGAGGTCAAGATATTTGTCTATGTTTAGCAGCAATAAAATTAAATCTCGTGAATCGAATATTTCTTAGCTTTTTGATTTTCACCACACTAATAGAAATTAGAAATCAATTAAGATGTAGATGTTATAGAGAGGATCTAGGAAGTTATTTAGACTTTAATGTCGTGTGTTCTGACCATAGCTTTCTCCAAACCGTTTTTTACGTATGTATTATTTTTACTGGTCACATATCGGCCTCCGACAATCATAAGTGAAAACCAGAACTTATTAATTTTTTCTTATCCAAACTGTATTTTCAAGACGAGCATAACTTCTAAATCTTCCTAAACAGACAAAAAGACATACACATTAGATGATAGGAAAACTGTTTTCAAATCTGCTGTATTAACTACGTCATTAGGCACGATACGATTTAAACCTTTATCAAAAAAAAAACGACTTCGACCGACGGACTATATGGAATTATAGAGTGAAGTTTAAGTGTAGATACCATAAAGGTATATATACTAGCGTAAGAGAGGAACACAGTGTGCGAATGACATCCAGCTCTTTGCGGAAATCCTACATGCGAGAAAGAAATGCAAGAAAATCTGACATAAAACCTCTTTGAACACATTTAGTCTTCTTTACTCACTTGTCAAAATAAGGTCCAGCTTTGTTTTCTATTTTGTGTTTTAATCGTTTTGAATTCTACAAAAATTAATTCTTGTGATAAAAATGGTGTAGTGTTCAGTTTTAAATTGCACTGTAACATATGTTAATAATCCAAATAAAGAGACATTTCACCGGTAAGTACTGCCAATAACATACTGTTATCTTAATGCTTATTTTTATAAAAAGCAATCCTAAATTTACTTGGTTGTACATCAGTAGTATACGGTAAATACTTTATTTTGTAAATAATTTGTTATTTTAAACAATTATGTGTACGATACAAAAATATTGTGTAAAATTACAATCAAACAATGAAGCATAGGGATTGCACAAAATGTATCGATATGTCGATATTTTCAAATATAAATATTTTGTAAATTTGATATTACCTAATTGCACCTGTTCCACTGGAATGATGTCGTTAACTGTTTTTAAACATATTGTGAGGTTTATTTAGCCTGGCAGCACATTGTAAGGGAAAGTATGACATCTATACATATATACTAAACATAGGGTATATATGTAAATACAAGACTTTTTCAAATGAAAATATAAGATATATACACAATTAATTTTAATCGTTATTTATTTAAGATTTAAAATCTGATGCTCTATTTAATTTTAATCGTTATTTATTTATGATTTAAAGTCTGACGTTCTATCTGTTCTCTGATTATGAACGTCGTAAATAATTTAACTTTGAATGACAAAACTACTGTATACAATAGTTTAACCTCATTTTCCTCCAAGAAACTGCGGTGTTAAAAAATGCTTCCTGATAATGATGACTATTTCATAATATCCAGGTTTCCTGTAAACACGGTTAGCATAGAACAATGGAAAAAAATGTTAAATAGAACAGGTGGGACTCCTCGAAAACATTCTTTGGTTTGCAGTAGACATTTTACGGATAACTGTTTTGTCTAACTAAATCACCGACGACTTTTGAAAAAAGGATCTATACCTACTGAATTTGTGCCGTTAGGGGTTTCTTTTTTTTTTCATATGTGCTTACTAAGTATATTAAGTAATATACTAATAATACTTAATATCTAAAGTCAGAGCATTTATGCCAACTGTAATTTCTGTACAGGTCAATCTGAAGACCAAGCGATCGGTGTCAGCGTACGTTTACCGGGATATATCACCAGGACCTTCAACTTTAGAGCCTAAACTTTTATTTCAGCACTAATATAAAATGGATTTGAAGAAAAGTCCATCACAGTGAAAATATCAATTTTAGGTAAATTATCACTTTGTCTTTTACAAAAACTTGTTCCTTTATATTCAAATAAAACTTAATTACCTATTACACAAAGAAACAAAAGATATTATAGACTAGTCCAAGGCATCCAAGGCATAATTTGTGGTGCAGTGAGATGACGCGACACTCAATCGAGTAGACAATGTGACGTCATGGGCAGTAAGAATCCACCAGTCAAACCGCACGAAAATACATAATAATAATAATAACGTGCACATTACCACGTCGTGGCCCCAAACTAAGCATTAGCTTCTGTTTTGAAAGAAAGAAAGAAAGAAAGAAAGAAAAGAAAGAAAAAATCATTTATTTGGCTATACTTACAACTTAAACAATGTATAAAACTATAAACTAACGTAATAGATTTTATATACATATAAGAACTCAGCATAGCCAAAATTGGACTCCACTCAGTATAAGCTACAGGAATGGGTCCTGCAGCACTGGTTTTCTGTGGAACCCAGATGTCGCGTCGACCAGCACGATGTCAGGTGTGTAATTATGATCATAAAACTACAAACCATACAATTATTACAGTAGCTTTACATTATTACAGTAAGACGATTACTATTACAAAAATAAAACATCAATGTAAACAAATAAATAAATAAATAAATAAGCGAGTTGAAGTATTAAAATAATAATAATGGCAAATGACCTACACAGGTCTATTTCAGCGTCCCATCACAAATACACCATCACTCACAAAACAGTTTTAGTGCAAGTGGCATCTGCCTAAGTACTAGATTTTTGTAAACTAATAAGATGTTTCTTGAGTTTATTTTTGAAAGCATCAATTGAAACTGAGGTTCGAATGGGCGGAGGTAAATCATTCCAGCACTTTGTGGCAGAGAAACGGAAACTACCACGAAAGGCAGCTGTTTTGTGTTTCTGGTATATTAGGCGAACCGCATTTCTTATGGGACACTCGGAAAATTTGATTTTTTCGTAAAGATACTTGGGTTGGTGTGTTTTAATAATTCCAAACAGCAAAGAAGCAAAATGGAGCTGTCGGCGGGCTTCCATTTTCAAAAGATTACTATTATTGAGAAATGGAGTTATATGTGAACGACGAGGAATGGAGAAGCAATAGCGTGCACAGGCGTTCTGGAGGCGCTGTATTACCAATTATTTTTTGCGTACCAAGCGAAGACATCACATACATATAACAACCAAGACCCGGTACCAGTATCGATATTCATCATATAAATACTGACCCGACCTGGGATTCGAACCCGGGACCTCCAGCTTCGTAGGCAGGGTCGCTACCCACTAGGCTAAGCGGTCGTCAAATTAATAAATATCAATAATTTATTTCTCAGTCATTTATTGACGAATTTAAAAAAAACTTTCACTGTTTTATTAGTTTTGGTTTATCTTTCAATTCTATCGAGTTAAATTGTATATTTTGAACATCATGAACTTCTCTATTGTAAATGTTTTTGTTTTGTACATTCTCATTTTTTTGTTTACAAAGAGTTAAAATTTTGTTGTTATGCGTTGCAACGTGACGTATTGTAATTAAAAATAAAAATCGTTTATTTATATTGTTTTATTTATTACTTGGCTTGTATTCAACTAAATATTAACATTTCCATAATGATGTTAATGCTTTCTTTACTTCTGCAAATTTTTTATTATCAACTGTTAACAAAAAAAAATATTTATTGGAGTAAAGGAAATGGCATTTGAATTGACTGATTGATGATTTGTCATTTTAAAAAACTAAAAGTTAGGAAAAGTAACTCAAAACAAAAATTATGTAGTATAGCAGATTCAAAATAATAAATAGGATTGCCGATTTCGACTTATGATATCGCGGTAATTTCAACGACACATTATCATGAAAGTACTACGTGCTATCGATAATATAAAAAACACCCATGCACATCACTAAAACTGGCTCAACCACATGTGAATTTTGCACACATACTCATTTCCGTTTCGGTCATGCGATGTTTAGATGTCAGTTGGTCTCCTACGCTAGTATATATATGTCTATGGTAGATACTCATTTATATTAATTTGGAATATTGTTTTTCACACAGTTACAAGCGCCAGTGTTTTGGGGCGGTGTGTGGGGGATGTACACACACAAGTATGTAAAACTTGGTCTGTCGTTTTTGTTGACATTATATTGCAAGGGTTCATCCAGACATTATATAATCAAAGCTTATTATAAAACAAATCTGTAGACAGATTTTGATGTTTTCACATTTCAATAAATGATTGATCCAACATATAGGGTATTTATATCAAAAGCGCGTATAAAGAGAAATCTAATGAACCCTAACTTGGTCGGTTCTCTAGCAACCGTCAGGTCAGTTGGATGGTAGGTACCATTATGATCGAATGTCATCCAAAACACACATATCTACTAAATATCAACTAGTAGATTTCTTTCGTGAGGTGACGATCCGTTGAATTGTCAGGACCTGATTACCAGATTATTAAATTATCATCAGAACTACAAACATGTGTAAAATCCAAATTTTACGGAACCCTGAAATGATGCAGTTTGAACTCACTTGGCCGTCTTTTACACAGTAGTGTGAATATAAAATGAAATAAAAAGTCATCGGTCCCTTATAAACAATTCCGAACACGTTTTTCGCATTGTCTTCGGCATAGTGTACTTACATAAAAAAACAGTAGAATGAGCTACGTTTCATAATCCTACAAGCAATAAAATAGACCAATATATTGGTCCTATTTAATCCATTGTATTGGTTAATAAAATACTTAAGAACATGCTAGTCAGCCCTGAGTCAGCCTAACTCCATACAATCCTAATTCCAAGATTACTCACTACAGTTCCAATCAACCTTTATGGCGGATGTGAACATAGGCACAAGTCGCGTCGCAGTAACCAGTTTTAGGTGTAAGCGGGACCATAGCGGGACGCAGTGGAGCGAGGGGCATATGACTGAACCTGCGCAAGCATGCATAAAGCGTTGTATTCCGATCCGCCATAAAGTTTGATTGAAACTTTAACTATTCGTTGTAGGGATAAATTTTAAATTAGCACCGTTTTTCTTGTTCGTTTGCCGGTTACGGGTCGAAATTTTTACATAAATCCATTTTATCTAAGAGTTATAAGTGTCAGGAACTTTTCGATTTTATGCGTATTCCAAACAACTTCAGGATTGAATATCTTATTGAAAGCTTCGTCAACAGTCCATTTTTACCACAATGCAGGAGCTTAGGCCTCCCTCAGGGTGAGGAGGGAGGCTTGGAGCTTAAATCCACCACGCTGCTCCACTGCGGGTTAGGGATTGTAACGACCGCCATCTATTGACGGCGTCCGGGACCGATTGCTTAACGTGCTCTCCGAGGCACGGAGTCAGTGATAGTTATATACTTAAGTCAGAAAAACTCATTGGTACACGCCCGGATTCGAGCCATGGCCCTATAGGGCCTTATAAATTTGAAACAGGTTCGTTGCGCTTTGGGCTATCATAATTTCGGCCAAATACCCACATAATTTAACTTAGATTCAAAAATAAATTTACTTCAAATTGTTATTCTAAATACCTTTTCATAATCGTAGGACTCGTGAAAACATGTGTTCAGCATTGAATTCTTTGTGGGTGAGACTTATTGATTGGAGGTTTGACCTATATGCATATATTTCTGCATATATATGTTATAAAAAAGTGTTTGAGGACGGGAGGAGGTTTTTTATGATGTTTCTATCATTGGGAACCTGTAAATGGTTGACTGTTAACCAATCACTGCTAATTATTTTCATTTGTGTGTAACTGTTGGTTCTCCTTAATATAAATAAATAATAAAATAAATAAATAAATAAAAGCAGTTTAGTTAAAGTAAAGCAGCAGACTTGGCGATTTTACAGTCACGTTATGTCTATCCACAGACAAGTCAACCTTTAGACCACGTTTTAATAAACGTCAGTACGAAAACGAAATCGCCAAAAAGTGGCGGGGTGCGGGGAGAGGTCGGCTAGTTTTCATTGGCTCGTTCAAAATTGACAATTTAATGGCTTCCGACGTGCTTCCAACTGACGGCTCACTAGTGACGTAGTTATGTAGTGTCACTACATTCTTGGCGAATGCTACTCCCTGTTAAAGCGTGGTCTAAAGGTTGACTTTTCTGTGTGTCTATCTCAAATTAGGTACCTATTTACCGAACGATGACTTTAAATGAAAGAGATGCGTTCACGCTGGCCGCGCATTTGAGTTCGGTGTTTCACAGTGAGGTCCCTTAAACTATCTCCACATCGAGTCTCCATACTTTTAACTTACCTTATACTTTGGGTGTGATTCATGGTGGAATTTTAAAAACACACATCTTGCTTCTAAATTCTAACTAAACATTGTATATACATGTCTGTATATACCGGTCAAAGTCCGGCTGCGGTCACTTTTCCTTTTTGTCCACGACGCGGTGGAGATGGTACCTATGTGTCATATTTGTGTTTGGTGTAAGAGGTTGTGTGTTTGTGTGTATGTCTGTTATAGTTTTCCTCAAAAACTATTAAACCGATTTCGATGCTGCTTTTTGTACACTAGAAAAGAGAGCGCTAGAGTGGAGAACGAGACTTTTAAGATAGTTTTTTGACTGGCTGTCCTAGAAATTATTATACAGCTTGAAACAGCAATGCAAGTAGGAAAAGCAGAAACTCAATTTAAACTTATTTTACGTATAATTGTGCGTGTCGTGATAGCCCAGAGCGCAAGAAACCTGTCTTAAATTTATAAGGCCCCATAGGGCCATGGTTCGAATCCGGGCGTGTACCAATGAGTTTTTCTGACTTAAGTACACAATATCACTGGCACCGTGCTTCGGAGAGCACGTTAAGCAGTCGGTCCCGGACGCTGTCAATAGATGGCGGTCGTTACAGTTCCCAACCCACAGTGGAGCAGCGTGGTGGACTTAAGCTCCAAGCCCCCCTCCTCATCCCTGGGGGAGGCCTAAGCCCCTGTAGTGAGGTAAAAATGGGCTGATGATGATGATGTATAATTGGGAATGGCTGAATTTTTAACTTAAACAAGATGAGATTTTTTGCTTTTACTAAATTAATACATATAAAAGTTGAATAGGAAAAGTACACATTTGACGGCATTTTCCATTGATTCGGATGGAAAACTTGTTTTTTTTATTAATTTTGTTAAATGGCCAAATTTTCCATTTCGTTACTATATGCCTCGTACGTACGATTTTTTTGTGATTGGTATTCGCTACCAGTTCGCTAATAAAACCCTGAAAAATCTGTTGTTTCGGGTTTACTCAAAAAAGTATGTGTCAATTTATTTCACACATTTACTTTTTACTTTTATACAAACCTAGTTCTAACTCAAATAAGGCTATAATTCAAAATATTACAAGATTAAAATGCGTTTTAACGTCGTAATCCTTTAAGATCGTTTGTACGGGGTAT
Organism: Luffia ferchaultella; assembly: GCA_949709985.1. Lineage (NCBI taxonomy): Eukaryota > Metazoa > Arthropoda > Insecta > Lepidoptera > Psychidae > Luffia > Luffia ferchaultella. The sequence goes on from OX453268.1 coordinate 8,123,722, forward strand.
CACGCGGGAAGTCCCTTCTTAATAACGCCGGTTTTATACAATATGTGGCGAAGAAAGGCGCAATATTTGGATGTGTTTTAAAAATTTAATGATATAGTTAGAGTTATCAGGATAAAATAACGATATTACTTTATATCGCATTGTAATGTGTATTAATTAACTGATAAATTTATATACCATAGATATCGCGACCACCACCTACCGCCTTCGTGCATTGCACCGGAGAATTTATTTATTTATTTATTATTAAGCATAAATTTGATTTGATCGATTTGATGACATACAAAGCCCCTGCAGTGGGGTATAAAGAGGGCTGATGGAATGGAATAGAAAGCATACAATAGGTACAGCAACTTACTAGAATATCCTGCAAAACTGTTCCAACAGTTTGAATGCAGGAAGTAGTCTTTTTAAGGAATTATATATAATTTATGAGGTAATCCTCATACAAAATTTAAGTTACCTTAAAGGAGTTTACTTAATAAATATGTTTTTAATTTGTTTTTAAACTTAACATTATCAGGCTCTAGGTGGATGCCCTCAGACAGACTATTGAGCAAATACGGTAAGCGTTTCCTAAGCGTTCTATCTCCAAAGTACTTAGAAACTCTGGGTACCTGTAGTCTACCAGTTGACACCGACTTCGTGCCATAGCTGTGACTCGGCTGCAATAGGTCGTGCTCCACTCCAGACTGCCACGGTTGTTTACTAACAAAAGGTACAGTTCCAATCAAACTGTATAGCGGATGTGAACTTACGCACAAGACGCGTCACAGTAACCAGTTTTAGGCGTAGTGGGATGCAGTGGAGCGAGGGTATATGACTGTACCTGCAAGCACGCTTGTAGCGTTGTATTCCGATCCGACATAAAGTTTGAGGCGAACTATACCTACTTATGCTTTAAAGTTTAAACTGACGGGTAAAATTTTACATATTTTAAAAAGTGCACGGTAGTCTCCTTTACAATTATTTTTGGATTCATTATTAACAAGTAGGTAGTCTTAGAAATCATATTTGAAGAAATTTTAGTTTGTCGATATATAATTTAAAAGTTAGGCCGTAAAATCACTTATTTAATAATCTCGTGTACGAGTTCTAGTCGCATTTGGCTGGTATTATATGTACCGTATATTTGAAATGAATTAGTAAACCTTGTAGGATCACTCTCGTGGCTGTATGTACGTCTGCCACAGCCTAGGAATCTACAGGACGAGAAAAGTTAAAATTTGTACTTAGACGGGGCCAATCCTGGACGTTAAGGGGACGTCCTGAGCCAAAATTTAAAAAAAAAATACAGAATATCCCTAGAGCGTTACTCATAATTCATAGGAAATTGTAAATGGTAAACGAATTCTTATTTTGAGGCATAGTAGAAAATAAAAAATTAAATAACTTTTGGGAAAACATTTTTTAAAATGCAAAATTTAAAAGATGTATTACAATAATATACGACAAAATCGAGCCTGCCCCCTATCTCAGAAACTATTGTGCCTAAAATTTACTTTGTGAATTCCTTGGGTTTAATTTTTGGGGCATCTAGAAAATTAAAAAAGAACTTTTGTCGATTGTATCTAGTGACGTAGTTTCAAAGATATTAAAGAAAATATACCAAAATCGAGATTGCCGTTTTTATTCGAAATTGACTATTGACCCCTAAAATTAAAAAAAAAAACGATAAATAGAGCCTAAGTTACATCGGTCAATTTCTTAAATGAGAAAATTAATATTTGAAATAAATTTAAACAGCACATTTTTTATTTTATCTCACTGCATTACTGTAGGCCGTCGGTCAGAGCCATTTTTCTAATGTATCGTATCACGTCTAATCACCTCACATTATAAAATAAAGTCCCCCGCCGCGTCTGTCTGTCTGTCTGTCTGTCTGAACGCGATAAACTCAAAAACTACCAAACGTATTGGCACATTATTGACACCAATGGACAGAGTGATTCAAGAGAAAGGTTTAAATGTATAACTGATCGATGTTTTGTGGAAATTTGTTGAAATAAGACAATTATTGTTAAAGAAGTCGGAAAAAAATCAAGCCGGCTGGGATCTTTCATTGAAAACGCTGCCTAATCCTTTTGAGATATAACAAAATTATGTACGGAGGAATTGTGTATCTTATATAGGACTAAAGAAAAGTCCGCTATGGCATATGTCTATCTTTCATGACTAGCTTACTATGTCTTTTTTTGTTTAAAAAATGGTGTCACATGATGAGGTGATTGGAAAGCAATTAATACAGATACTGTGTTAATCCTTATCATATTAAATACGTTATTTACCTTCAGCATTTTATGCACATAATAATTGCCCTTTACACTATACAATTTAAATTAATATCTTAGGAGCTATCGCGTAATATAAATATCACGCGACCAGCCAGGTGGTCATACGGGACGACGCGACACGCGTAGTTTTAGGTTAGGTTTGGTTATATATATTTGTTCTTTACTTTTTCAAATATTTATAGAATCGGAAATGAAATATTTCAAAAATACCCCAAGTAGGATGAACTTTCGTCACATTTAAAGTTAATTAAATCCAATCCACATGTTCGACGCAACAAGCTAATATGACACTACGACAGAAAAAGCATTACGGCTTATATGCTCTGCTACCCGTGCGAAGCCGGGGCGGGTCGCTAGTAAGATAATAAGGCAGTTTTGTAAAACCTTTCTATCTTCAAATGTGATTGTGTTTCTTTCCGTTTGGAAAATATTTGGAAAGAAATCTTATGTGACCAATAAAACTTTCATTAGATTATACAACACAATAAAATATAAAACATATTCAAAGAATTGTAATATTAGGTTCTGAATGTTAGTGGAGAAAATGTTTATCACATTTGATTTTGACCCTGAGTTAAAAACGTTTGCAGATTACTATAATCTTAGAAAAAAAAAAAAATTCTTCACTGCAGATTCTTAATTTGCTAACCTATGAACGCCCCAGACTTACACTTACAATACCTAGTAAAAAAACAAAACCTTATAAAATTATTATTTTAAAGCTCTCTGACTTCTAATACACGGAACGCAACTCGAAATCGAAAATGATTCGATACATTTTTCCTCTCAATAAATAAGATTTTCTTGTAGTCTGTGGTGACCGTAGGTTCCAGCAAACCATCTTTTACGGATATACTATGTTTACCCGTTTTATAGTGGCTACCGACAAACCGACGGCATTTTTGAGATTGGTACGCTTGTAGTTACGTAGGAAGATTCCTAAACGGTCAGAAAGACAGGCACATTAGAAGGTTTGGAAATGGAACAAATAGACATGTTATAACACGCGATACGATACTTCAAAAGAACGGCCTCGGCCGAAGGTCTAAGTTCACAAATAAATGCCAGATCTCAAATTGCATCCACTATATTGGAGGGTTCAAATAAATTAACGCTATCCAAAGTTTACGTAGTTGGAACTGCTAACAAAAACTATTATTAGTATTAAGTCATTTTGAGAACAAAAAAATAAAAATATTCCATATACAACTGCAATTCTTCAGACATTACGTAAAAGATAATAATAATTATTCTGCGTAATTGACAAAGAAGTTTACATAGGAAGTTTATCTTATCTATGCTAAAATGTGATTTCAATCTCGTAATGATAATGAGATAAATTTTTTTTTAAACGGCATTGAACAACGAGAAGTGTAGGTATGTACCTAATAAAAGGATCAATGAAAAACACACTATTATTCGCATTAGATCTTTCAGCGGTTTCGCCCGCTTGGTCAAAGCTATATATATAACTAACCATTTATTTATCCGTAAATCTTGTGTCAAGGGTCGCTTTAAAATATTCGTCTCCAACTAGGATGTTGATCTTCGTTAAAAACAATAATACCTGGGCCATCTCACACAGCGCCATCTAGTTACAAAGTAAGCAAGTACTACGCTTATATTATAGGGAACTAGATGACTGATATACGTCCTTAAAATATTCTTATAATATATACACATGTATAGTATAATATATAGATACTTTTACACCCAGACATGAAACAAATAGACATGTTCATGCACACAAATATTTGTCTCGGGCGGGAATCGAACTCGCGATCCTTGGCTCCGAAGTTAGGATCTCTAACCACTCGGCCAATCGGTCAGGTTTGTTGTGTTAATTATAAGACTTATTGTGAAAGTCTATGATCTCAGAGGGACTTTGGTCGACTGTGAGATCCATCACTAGTCCACTTTCCCGTCCATAAATTATTTCAGGTTATTCCATCAAAAACAAATGAGTGAGCACCTACTGAATTCGATGGGCCTTAACTAGCACACTAGCACCTTAGGTGGTGCGAGCGAGCGAACGAGCGAACGAGCGAACGAACGAACGAACGAACAAACAAACAAACAAACGAACAAACAAACAAACTCTTCAGCTTTATAATATTGGTAAGTATAGTATAGATTTTTTTTTAATTTGAACGAACAAACAAACTCTTCAGCTTTATAATATTGGTATAGTACAGATTTTTTTTTAATTTTTTCACTCTTATGATATATTTCGAAAACTCTTTCACATAAAATAATTTAAAAAAATTGTCAACTAGATAGCCTATTTTAGCACACAGAACACCGAAGGTCGATTTAGTATGATGGTCACACCTATTTTTTTTATCGGTGTTATGAAAACAACAATTTAAAACGTGAACGCTTATCTTTGAGTATCCGTCGGAAACGATAATTACGTAAATTGTTACCATATTGTTACACATACTGACCAATTAATTGCTGCATTGTCTATGGAAGCCATTCTATGTTTAAATAACTAGTTAAAAAATATATTCACTTAGCTACTTTGTCCGCGTGGTATATGTCAATCCTGTATATAAGATAGGTATATAAGAAGGCTCCGCTCTAGTGTACCACACAGGTTACCAGGATCCCTTTTTCCGGGATATAAAGTAGCATATGTCAATCTTCATTTTATAAACTATACCTATGGAAAAAATTATAGCAGTCCTGTACAACTTGGAGTTCACGCGAACGGAGCCGCGTCCGAAAAGCTAGTTTGAAAATGTGAAAGATTTTTCTTAAATCAGTTAAATACCTACTTTTTGAGTTTATCGGTATTAAAAAAAAATCCAATATTCCCGGTTTATAATATTAGCGTGGATTTTTCCAAAATAAAAATAAAAAACGACTAAACCGGTTTCGATAAAACTTTTTGTAGGTAATTTATTAGTCGTACCTAACCCAAATCTAAAATACAATTTATTACGCTTTGTTACCTAAGGGCTAGACAGGTAACTCTTTTATCAATGATTTTTTTATATAATAATGATACATGGGACATCCCACACAACGACAACACCATCTAGTAAGCAAGTTTTATGCTTGTGTTATGGGTTACTAGACAACTGATATACATACGTAAATATTCTTTTTTTTATAATATATACATATATAAATATTTTACACCCAGACCCGGAACGAAATGAACATGTTCATGCACACAAATATTTGTCCCGGGCGGGAATCGAACCACTGACCCTTGGCTCCGCATTTAGGGTTGTCTAACCACTCGGCCAAACGGTCGTCGTTTTAGGACAGGGTGGGAACCGAGAGCACGCAGGTGAAGTAGAGGGCAGTACCTAGTAAGTAATAGAGTAGTTTTGGTGTCAAATTCTCTTAGAGGACACTTTTACTTAATGACCGATTGACCGAGTGGTTAGAGACCCTGACTGCGGAGCCAAGGGTCGAGGGTTCGATTCCCGCACGGGACAAATATTTGTGTGCATGAACATGTCTATCTATTTGTTCCGTATCTGGGTGTAAAAAAAAGTATTTATATTATAAAGAATATTACCCATAATACAAGCTTTGCTTAGTTTGAGACTAGATGGCGCTGTGTAGGATGTCCCAATTACTATTATTATTATTATTATTAATATTATTATATCTAAGTCTGAAAAATCTTCTTTTCGAACGTGATCTTTACACTCTTAACTATGACTTGCTCGTACCTGGGTTCTACTACCAGTTGGTCCAGGAGGGACTTTCTTACCCGTGGACCTACTAGTATATAACTGGTTGTACAACGAGACATTTTTTACTTGCCTGTGGTACTACCAAGTCTTGAGTTAGTTGAAAATTGTAGCCATCATCATCTATTAGGTTAGGTCAGGTTCATCATCATAATATAAAATTACATGTACCTACTGTATGTCCCACGGCCGTAGGATCATTTTCATATTACAATTTTCAACTAACTTAACACTCAGTAGTACCATGGCCAAGTAAAAAATGTCCCGTTGTACAACCAAAAATTCCCCGTGGACCAACTGGTAGAACAACCCTGGTAGTAACCACGGGCAAGTCATGAATTTAACTAGACAAAGCTTGGTAATATCTTGAGATAATATTGTTTCTTAGTTCTATCATATAAATATATTTCGATACAGGGCTTTATGGTAATCTATAAAGATTAAAATGTAAATAAAAGAATCATTTCAAGGTCTTATTAATTCCGTGAACGTTCCAGCCACACGCCCTTGACATTTGGACGGGCGCGAAAGCGGCAGTGGTGCCACAGCAGTGAGTACAGCAGTGGCACAGACAGTGGCAATAAGAAACTTAAAAATATTTTTTAAATAAGTATAACAAGCTATAAATATAAAGTGTGCAAATATCGAGTAGGTACTTGTGCACGGAAACCAAATTCAAAAGGTCTTTTGCGTATATTTTTGATTTTATACTGGACGATTATAATAATAACGTATACATGACAACAACGTCTAGGCCCCAAACTAAGCATTAGCTTGTGTTTTGGGTACCAAGCGAAGACACTACATACATATAATAACCAAGACCCGGTACCAGTATCGATATTCATCATATAAATACTGACCCGACCTGGGATTCGAACCCGGGACCTCCAGCTTCGTAGGCAGGGTCGCTACCCACTAGGCTAAACAGTCGTCGATTATTCAAAGTTTTGTTCGATAATAGTTTTCTACACATTATTCTGTATTCATGATATTTCTCTTAGACACCTAGTGTTATTATTGAACTTTTAACTTGCAGTTGAAACATCTTAGGGTTTTGTATTTTTCAGAGCTGACCACGCCGCTGCAGAAAGATGATTTTTTTTTGTTTTACCCTTGCGATGGGAAGGCGGATTAAACTCTACAGCTTCCGCGCGCCCGAGCGTGCGGGATATATGGGAGTTGCACCCACTAAACAACCGCCTGAAGCAAAATAAGAACGCGTGTCGTTAGCCCGAAAGCTCTAACGACTTCATCGGAGCGGCCAGGCAGAAAACTAGGGTGTTGCCGGTGCGAAGTTGTCGGATAACCCCCAAGAGTTACTCGATGCGAAATAATTCCGTTGGCACGTATATAGTAATAATATGTATGTATATAGCACGTAATAAGATTTACGTTATTAATATAACGTGAAAAGTGTTTTACTGTTCACTCATTTGAGATGAGGTCAGTAGGGGGGGGGGGGCAGAAAGATGAGTTTTTGTTAAAAGCTTTAAAATGGTCAAATTAATTGACGTCATTAAGTGCGATGTATTTTTTTATGAGACAATAATTGCGAGACGTTGATGCTTTTGTTAACATTATCTGCATTCACAGGGCACTCTATAATAATAATAATAATAATTTATTGTAAGAGTGCCGTGTGATTGCAGATAATTATGGTATAAACAAAATCGTTCAAACTGTTATGCACATTCCGAGACGACCGATCATTATATGTGACTCCTGGCTGGCGCTGTTGACGACCACTGATTTGCAAAATAACAATGTTATTCGCAACCAACTAAAAGAACTGTCGGGTGCGGAAAAGGCTCGCTGCTGCCGTTTACAAAAGAATGAAGTAAAATGAAACCAAACCAGCTCGAAGTATAGGCGAGCACCGACTATGAAAATCGCCATTATCAACTTCGTAGGCTTTTACTTTTTTTCTAGATCAGCGAATTGCTTGAGATAGTTTTCACATAGAATCAAATAACTCACACGGACGGTTGCGAAGTTTGCAATGAAAGTTGAGCGTTACCAAAACGTGTTCCACGAAAACGCGTACGTACATCGCTTTACGTATCGCGCCTTCAGACTTGGTACTGTATGTCGATCATTGATTTATTAATTTTAATAATAAGGATTTGTAGTCGGTAAACAAAAGTGTCTGCAACGTGTATGGAACGGTGCGGCCGGCGGCCGCTCCAATGTGTACGTTAGTCCATACAAATACTTATTAAGGGTCGGACGTGTTACACTGTTTACGGGAATGTGAGGAGAATTAAATCGTGATAATTTTCAAATTAAATTAAAAAATAATCGAATAACCGTCTGCAGGCATAAACTAATGTTAAATTAAAATGTTTACTTACCGCAAATACGATATTCAGCTCGTTTTCAGCTCTTTGACGAGCAGTTTTATAAATTTTTACGACACAAATCGGCATCGCGTACGTTTATTCGGCGCTAAGCCATTACACTGACTAAAAGCCGGTTGCGGAATTTATTGCGTTTTGGATGACTTTCTGCGCGGACACTTTAGAACGCAGCCATCCCATCCAGGTACATCACTGTGTGCATTGATGTATTTGTCGAATTAATAAGTGCAAATCATAATATCGTAAAATTAAAACAAATAAAATACAGATAGGTACGCAAAAAAATTCGATCGAACAAGCAAGGTTGCACAATATAAAAAAAAAATTATACAAGTTGCAGCGATCTCATCAGTGCTGTGAAATCTAAATTTGAGCTATTTTTAAGGAGATTTCTTGATTATCACGTAAATAAAACATTACAAAAGGAAATGAAACAGTCTACCTACCTGTTGGTGCATAGAATATTAGGAGCTTGTGGTTTACAAATTTTGAAATGGCGGCAATTGTTTCTAATTCAGAATAAAAACTCGAGGTATCGAGAAAACAAAAAATCACAGCAATCGGCCCAGCGCTAATCTATGGCGTACTTATTTTTGATTACATTTTTGCGGTCACGTCGCTGTATCTTGATGTGCATCTATGAATATAAATATTTACCTATAATTAAATATTATCACAAATATATCGTACTTAACGACTTATCAATATTAGACTGATATGTTATAAGTACAAACACTAAAGTGACCTCATTAATGGATAGATATAAAATAGATTTTCTACAAACACTTGAAATTATATCTACCTACAAATATTGCGATTGCAATTGCGTAAATATATTGTGCATGTTTTGTTTGCTTTTGCTAATAATCTACGAGATGTTGACGCTTGTAACTTTAAATATCTACGTACTTCTAAAAAGGACATCGTTAAACTATAACCTATAACGAATGAATTTAGAAGCTTGTAGGTATAGGAACATGAGAAATAGGAATGTTTGCGTCCAATGTTTGCATGGATTTAAACGAATGTTTGCCATACTATGAAAACTACTACCATCTGTAAAAACTCCTAGAAATCATACATAGTGACTACTGTCGGAACATAACCTTGGAGTGCAGTTAAACGTTAACCGATTTCTAAGATTTTTGCAATATTAGTTTCATTTTTTATTTAAGTAGCTAGGATTGTATATTTTTTTTTTTTAAAGTGATAAAAAGATCTGCTTTTTATAAAGATTAATACATAAAAATAAATCTAAGAACTAATTAACAATATTTACAATATTTACAACATAAAAATATCGTCGAGGTTGGTCCCATGTGGCATCGATCCCATTACGCTTGCACTGTTTCCGCGCTGCACAGCGATGCTCAGTTGCTGTGCGAAATAGGCATTTTTTAATTTTCTTAATAAGAAGAAATATATTAACACCAAAAATTTCGTTTGTGTATGTACATTATACAGGTCAAAAGAAAAGTAACGAAATAATTAAAAAAAAAAGTAAGTACCTACAAGCGAAGTTCGTTTATTGCTTAAAAATTAGATCTAAATTATTGAAATCGGCGAAAGTTTAGAAGATGTAAAACGTCATGAAGTAATTAAATTAAAACATTAATTTAAGTTTAAATGAGTTTAGGCTACAGACCTACAGACCTGCTTTAGAAGAGACATCAAGCTTTTTGGCCTAATACCTACCTGTTCTCATTTAACTTTCGCGGTGCACTTAACTCTTAAGTAACAGAAATTGGAAATAATAATTTACTCTTTTATACTTTATTTTTATTATAAATAACTAAATTTATTTATTTTTTATTTATTTATTTATTTCTCACAACTAAAAGACAGATAGACTATATAAAAGTACAGCTAATTGTGGGAGTCTTGAGCCTAAACTAGGTCGAACCTGTTCTTATAGGTCTCCAGACCCCGTGAATTATTAGATTAGACTATTATGAACTTAAAATGTTTAACGAATAAAAGTTAAAGAGAAATAGTCAGGGAGTATTCGGGAGTGTATGTTTGTGAATTAGTGTCATTGATAGTTTGCGTCTGAATGTAGAGTGATAGTGTGAGTGAGTGAATGTTAAATGTGATGTTACGTATGTACTGCATATTGCATGCATGAATAATTGAATTTATTATTTATTGTATCAAATAGAAATAAAACTAAAGTAGGCAAGGAATTATGACACAACGACTAAAAATAACTCCATATATTCGTAGGTAAGGTCTTGCAACCATGAATTGAGTTTCTTTTTACATTCAAATTTGGACAAGGAGAATATTTGAGTATTGTTGTTAACTTTATTGTATAGAAAGGGACCGAGGAATAAAAAGAATCTCTGAGCAAAAGAAGTAGAAACTGTGTTTTTTGACTGTATGTGAGAAATAGATAGGAGTTAATTAATTTTTCTAAAACTTTCCAGTTTGACCCTTAAGAAAAATGTAACTTTGTAAAATAATAGAAATTAGTTGCGAAAAGAAGTTGACGCCGATTTCCGTTTATGTATACAGGTACAGTACGTCCGCTCAACGCTCAAATCAAATGACTTGCGCGCTTTTTAATCCCTTCCAGTATACAGAACCCCAGTACCTCTGAGCTGCGGGAGGTTTTATACTATTAAACACGTAGTTTGATGGATTAAATGCTACTCTTGCTTTCAGTTCTGTAATGCGGGAGACTTTGCGAGCGGAATACTAGCCTTATGGATTTGAATTCCTACCGCTTTGGTTTATAGGTTTAACAAAATACGCTCTGTAAAGACTTCTATGTGATCCAGCGAAGATTAAGGAAAGGATGATTGTCATACTATTAGGACATAAAAATAATTTGGATTGCAACGTGAAGATAATGTAATTAAAAAACTTACGACAATGTAATCATAAAACTTAGCATTCAATAAGTTAATATAAAAAAAAATGAGGAAGTTATTTTTTTCGTGACAAATCGGTAACGGAACTAATTTGAATCAAAGCAACAGAGCGATGCGCTGATATCGTTTCTCGGTACGTGCCGCTTGCCGTCTGATATGAGATCAGGGAGCATAGCCCAGAAATCTCTCCCGCGTGTCGGATCGCACCTAAGTACTTTATGTATCTGAGTAGAGGAAGCGTTTTAATTATGAAGTCTTGAATACTACACTGAAAACCATACCAGAATCTAGATCGTTTGCAACACTGAGTAGCGAAATGGTTTAAGGCATCGATAGAAATGGTTTAAGGTAACTTTCTGTGAATTAATGCTAGTAAACCCTCCCGCAGCTCAGAACTGCCGGGATTCTGAATACTGGAAGGTTTTCCATATACACGCCAGCGTCGCTGTCAAACGATGCGGCGGCGGCGGCGGCGGGCGGCGACGTGCAAGAATCGGCCCACACAGTACCTACACCTGTAGTTTATGTTGGAGCGTCGCGCTTTTATAATATACATACAAAACGATTCGAAGGATTGGGATGGCTAATATTTAAATATATAATTTGATTTCCCATCGTTTCATTGAGGTACTTGATGTAAAAATAAGAAAAAAATGAGGTACTAAATGATTAAATGATGTATTTCTTTTTACATAGTGTCCAAAATACCCTGCGGGTGTACTGTGAACCATTGGAGCGGACGCACTGTAAAAAGGTGATTTGCGAGAGCGAAGAATTCTAGTCGACATGGATCATTTAGTAAACAATATACCTAATCGATCAAGTATACTGGCGTCTCTGTCTGGACAATAATAAGCTACCTAGTTGACTATTTTTTTTATTATTTTATACGAAAAACTTTTCTAAACATATAATAACAGTGAAAGAATTAAAAAAAAAAATCGTCATTATCAAAGTTATGAATGTTTCAAACGTTAGACAGAGATGGCGATACCGCACGGCGGCGGCGTAGCTATGTGTGACGTCAGGCCATTTGAAATCTGTGTTTAAGTTTGAAATCATGTTATAGTTTATCCATTATATTAACCCACAGCCTTTGACACGTGGACACCGCATACCGACAAAAGTTCACAAAGAAAGCCGCCGGCACTTGGCTGCCGCCTCAAAGGATACCGACGCCGGCGTCTGAGGTCTAATATAACGGATAGACTTTAAATTTTTGTTTTGCAAGAAAGAGACAAGGATACAATTTTAATAGCTTATAATTTCCATATTCTTCAACCGAATATAATTTTGTTTATAATTTTTCATAACGTAGGTAGGTACCTAATTTAAAGTCTATCTTTATATTTTCTTGATAAATGAATATAATATATATAATAGTAGTCAAATACCTACCCTATTGACACCATATTGAGACAAACTCGCATGACCAAAGGATTTGCTTGATTAGCCGTCTTGTAGGCACCTACCTACCTAATCTATATTTGGCTTAGTATAAGAGTTTGGCCTATGAATTTGAACTCACCAGGCTAGGTAACCTAGATATTTTGGTAGTTGCGCAACCTCAAGGAAATTATGACAGCAAAAACCTTTCACTTATTTTGTAATCTATCGCGGCCTATCCACGACCTCGGTACTTACAACAAATTGTATTGTAAACGCTTGCGAAGGCGTTTTCGTGTTCAAATAGAACTTGTACCTACCAATGATATTACTTGTACCCATTCTGTTCTGAGGTACCCAGCATGTTAAGATAATAATAATAATAATATACATGGGACTTCCCACACAGCGTCATCTAATCCCAAAGTAAGCAAGTATCTACCTATTATGCTTATATTATTTAAGTATATATTATAAATATTCTTTATACTTAATATATACTTAAATAAATATTTTTGCGAAGACACCACATACATATAACAACCAAGACCCGGTACCAGTAGGTATCAATATTCATCATATTAATACTAACCCGACCTGGGATTCGAACCCGGGACCTCCAGCTTCGTAGGCAGGGTCGCTACCCACTAGGCTAAGCTGTCGTAGATAGACTTTAAGTTGTAATAATCACAGAGTAAATTAATTTGACAGCAGCGTAAACTCGGACCAAAACTCCCCGTTTAACACCAGCTAGCTATAGCATGAGTGGTTAGACGGTAAACGCAGAAGAGGGCTTCTAGTAAATTCGTACTTTTATGGTAATAATATAAAAGAAACGCGAGTAAAAAAACGTCTAACCCCAATTCCTTCAAATACGCTAGTATACCAAATTATTAATCATAGATAACAAAATAATCAGGATGGAGCGTCTCATACATCGAAACGATTGAAAATGTGAGCAAACTCAATGATTAGACAGGCCATTTCATTATCATTTTTATATAAAATATATTGTTAAATTACACATTAAATATAATTTTATAACCTTTATTTTCTTCTCCAGTACGAATTTTACATGGAATAGTACTTATACTTACCTGTTTTACAACGAATAGGTATTCTAAGACTGCGCTTCAAGGCACAACGCGAAGCGCAGATATTTTCTTCTAAGCAAATCATACGCAATCCTCATATAAAAAAATATGACACTTGTTTATATTTGCTATGGCAGAATTTGGCCAAGAAACATGATAGACTGCCGTGCTAATCAAAAGCGCATTAACTCGGTATTCGAATCTAACAGCTGGGCTAATAATATATGCACACTCATGCTGAAACAAGATAGCTCTATGTGTGACATACATAGCTATCTCGTTTCTACACGAGATAATAATGCGTTGACAAAATTTCGTCGCGTTGTGTATATTAGCCCTGCAGACTTTAAAGAGGGTCCCCTTACAAGAAATGTGGTTTTTTTTAGCTATATTGCACGGTGGTACGGAACCCTTCGTGTGTAAGCCCGACTTGCACCTGACCGGTTTTTTTTTTTCATTAGGTACCTACCGAAATAAAAAAGTACTTAACGCATCTAGATTTAAAATCGATCTCTGGCCATTGCGTTACTAATTATGCAAACGGTGTGCGTACATACGTTGACAATTCGAAAATTAAATAAATAGGACATAATTTTCAGAACACCGTGATTGTAATGCATTTGTAATGTTATTATCTACGGACAAAGTTATTATGGATGATAAACTTAGGTTTGTTCACCCGGGTAAGCCTAAAATTTATTTTGACCACAGGACAATTCAAAAATCTTCTTCTTCTTAATTATGGCGTTTTCTGCTCATATCAATTTCGCCAATTCGAATTTTTTTCACGTTTGATTAAGGTACCTAGGTAAGTACACCAAGGCACTTTAATCAAACGTGAAAAAAAAAACTGTAGGTAAATCGTATGATGTAAGAGATATGTGTTAATATTTATACGGAATTTCTTTGTGTGTCGGTGTAATAAAAAGTCCAACAAATAAATTGTGCAACTGACAAAACTTACAAAGATAAAATCGTTATTCCTGACACAATTTATAATTTTAAACAGGTGATTGTTTACGTTACAGATAGGTACTTCACTCCCATATGAAAACGAAAATCCCTACGTTTTAAGAGCCTACGAAATATGAATAATAAATCAAGAATTCGCTGAGAGGAAAAACCTACCTTACGACAAAATTCATTTTTTTAAGGAATAATATCATATCTGTACCTTTTTTATTCAATTACAACAATAATCTGACCAGTTTTTTAAACATTAAAATGGATATAGGCAGGTAGGTATTCTAAAAGATAGACATATTTTATCGCTTACTTTTTTATACATTCATAAAAGAGGAACAATCAGATAAATTTTGTCTGCATTCATGTAAGTATCTCTATAGTAGCCCATTCAAACTTGGAAAGATAAATTTATAAGTCAATGCTTTAAAATGAATGTAGTTTTAAATTGTTTTATAAAATACTTTTTTACATTTTTTTGAACATTAAATTAGGTATAGTAAGCTATTTTTAATAGATAGACATATGCTATTGCGGACTTTTCTTTACACCTATAAAAGAGGAACCATTCCTCCATACATTTTATTATATCTCAAAAGTATTAGACAGCGTTTGCGATGAAAGCTCCCAGTCGGCTTGATTTTTTCCGACACCGTATCACTTACACAAAACGTTAATAAATTATACACATCAATTTTTCTTGAACCACTCCGTCTATTAGGTGAGTACCTACTTTAAGAAAATCAATCTGACAAACAGACGGGGGGGGGGGGGGGGGGGGGCTTTGTTTATTGATAAATATGTAGTGATTGTGATGATCAAGTCAAGATCAATAAAACAACATGAGTCAATAATAATACAAAAATATTTATTTGTGACTATTAATTTTGTAATCACTCATAGGTATCTCAAACTGTACATTCACATTTTCGTAATGTTCCACCTATTGTAACTGGTTTGACTGCGTTCATAATATTTCGAAACTTGTTTTAAAATGATTTAAGGTCATGTGCCTTAATTTACCGATTTTTTTTGTTTGAAAATCATTTATAAGTAAATTTAATAATATAACCGTGACCTATGAAGCTTGTAAAAAAAACAAGAATTTTTATAGGTAACAGTAGGTAACCAAAGATGACTGATAAAAAATTTGCAGTAAAACTTACACTGTATAATTTATACTCTGAATATTTCCTTAAAAATAAAATGTTTATGATTTGCTTAGCGTTTTTACATTCTCTATCTTCTCTATAACTGGAATTCAATTGGAAATGAAACATCTTACAAAACTAAATAAAAGCAAATGTTACAAGATACTAATAAAAATTTAAAAATAAGCGAAGAAATTATTATTTATCCTGCATGCAATTATTCAAAATAATGAAATTAGATATATCAATTGTAGCTCCGCTCATACAAAATTCAATTGCACCAAACAAATACACACAAACCATTGACACACAAACGCAGATATGAAGATGTGTATCACATTTAAGATCGAAATAAAATAATAAAAATAGAAGTCATTATTTTTCAAGTTTTCCTGTTTGAAGGTCATCTTCTTAAATACTTATTTTTAATGTCACTTGAATTTTTACACTTTGTGAATAATAAATTATATTTACATAATTACCTTCAATTTACATAAAAATAAACTCTATTACATACCTATAAAAAAAAATTATTTAGTAATTTTGCAAAAAAACACATCTCACTCAGGAATTTCTACAGAATAAATACTAGAAGCGAAAATATTTACAAAAAATAAAATGTACTTTAATTTTCCTTGTAAAATTTCTACTTTTTAATGTTTACATTTAAAAAATTTTATATTAGTAAATAATAAAATTAACAATTGAAATATAACTTCATACAAGGAACCTATGATATATAATCTCATTCTTCAAGGGGCATACATAATGGTCATCACACAAATTCATGGTTTTTGGATCTACCCACAAGTTTTTTTTTTTTTGTGGGTAGTTTTGAGTTCCTGAAATGCCAAGTTTTAATTTTTTTAATAGTATGATCTCATGCAGATTCATGACTTCCTCTTTCTTACATTTTATTACAAATTTGTCGACCCCTCCCTCTCAATTGCATGTGAACTTATTAATGGATGATTAACAACCCAAAAAATTTAAGTACTTCAATGATTTCCATTCACTCCGTTTCGTGGCGTTTCGTTAAAACTCTTTAAATGGAATGGCGAGATGGTGAAAACTTCACCTTTAACTAAGTCTTCTAAATTCTCCCCTCCATATGAGAGTAATGGAGATATTTCTACATCAATATCATCAGCTATTTCTCCACCAGCTTCTCTTATATATTTTCTGTGTAGCCTTAACAAATCTTGCTTCGCAGTAGATGGGCAGTCTTTTTTGGCGGCATCGGAATTCTTCAAAGCTGAAAACTCAACGTCCCTCGCCACTTCTAAACACAAAAAATTTTGTGCATATTCAAAAACATCAAAAATGAACTTTTCCATTTTTATACCATTAGTTTCAGAAGGTTTTTGCTTCACTCCGTTCTCATCGATGTAAGGAATCTTTTTTTTGGCTACATGAAGTTTTAGTTTTGATTCACAGTCACAGAATTTCTTCAGAAATTCTGCTGAGAAGTAATGGTTACAGATGTTACCAGCGCTGAAAGTTAAGCGGCCGTCTGCGTTTCTTTTTTCTGCAGCTTCTTTTGTCAGTTCTGAATATTCCACTACTTTGTAATGTCCATCTACATTACAGACGACACCGACCGCTTCGCTCGGTGATGATTTTTGAACGACCTTTGCTGCACAATCTGCATTTTTCACTTTACAGTATCCAATGAAAACAGGGTCCGCCACTTTTATCAGAATATTATCTACGGAATGTGCATGTAAATGCTCAACACCACGTCTCAATATGTCTTTGAGAATACCTTGGGTTTTTAAGGCTTTGTATAGGCCTCCATTGCCATCTGGTGCTGTAGATAAACGGAATTTTTCATCTAATAAAATTTTTCCATTGAAATCAAAGCATGGCAGACGTCCTTGTTCAAAGAAAACTATATTTTCGTCGTTTAGGCCGAAATAATTGTGGACTTTAAAAAAAAATTCTGTTGGTTCCATGGTATGTTCTGAAGTCATGATATACCATGTTATTTTCCCAGCTTTGCCTGTGCTTTCTTCGGCCATTTGCTGCAACCGTAAAATCCTTTCAGCTTGAATCTGGAACAATGTTTTCTGTGAAGGCAACCCAACGTTATACATTCCTTTAGGATGTCCAAAACCAAGTCTGGTCGCTTGACCTCCAGCGAGCAATAAAACGCCAACTTTATTTTCACTGATTTCTTCGAAGCCTATTTTTTGATATTCTTTTATTTTTTCTTCGGACATAGTAGGTACCGCTTCATATTGAGTCTGTGGTATAGGTTTTAAATTATCATCATGTTTCTCTATCACATGTGAGAATTCCATAGCTCTTTTGAATACATCTTGAACTTCTTCCATGTTGTATAGTTCGATTTCTTTGACCAGGATATTTTTTTCTTCATCGTTCAGTTCTGACCAATATTTTATTAAATGTTCTTGGCCGCAGCCGGCTAAGCGTTGTCGAAGTACCTCCGACATCGCCGATTTAAAGATAATATATAGATTATTTATTTAGTAATTCTGTTAACTTAACAGCCGTTTGTTGCGATTAGAAAGCGAATTAAGACTGAGAACGGAGACCGTGAAATCGTACATTTCACTTTGCTCCCACCACGGTGTAAACACGTCGACTAAACCTGACATTTTTTTATTATTTACATATTTAAAAAGCCAAACCAGCCAGTACCACTACATACACGCCTAATTAGGGATGCAACGATATATCGAAATATCGTTAACTTCGATATCATACGCATAAAAATATCGATATTTCTATCGATATTTTAACGGTAGATATATCGAACATCGACAGTTGCCTACTTTCGATATTTATATATCGATATTAAATACGTCTTGGATCCCTGAATGGTATCTAATGTTGAGAAACCACTAAAAAGTCTATTAAATTTAAAAAAAAAAGAGAGGCTCCTTCCATAGTACTTTTGACTTGTCAATATGGTTCAATGATTTGTTAGGGAGATAGAGCAAGATGCCTGTGAAATACTTGGTAGTTTTAAGCAAATAATCTAATTTTATTATAATAAAAATATACAATGTAGGGTTTTATAGATATTAAAAAAAAAACAAATAAAATGTATTCTTCTTCTGCACATAGTAAAAAAAAACACCAGATGTCAATTGATTACCAAAGTGTCAGTTACGTCAAATTATACTGTTTGATACCATATTTTGTCACACTGTGTGATACTGATGTTTCTTGTTTTGCTGTCTGTTATTTTTTTTTTTTAGGATTTATTTGTGTTCACTACTTTTTAGCTAGCTGTTGTTCATTGCTGTTCTGTGACATTGTATGACATTCATGGTTGATGATGATGGACAAGATAACTATTTTATATTTTTCTTAACCATAGTTCAAATTAACTTAAATGCACTTGAATATTTACGTAAATATCGAAGAAACTCCATTATAAAAATTAAAACTGTAATTATATTACCAAGCATATAACTTGTTTACCAAAAATTAACATCGCTATGACTACCCCGTTCACACTCATTTTTCTAGACAGCGTTGGCAGTTGTTCTTTTATTATTCAATGAGACTACTCCAAAAGACGTATTTTGTCCTCTCTTTTCATGTACGGGAGACATCCTAGGATATTTTTATTTTAATATGGATATTATCGGCTTAGAACGGTCTATATATCGAACATCGATTCCAAGGCTCTTGATTGTATGCAACATGATACATTGGTCAGGAAATGGTGTAATTATGGTGTCAAAAACCATGCGCTTAACCTTCTGAGATCGTATTTATGTAACAAAGTTCAGAGGGATCATGTGAGTGGAGAGAGATCACCTGGATCTGCGGTATCGATAGGCCTCTCACAGAGTTCAATTCTTGGTTCATTTCTATTTTTAATTTATGTCAACGACTTACCTTACCTTGTGAAAAATAATCACGAGATAGTAATGTTTGCGGATGATACTTCTTTAATATTCAAAGTTAACAGAAAGAAATTTACTTACGACGATGTAAACAATCCTATCTCCAAAATTGTCGAATGGT
The DNA here is from genome assembly GCA_949709985.1 of Luffia ferchaultella. Lineage (NCBI taxonomy): Eukaryota > Metazoa > Arthropoda > Insecta > Lepidoptera > Psychidae > Luffia > Luffia ferchaultella. The sequence continues at coordinate 8,143,561 of OX453268.1, forward strand.
TCACGGCCAATAATTTAATACTAAATATTAAAAAAAAAACAAATGTATAAGATTCTCGCTACCAAACGTTAAACAGGCACCTATCAATATTGTCTTTAAAAGCAAAGAGTAGAACATTATAGATTCTACTGTATTCTTGAGAATCACATTGGATGCGAAATTGCATTGGGATCCTCACATCATTAACTTGACGAGAAGGCTCGGTTCCGCAGCTTACGCTGTAAAAAGATTCGCTTCCTTTCTGACATAGAAACCGCGAGATTGGTGTATTTCAGTGGATTCCATAGTTTGATGACTTATGGCATTCTGCTGTGGGAACACGCTGCCAACGTGAACACAATTTTCGTGTTACAGAAGCGAAGCGAGAAGCTTTTAAAGGGCAATGTATACGCTTTTACAATAAGATCCTAGTTCACATTCAAGATCTACCCCTTAACAATTTAAAACTACAATAAAATGAAAGCTTTATGCAAAAGCAAATTATAAAGTATCAGACTACTTAGATGATAAAAATCCATGGGTATAAATCGCTTGCCTATCGGTTTGTTTCAATAATTTTAATTTTAAGCACTTATTCTTAAAAATTGTTTATGATGTTAAAAAAAAACGTCCCTCAGTTTCTTGCTTATGCTTCTGAGAGGAACAGGCACTTTTTCAATGCGCCTTTGTGATGAAGTTTTTCCACAAAGTAATAAGTGGTAATAAATTCACTCTTATGACGTATTTCAAGATTATGTCACATAACTACGAAATAAAGATATTTTATTTGATTTGTCTGGTTTCGATATTTATATCGATATAAATATCGATATTAAATATTTCTTGCATCTCTACGCCTAGTATGACAAGTAATCAGTGTAACCGTTTTTTAATCAAGACATATGCTAAAACTAAGGGTTGCCTGTGCTAAAATGTGCTAAAACAAATATTTTATGTCAAAAGTAAGATATGTAACAATATATTAATTTTAATTAAGTATGTCGTTTGTTCTGAATCCTTATCCACTACCGACATACTTATTATTGGAAGTGTTTTTGTTCCACATATCTTGCGTCGATATACGTGTTCAGTCATAAATCTGTGCTTTTATTTGTTTTTCATTAAATTTAACAATATAAATATTCTTTCGCTTTGTAAATTTGATATCGGAAGGCGCGTTAAACATATATAAAAAAATTATATTATATTTTCATCGACTATATCACTTACAAATCTCCAAAAAATTTTAGTATTAATTACTGTACCACCAGATTTGCATTTCATCAGTTCTAGAACATTAGTGCTAAATTTTAATCAACGATATTACTCGTCGATTAGTTGTTTCCGAGATTCCGAGCTCATTTTATATTAGGGAACATTATACCTATAAAATCTCTATTTAAAGCCTTAACTACGATATCCAGAGTGAAGTGTTGTCATGCAATAATGGCCGTGGTGTGGACCGGCTGGGTCGCCACGGACTTTCGTATCTCAAAAGTGCCGGTCGTATCTACCGCCACGGAGCCATTAATGACTTGATCCGCCGGGCTCTTGTGACAGCATCTATCCCCTCATCTTTAGGTTTAGGAAAGTTTAGGAAAGGTTTGTTCAGGGACGATGGCAAGAGACCCGACGGAGCAACGTTGGTGCCTTGGTGCCTGGGCCGTGCTTTGATTTGGGATGCCACATGTGTGGATACTCTGGCTCCGTCCCATGTCCGGGCCACGGCCCAGAGTGCTGGCGCGGGGGCCGACCAGGCCCAATGGGAGTTTTTCTTGGCCGTTTTACAAGCGTTCACTAGATGGCAGCACAGCCAAACCCGGTCCTGTCAGGAGCGTTTTTTAAAAAACTTATTTTAATTTCCCAAAGTTTGCGAAGTATGAAAGGTGAAAATATTAACTTTTATTGTGTTAGTAAACACTGTAAATGACACTCACAGTGGAAACCGAAAAAAACTTACGGCACGTAGTTCGTTATGGCACTGAAACTGAAGTCGCGTAAAAGAGATGTAAATATTTAGTGTTGTTACTTGAGCTAAGATGTCCACAATAATGTTCAAAATACTATAAGGTTATAACTTTACCTCGTGTTGTTACCCTGCATGTAACCATCAGCTTTAAAATATGCCTACCAAGTTTCGAAGTGTCGCACGGGAATTCGTGCATTTGTTCAAAGTTTCATCATACATTTGAAGTTTGCCATGTGTCGTCGGTTTTTACGAACATCAATCAACGTTCAAAGCTCAAACTTTGCGTGGCTTGTCCCACTTGCGTAAAGTTTATATAAGTAATCAACGAATATTATGAAAAGTCAAATAAATTATTAAGGGCACTCAAATACAACAGAAAAACTGCGTCCACAAAATCGTCGTCATCCATCTTTGCGATAAATATAGAGCATTTATTTGCAAAGCAAGTCTGGAAGGCGCACAAATGCATCAAATATGTGTGCAAAGTTTGAGAAAAGATTTCCTAAACATTTGATCACATATCTGGCGCGGGCTTTAAAGCCGCCAACCATTTCCACCGCAAAGTACGACAACATTTTTGGGAAATTGATGACCTCCCCTATTTTTACACAAAGGCACACAACAATATGTTCCTGACATTTTTATACAGGAACCTACAAAAGATAAAAGTAATGACGAAATCATCAGAACATCTGAAAATTGCTGCAAGTAACTGAAATTATCAGAAATTACATTGTTTTTGTACTGAATTTGGCGTTTGACATCAACGTTTAGGACCGGGACGACCATCCGCCACCTGGTGTCATTTTTTGGAAGAAAAACTCCCATTATGTAAACGTCGCAAATATTCGGGGTTGATTCCTCACTAGGAGTTTGCGGCGGTTGCAGTAGAGACACTCGGTCCATGGTCGTCTGATACGAAAAAAATCGTAAAGGATGTGTCCACCCGTCTGGTCAGCACTGCTGGCGATCCCAGAGCGGGTGCCTATTTTGCACAGCAACTGAACATCGTTGTGCAGCGCAGAAACAGTGCAAGCGTAATGGGATCCATGCCACATGGGACCAACCTGGACGACATTTTTATGTTGTAAATATTGTAAATATTGTTAATTAGTCTAAGTAATTATTAAGTTAAACTGTATTATTTATATTTATATACTAGCACTAAATATCCTAAAAACGGTCACACTGCTACTAATGCCATAGTCCATAGACTAATATTTACATACTTCAATTTTTTAATACGTATAATGTATAATCACCCTGGCTTTATGAGGCTCTCTTAAGTTGGCACCCGAAAGAATTGTTTTTTAATATATTTTTTTCTAATTCGTTTGTTCGTTGAATTGAAGAACAAACAAACAATGAATTTGATCGAACAATCACGAACAAACGACGAACAAACGAATTAGAAAAAAAAATATTAAAAAACAATTCTTTCGGGTGCCAACTTAAGAAAGCCTATTATTTATAGCAGAAGTAGCAGGTAGCAGACTATGTGAAAGAAAGTAGCAGGTGCGACGTATGATTACGCATTTCATGTGATTTTTCGCATGCTACTAGTGAAATGTTCCAAGCTTAGCCAGTACAGCTTCCGGTGTTGCCATTGTGAGTAGAGAGTGTGGCCATGTCGCCACAACAGCGACGCGACTTGTGCCTATTTCACATCCGCCATAAAGTTTGATGTTTGATTGTACTATACGATCAGAAAAGAATAAGGAAGGTAGATCTAACAATTTTGCCGTTTAAGCTAAAAAACATATTTGATCTTTGAAAAGTAATGATACCTCCCTCGGAAAACACCTCTATTTATTTTTGACAGCTGTCAAAATATGTCAGTTCGAGCTGTTGATTTTGTTGAGCATTTGCTTGTGATTGTAAATTTTTTACTATTTATCTTGTTCAGAGTGTTTTCCTATGTTTCTATTATTATACAATTAATATTACAACAATTATTATATGTAACGATGCCCGAAACGGGTGATAAGAATAAAAAACGTAAACGGAATTCGTTGGAGACTAATGACCGTACTGTTGTGAACAGAAATATAATTAGTGCAAATTGGCAGAAATTGATAACTAGTAATTTGATGGAGCAACCGGTAGTAGCTGAAAAAACTTACAATAACAATTTCACGGGAACGTTTCGTCGCTCGCGTAAAAAGAAGGCGGTACAATCACACATACAAGATAACCTCAAAACTTTGAATATTGGTGATGATTTAGTGAATAATACTTGTTTATCGAAAAACATTGAAAACAATAATCCGAAAACGAAAAACAACAAGAAAAACAAATTAACAAAATATATAGCAATGGATTGCGAAATGGTAGGTATAGGTACTGATGGTTCAGAACATATGTTAGCTAGGGTGTCATTAGTGAACAAATTCGGTGACTGTATTTACGACAAATTCGTGAAACCTAGAGAAGAAGTAGTGGACTACAGAACTAATATCAGTGGAATAAGAAAAGAAGATATGTTGAATGGAGAAGATTTTATGGTGGTGCAAAAAGAAGTAGCCGAAATATTAAGAGGAAAGGTTTTAGTTGGACATTCGTTGAAAAATGACATGTCTGTGCTATTTTTGTCACACCCTAAAAGACACATAAGAGATACTTCGAAATATAAACCATTTAAAAAGGTGAGATTTTGATTTTTAGTTTTTATTATTTTTACTTTGATTCTATTTAGTATTATTTCTATATGTCCTAAAAAATGTTTCTAAATTACAGATAACAAAAGGTAGTACACCATCTTTAAAAAGGTTGGCCGAAGAAATATTAGGAGTAGTGATCCAACATGGAGAACACGATTCTATAGAAGATGCTAGAGCGACTATGCAGCTGTACTGTACTGTAGCGAATGCTTGGGAGACAAGCTTAAAGCAGCGGGGTCGAGGCAGGGCCAGTTAAATTTCTTAAGGGTCTTGCAGTCCACGAAGATATAAACTGTCATTACTTACTTGGTATTATAAAAAAACCATACATTTGGCCACATGACAATAGTATCACCTCTATTTGGTTATTATTTATTTTTATAGTTAAACACTGCCACTCTGCCAAGGAACAAATTCATGTAAAGGGCACACACACACACACACACACATTGAACATATGTAATATGAATTATTTAGAGATACTTTGGATATATATATTTCACCTTTTTGAAGCCCCATGTGTTCACTATAAGAATACACTACCCCTCTCTTTCTAGTCGCGCCAAAGCATCACGTCTCCTGGCCGCGATGATATCCTATGTATCTTAATATACTTTTCAACATAGTTTACTATCTTCGATATAAGATATGTATCATGATAGTCCTGCGTGGGTCGTATAATCCAAGCTATTTAACAGTATCCCTGTAGTGTGTTAACCGTTTTAGTGACCACACTTCTCATGGATTGCAAGAACTATTTGATTAGTAATGAGCTATTAAGTATAATACAATTAAATGTTTTTAAATTGGAAAACAAGTTGGACATAAGAATTTTGTAAGTACAGCTTGTGCCAAACTTCTAGTTCACTCTGAAGTTGAAGAAGCGATTGTAGGATGAAGTTTTTTCTGTTTATTTACGATCAGTACTAGAACTATGAACATGTTTTTTATGTACATAGATGATGGAGTGTCTTTTCCTCCGGAAAAAACAACTTACAGTTACTAACGTATCTTTTGTTATACAATTTCTAATTAAATTGAATAGCAAATTATTTCAATTAATTTAGACTAATTTGTAGCATAAAGGTTGAGACAGGGCTAGTTGGTTAGAGACTTTAACTGGGGAGCCATGGGTAACAGGTTCCACTCCCGCCTGGGACAAATATTTGTGTGCTGTGAAACCAACATGTTCATTTTGTTCTGGGTCTGGGTGTAAAATATGTGAGGACACATATTTTTTAATAAATATTACTCAATCATAAGATTTAGTTAAGCGGAATATGTTCAATCCGTAAAGACTAAAAAATAGTGATGTAGGTAACTAATATTTATTTGGTATTGACATGACAGTGAATGGACAAAGGTGTTATCTGAGAAAACAAAATAAATCGTCTTTTTGCAAGGAATTACATTTTAAATGATCATAAATCGACTGCGCAAATTTTGATACGTGTCAAAATAAAGACTTATAGCAAAGGTATTAACTGACAAACATGCATACATTTGAGGCTTGCAAATGTGGTACGAGCAACATAAAAACATTCATAACTCGTTTTGAACTTTTTGTTAGTTAATACCTTTGTCCACTTACCCCTTCAACTGTCTATAAAAATTACATATTGTATAACAGTACATTATGATGCAAGTACTGTAAGCTGAATATTATAGTTGAGGTGTTTTTAGGCACGAGCTGAAGCCAAGTGCTTATAATAAACCAAGTACAATAATAGCCAGCTTACTGAGTATGAGCATCAAACGACGTTTTTCAGTACATTTGTGACTAAAATAATACTTCAACCGTAATAATGGCGGAAACTAGGGGCGGGCTGCTTTACGCGGTTTACGCATGCGTCACAAACAGAATGCTCTCTTGTGATTGGTGTAAAGTAAAAAGGCCTAGCCCTGTAAAATACGACATTACGGTACAAGTTTCGATGTCTTAAAGACCGTATTAACAACAAATGTATTGAAAACAATATCAATTTATTCGAATAATAAAAATCGCATTTAGTTTATTGGATATTGTGTTGTATGTGTATGATTTTCTCTTTAATAATAAGTCCGTATAGTTTTGAAATGAAATCTTCAAAAAGTTTATTGTTACAGCTAATATTTCTTTTGCAGTTTACCTCTTAGTTTGTAAGTAAATAATAAAACCAAGTACATATTTGTTCTTGTCTTTTAGTCAAATAAATTTGATTCATAGTATAATTTGGTTTTTTATTTTAAGTTTCAGCATCATCTTGTGGACATGCAAAAGTTATTTTCCTTTGTCCTTCAACGACACAATGTTTGACTCAAAAAACCGTTCAAGTGCGAGGCGGATTTGCCTACCAAGGGTTCCGTACCATCACACAATTATACTATATTATAATATCTGGAACGTCCCATGCAGCGCCATCTACTAAATTTTTTTTAAATTATCAGCTATCAGACGCAAGATTTAAGCTAATTTGGTGGAAAGGCTACTGTCGTGAATGCTAAGAGGCCAGCGCCTCAAGTCATTTCCAAAAACATCCCCCCGCTTCAATATATGAGGGAAGCTTTAAGAGCTGTGCCACCAAAGCGTTGGGATAGATAGCCAGACGTTCTGCATATTTTTTCCTATACTTTTCTGTAACAGTGATTGTTGGCACACTGAGGTATTCATGTATCTTGTCATTTGTGGAAAACCATGGACCATTTGTTTTAGTACGCAGGATGCAGTTTTATGCTTGTTGTAGACACAGTATGACTTACTGGCACTGCTGTCCCACAGAGGTATACCATAGCGGTTCGGTCCGTTAGGTCTAATTCCCGTAATGTCTAGTCGATTTAGTTGGTCCAATTCCCCGAAAGTCTATTCTCCGAACGTCCGATTCCCCGAAAGTCTAATTCCTGGAACGTCCAATTCCCCGAACGTCCATTTTTATATTAGAGCACCCACGTAGGAGTTACTAGTAGTAGTTAGGTACTATTTTTACTACATACCTATGTACTTATTTAAAGAAAATATTTAAGTTTTGTTTAAAAACATTTTATTGAGATATGATATAATAATAATATTATATGGGACATCCCACACAGCACTATCTAGTCCCAAAGTAAACAAGTTTTATGCTTGTATTATGGGGTACTAGACAACTGATATACATACTTAAAAATCGTTTTTTTTTGTCATAATATATACAAATATAGACATACATAAGAGATACATTTACAACACGGAAGAAATAGGCAAGTTCATGCACATAAATATTGGTCCCGGGCAGGAATCGAACCCGTGACTCTTGGCTCTGCAGTGATTTGATACGAACAAGATATAATTTTGGGTTTCCTAGTTCTTCATGAAAATAAAGTTGGTGTAACAAACTAATTGTTTTTATTTAAATAAATACAATATATGATACATAATAGGTCTTTTTTTTAGAATAAGACGGTAGGTTTTTTTTAAATTAAATAGCTAGCCTGTCAGTTAGATTTTCGTGGAATGTATGTTCGGGAAATGGACGTTCATGGAATGAACTTTAAAGTAAATGGACCATCGGGTATTAGACTTTCGGGGAATTGGACCAAGTAAACCGACTAGACGTTACGGGAACTAGACCTAATGGACCGAACCGTACCATAGGTCCAAATTGGTTTTTATGATGGTGTTGTATATAAGAATTTTGTTATTGATCGAAAGTACCGAATTTCTACCCATGAGCCAGTAGAGATTCCTGAATTTGGGGTTTATCTCATCTCTTTTCTTTTTTATGTGAAGTATCCATGTTAGCCTTCTACCTAAACTCCCAAAGTAAGCACTATGTTTGTATTATGGAGTACTATACAACTGATATACATACTAGACATGTTCATGCACAGGAGTATTTGTCCCAGGTGGGAATCGAACTCGCGACCCTTGGCTCCGCAGTTAGGGTCTCTAACCACTCGGTCAGTCAATATTATACTAAAAAAATGTATTTCCTCTAAGTTAGACATTTCGACAATACGTAAAAGATTTTTTCGTTTTGGGTACAGCTTACAAACTACCTGAGGAATTGGCATTTTTGATGTTTGTTGTATATATAGTACATAATATACAAAATTTCCAAATTCCTGATTAGTTCTTGAGATAGAATAGACCTTCTCACATAAAACTACTTGACAGGTCCCCCCACTTTAACATTTACAAAAAAATCGGGTACTTTTGGGACTAACACCCAAGCACCAATGATTGTTGGTTAAAGACATAAAACCGATCAAATGCGAGTCAATCTCGCTTGGAGAGGATTCAGTACTATAGAAATTGTTTTATTAAATCTGCCCCAATTTTCGGATAGATTTTGAACTTGACTCCTTCATATAATAAGAATAACGTATACATGACAACAACGTCTAGGCCCCAAACTAAGCATTAGCTTGTGTTTTGGGTACCAAGCGAAGACACCACATACATATAACAACCAAGACCTGGTACCAGTATCGATATTCATCATATAAATACTGACCCGACCTGGGATTCGAACCCGGGACCTCCAGCTTCGTAGGCAGGGTCGCTACCCACTAGGTTAAGCGGTCGTCAATATATAATAATAACATATAGATTGTTAATTTATTATACTGTGGCTGACCGGTTGGCCGAGTGGTTAGAGACCCTAACTGCATAGCCAAGGGTCGCGGGTACGATTCCCGCCCGGGACATGTCTGTTTGTTTCAAATTATTCAAATTCAAAAAGTTTTTATTCAATATAAGATGTTTACACACACTTATTGAAAGTCAAAATGTATTGATTAGGTACCGGTTCCAAAACTAGAAGGAAAAGAACCGGCAAGAAATTTCTCTGTTTATTTTATTTAAATACATGTTTTTCTTGTTTTTTGTTTTTTTTAATTATATTAATATGCTTACAACTATTACAATTATGTCCATGCGCACTTAGCATTTAAATATTAGGTACAGTTCCAATAACCTTTATGGCGGATGTGAACATAGGCACAAGTCGCGTCGCAGTAACCAGTTTTAGGTGTAGCGGGACGCAGTGGAGCGAGGGGCATATGACTGAACCTGCGCAAGCATGCATAAAGAGTTGTATTCCGATCCGCCATAAAGTTTGATTGGAACTATAATACAGTAGTAAGCATTTTTCGTGAGTTGAAACTCGCTTTGTAAATTGATATTAATTTAAGTTCAACATTTCTTTAGGAATTTTATCATAAAAACAAATACAATTTCCCATAAAAGAATTTTTAACTTTTAAGATTCTGAACCTGGGAATCGATGACATATTTCATGTTTGGATGTAAAAGTATTGACCTATATATATGTATACATTGTAAAGAGTATTTAAATGTGTATATCAGTTGTCTATAATAATAACAATAATAATAATAATACATGGGACTTCCCACACAGCGTCATCTAGTCCCAAAGTAAGCAAGTATTATGCTTGTGTTATGGGTTACTAGACAACTGATATATATACTTAAATATTCTTTATAATATATACATATATATTTTTTTTTTTTCGAAGACACCACACACATATAACAACCAAGACCCGGTACCAGTATCAATATTCATCATATTAATACTGACCTGACCTGGGATTCGAACCCGAGACCTCCAGCTTCGTAGGCAGGGTCGCTACCCACTAGGCTAAGCGGTCGTCAACGCATTGTCTAGTACCCCATAATACAAGCATAATGCTTACTTTGGGACCGGATGGCGCTGGTGGTATGTGCCATGTATTATAGTAACCATTAGACCGACTGACCTCTATCAAGTTAAGCAACACATTTTCTCTTCAGACATATTTTAATATTTTTATGTGTCTATGGACTAACTGTTTATAATGCGATTTCTCTTTGTTTTAATGCTGGTTTCATCTGCACGATACTTAGGTAAAAATTTTCAGGGTAAAAAAAATTACAATTGTTTAAATACCTTGAAATAAACGTTAAATTCAAAATTAAAAAAAAACCCTTTGACACAAAAAAATATTTAAAAAGTCTGATATAATACAGGGTTAATAATTAATTATTATATACGATTATTAAGTAATTTCAATTTTTAAAATTTTAAAGGCGTTTCGGACTAGTAAGTAAACTTATACCTATATTTTGATGTAACATAATTTTTATTTTGGTTCACATCAGACACCCAAAACAAGCTGTCATCATCATCATCAGCCCATTTTACCCCACTGCAGGGGCTTAGGCCTCCCCCAGGGTGAGAAGGGGGGTTTGGAGCTTAAATCCACCACGCTACTCCACTGCGGGTTGGGGATTGTAACGACCGCCACCTGTTGATAGCGTCCGGGACCGACAGCTTAACGTGCTGTGACTGAAAACAAGTTATGATTTGTGTATATAAACCAACATTGGTCTGATCTGAACCATTAATACTTACTATAGTTTTTTACCATACCATGCATCAGCCCATTAATGCCCCAATGCAGGGGCTTAGACCTCCCCTAGGGGTGAAAGGGCTAAGAGCTTTAATCCGCCACACAGTTCCAATGCGGGTTGGTGGATTTTAACAACTCCCATCTATTGATAGCAACCAGAACCGACGGTTTAACATGCTCTTCAAAGCAGAGTCAGTAATAAAATAAATAAAAATCATTGGTACATGTCCTGGGATTCAAACCACAACTTCCTAAACAAGAAGCGGGGTCGCTACCACTCGGATATCACGACGTATACTTCATTGCTGGGGCATTATCGAAAAAAAAATGTAATAACAGAAAAACAGACATTTTAATTTAATAATAGTTTTTACTACCACTCGGATATCACGACGTATACTTCATTGCTGGGGCATTATCGAAAAAAAAATGTAATAACAGAAAAACAGACATTTTAATTTAATAATAGTTTTTATTTTCCAATATAAATTATTTCCTGTCGTACACACAGAGTAATCAATTTCCAATATCCCTGCATTATTTTTAACATTTCTAAATATTCTAGCGTTCCATTTTGTTATCTGAATATCATTGAAAAATCAGATATGTTAAAAAAAGGTTTTATTTATATAGAGATACCCATAAAGTCCACGTATTAAAAAAAAAAATAGGTATAATTTTTGTTATAAAGAAATATATCATAATTTTTTTAGTTTTACGATGTTAATAGAAGAGAATGCGTTCTTTTATCAATTTATAACTAGATTGAAAAACAAACCTTTTTCTAGTACAATTTTGTTGTTCGTGATTGATTGATTGATGATTGTTCAACGACATTACAGATTGACTAGTATTTTAATAATGTAACTAAGAATTTGTGCAGAAACCAGAAAATAGATTAATCAATATACAATACATTAAAAATTTTTTTTTAATAATCCTATCTAAAACGAGTCTTTCATTATTTACAATACACCAAAGGCCTATTCCGTTCGTGTCGAGCACATTTTTTTAACGTTCACCATTATAAAATATAACTCAATTTTTAAAATGGAATGAATGCTCAAATCGTTTAATCGCAAAACCATTTCGTTTATGCACTAGGGATTATTAATTTATTTTAAATTACCCCCTTTTTGATGTCAGTTATTCAGACATTACAATTTATAATACTTAATATTATTCAAATAAAACGTACAAGAGCAACTTATAAAGATTAAAACAAAGATCTATTAAACGATACCCCACTCAAAGACATCTGTCGGTAGAAACTTTTTTTTGTTTTCGTTTAGATTAATAATCCGAGAGCCCATGGTTAGAAATGGTCAAGCAAGTGACTACTTATAGCTAGGTATATGTACGTTAAATATTTATTTGTATTTAAAAATATTAAAAAGTATTTTTTTTAATTTTTTACATAAATACTGAAAAGAAATCAATCCACAAAGGTAAAAGAAAAAAGAAAAAATATTGTCTCTTTTTCATGTTTTCAATGTGGTGCTAAAAAAAAAAAGAATTCCCCGTCTTTACACTAGCCAGGATAGGAGTAGCAGTCAGTCAACCATAAATGGTTTTCGGTTAGAAATTGATGACCATATTTAATCACGGCCTCTCGAACTATAATTATAGATATTATCACGTTAGCCGAGTTTTCGGGAATCTTGTGTCAATTGGACACAAGGCTCGCCGACAAAGTCCGATTACGTGATAACGTATCTAGACCAAGTGATTTTTTCATCAACAGCCAATAATATGAAAAACGTGGTTTACCTTCAGTATTAAATATTGAGACATGGCGCCACAAAGTTATCGTATTGCCGTGGCGCGACCGACTACTAATCGCGTCGGTCAGCGGCCGCCAGCGGGATACCCTTCCCCGTTACACACGCTGTGGCACCTTTATCATGCATAGTATGCGTGACTTCACACTATGTCGGTTTTTCGGGGAAAATATTTAAAACGTAAATGCTTATGCCTGAAATTGTTTTTTCTTTTCCAAATATTTTGCGGCCATCAACCAAACATTGAAATTTCAATACATGACACCGTATTAAACAAAATTCCTTAAAATAATTCACCACAAAACTCAATTAGAACCGAGTTACACAGAACAGAAGTTGCTATATAACTTATATTTATATAGTTTAAATAAGTTATACTATTCAAAATCCCTGTAACTCGGTCCCAACTGACTTTAAAGGTAACATCAGAAAACATTTACAAATTTCCTTTCTAACTCCCGAATTGAATTTACAATGTTCGGTTAATAGCTGCGAAAAAAACTAAACAGAAACGCCAGCCTCCATACAAAAATTCGGCATTACCTTTTTATCTACCTATTTAAAAAAAAAGCAGTCTTTAGATGTAACATCTAAAAAGAATTTCACGAGTTATGAAAAAATCACTCTATACAATAATTAAACAAATGTTTTTTGTTACTTCAAACTGATTAGCATCGTTCCATTTAATAGACAGAGTAGAAAACTAATACCTATTATCAACAAATCATTTTTAATTCTGCAAACGAGTTGTTAACTAGGCAATAACAAAAAAAAAAAAAACTTACAATCTATGGTAACCGTCATATAGCACATTTTATTTACAAAAAAAAAAATGGCCACTTTAATGCTATTCTTTATAAGTTTTGTGCGATTAAATACGAGGAAAATACGTATAAATTATTGCACTATCATTTTTGGCTGGGCAGCTAACAAATTAGAATTTTATAACAAACGTTCGTCCCATAAAGACTCACCGTGTCGTCTATATTGAGAATGTCTTTTATCACAACCCAGAAGGGGACAGCCGTTAAGGAATTGAACGGCTGCGTTATGGTTTAGTAAGAATGTGCATTCTCAGTTTAATCTGAATCCGACGTCAAGTTTCGGGTGTGAAGGGGGTCGCGCGGTTGTCGGCGATCGGTCGGCGTCGGCAGTTTCGCTTATAAACACGCAACATACACACCACTAAGTTGCTGGGGCGTGGGCGAAACAACCGACGACTCTAAGGCAAGGCCCGTCCGCGGATTTCCGCGCATCCGCCTTCACATCCGTTTTCTCACTCTTTTATCTTTGGCAACTATCTTGAGTTAGACAATTTTGCCAATGTCAAGTTTAACTATTATTATTCATATAAAATAAAAAAGGCAACGTTGTACGGTAATGGAGTTTACACAAAATGATGCCAGAGGTTACGCCGCACCACGTGTGCCATTTAAAAAAAAAACATGTTTATACCCATCATTTTGGTACGTTTTCAATCCATACTTAAAACTGACATTGCAATCCTTACTATAACATAACGCTGCTGTGAATTTTATTACTCTATGGTCTGTTTATTGAAACTAGTTCCAGATATCTATTGGCTGCCCCTTCCTCATTAATCCAACTAGCTATAACAACAAAGATGATAAAAATTCGCAAATTACTTAGCGACTCGGTAGAAATTCTCTATAATATTAAAATTAAAGTTTATATATATTTTTTTTACAAAATGAGATCCGTTCACGAATCGGATTTTACATAAAAATACTTAATTTTAGGCTCAATTTTGAAATACAGTTTCGATGTGTTTTTCTATTTAATCTAAAACGAGACATAAAATAATAAAAAAAAAATACAATTTTATACCTAAAAATCAATCAAGATGTCTTTCGAATCACATATCTTTTTAATAACAGAAAAGATTTAGTAAACACGAAATATGTCTAATTTTTTTTTTTAAATATTTAAGTACATATTAATTAAAAAATAATACTAAACATAATACACAATTATTCAACATAATAAAAAATTGAAATAAAAATAACAACTTGTTTACATACAATAAAATAAAAAATAAACATTACAAATTGTTTAAAAAAAAAATGCCATAACCCCACCACTGGGAAGCGGTCAATGGACATCATCCTATTAGCGACATCTGTATGTAGCGACGTCAAACGCTTGAGGTCGCTTTATTAGTATCTAGATATCATTATCGTCATTTTCAATATGAAAATCATTTACACAGACGCCATTACGTGACGACACCAACGACAAAATGGCGTTCGCCGAATACAATACGCCAGATTTTGGCATCATTCACTATTTATAGATTCAACCAAACCGACTTCCAGCTCGACCAATTTGTCTGCAAATTTACAAAAATACAACCGTTTTAAACTGTTTGGGTAAAAATTCGCTTATGTTTCATTGAAATTAGTACGCTCGGCGACACATACACCGGCACTTGGCACGCTAGGGTTGGTGACCGTAATATAATAATTTTAATAAGTAGTAAATAAGTGAACGTAAGTATGTAAGTGTTATTCTTTTTTATGATAAAATTAAAATCGAAACTACTTGAAAGTGCTATTTAAGTTTATTCAAAAAAATATTATATGGGACAAGATGGCGCTGTGTGGGATGTCCCAAGTATTATTATTATTATTGACTTGCTTTGCTGTAGCACAGTGGCGCGGCGAGCGTCTAGAGCGGTGCATCACACGACATCCGATCGGCGACTTTACGAGCGGTGGGAAAAAAAACAAAATAAATAATACGGTATACGCTCGCCGCGCCGCAATCTTACGTTGATACAGTTGCAATCAAACTTTATGGCGGATGTGAACATAGGCACAAGTAGCGTCGCAGTAACCAGTTTTAGGTGTAGCGGGACGCAGTGGAGCGAAGGGGCATATGACTGAACCTGCGCAAGTACGCATAAAGCGTTGTATTCCGATCCGCCATAAAGTTTGAGGCGAACTATACCCGTAAGTTGTGAGGGTAAAAATACAACTAATATATGGGTGCGTGTTTCAGGTTTGCACTTTTATGAAGTCACATACATTTATTATGTTCTTTGACGAAACACACGTTTTAAGTTCGTGAAGTCATATCCATTGACCGACTGGTTAGGGACCTTAACCGCAGAATCAGAGGTCGCCGATTTGGTTCCCGCCCGGGACCAAAATTTATGTAAAATATATGTATATCATAAAGCGTATTTTAGTATGTATATCAGTTGTTTAATTACCCATAATATAAGCACAATACTTGCTTACTTTGAGACAAGATGGTGCTGTGTGGGTTGGTTGACCCAGGTTAACTGCCCAGGGACGTTTTTTCGCTGGCTCACACTCTACTAGCATTTGACTATCTACCGCCTATAGACATTTTCGAAGTCAAAACCTTTAACGACACAGACAAGTTCGTCAATCTACAATCGATTTCCTATCAAAGTTCGACTTATGTCAGAACTACACGACGGATTATACATTGCGTCACCTTGTCGAGGCGATTGTTCGAATTATATAACACTGTCAAATGACGTAGCCATGTTATCTTAGTAAAGGATCAGAGCACAAGGCGCCTATACAATTTGGTCGTTTATATTCTTACGAACGAACAGAATAATGACCGCCATCTAGCGTCAACCAGTAAAACCACTTTGTAGAAGGATTTTACAACAAGGACAACACGAAACCTCTACTCAATACCAGATGGCGTTAGAGGAAAGAATGTTCTGGAATTATCCTATCCTGTCGATTGCGTTCGTGCGAGTGGAGTAATTTCTAGAAAGTTCTCGAGACTCGTTCCGACCCATATAAATACCCGCAGGAAGGCGAGCTAGTCAGTTCAGTTTTGGGCTACTTTCGACGCGACTTCGAAGCGAAACTAGTGATACAAGTGAAATCTACGACTTGGCTGCGATCTAGCAATATCGTTAGTGCTTAGTGTTGGACCTAGTGTTAGTAAATAAAGTCTTCAAAAGAGTCAGCAGGTCTTTCTCTCCAAATTATTCGAACCCTAACACGTAACAATATTTTCAATCGCCATTAAAGCGTAAGTAGATATAACCGACTAAATAGTATGGGTGCCTAGTACTTGTGATCTTTTCTTAAGTTAATATAGCTATATGATAGTGTTACAATTCCTTTTACAAGACATTTTATTTATCACGAGCACAGACCAGTCAACCTATAGACCACGCTTTAATAAACGTCAGTACGAAAACGAAATCGCCAGAAAGTGGCGGCGTGCGGGGAGAGGTCGGCTAGTTTTCATTGGCTCGTTCAAAATTGACAATTTAATGGCTTCCGACGTGCTTCCAACTGACGGCTCACTAGTGACGTAGTTATGTAGTGTCGCTACATAGCCTTGGCGAATGCTACTCCCTGTCAAAGCGTGGTCTATAAGGTTGACTTGTCTGTGATCACGAGTTACCAACTTAGGTCAGAGAGTCCTATTTACAGAATGTGTGAGCACCATAACAAACAAATTATTTAGAGAGATAGGTCTGTTTTGTTTTGGAAAAATAGAAATTTAAGACCTTAATATGTAGGACGTTAAATAATAATAATATATAATATTAAATTTACATTCTTCTAATGTAAGTATTGTTTGATTTGTTTAACTTTTGTCATTGAAAATGATTATCAAATCCATTTCACGGGAGACGCATTTTTAGCCATAACTCCGAGGGTATAGAGTCTAGCCAAGATTTTAAGGTCTTAAAAGATTAATAATTTAGTTGCGCATCGTATGACACCAAAATTTTGAAAATCAGTTTGGTAGTTTTCGAAAAAAATTGGAAAATGTAAAAAAATTGGGATTTTTTCGGATTTTATTTTTACTAAATCCAAAATATTTCGAGAACGGGGACTGATATCGCAAATAAAAAAAAATAGTATCTTGGCCGTTAACGTAGGTACGGTTTGAGACCAAATTTTTGGAAATCGGTTGGTAATTGTAAGAGAAATTATTTCCGAAAGATGAGATTTTTTGGTCGATCGCTGGTGTTTGCGGATATAAGTTACTATATTTCAGAGGGTATTCGTCAGATCGCTTCGAAGTGTTATACAAAAGAATAGAGGGCGTCGGTAGCTACAGTTTGAGATCAAAATTTTAAAAATCGGTTGGAAATCGAAAAATAAATTTAACGTCACATGTTAGATTTTATGGACGATCGGGAACTTGTTAACATTACGGTCATCGCCTTTCGGCCTGTATTCGTTCGAATGCTTCATTATCGAGTTCAAAACGTTTAAGGATATCAGAGGCTGCAGTTTAAAACGCGGCAATGCCACGATTTCGTAAAAATAAAATAATCTGTGAAAATCGGATTTGAGTAGGTTCATTTTCAATGAAACCGATGGTTGCGGGGACTGCAAGATCTGTGGATTTTTTGTCTTGTCTGGACGCTTCAGTTTGAGTTTAATCAAAATTTTTCAGTGAAAAACGTAGAGGTTATACATGATTTTATGTTACCTAAAATATGTGTATTTTTTGTGTTCTGTAACTGTTGTTTTTCAGAATAAATAAATAAATTCAAATTATTGCCTCGACTAGGCGATGGCATAATGCGTAACCCAACAGTCGTTTTCATAAAACAAAAATACAAGCAAGAAATAAGTACAGTACTACGCATGGATCTTTGCCGCTCTGAGTGCCTGCAAATGGCTCAATGCGTAGATATGGCCGCGCGGGCAGCGAGGAGTGGTAGTGGGAGGTGGACGCCAAGCGTATGAGGGAGTACCGTAAGCTATCCGACCTCTCCTTCTCCATTTTATGGTACAGCGACACCTTCTGTAAATAACTTCATAGCGGCAAAGATCCGTGCGCATTACTGTAAAAAAAACGGTCTTGGCATCAGAAGTGTCATAGAAAAATAATTTTCTTTTAGATAATATTACACATACCAATTTCTTTTTTTTTCCTTTCATAAATTAACTTGCAATGACTTATTCTATAATTGCGGTAAAAATGCTGCATACAAAATACAATGTGTAAGAGAATTAACCAGAAAGCTATTCACTATATTAGGCTTTCAAAGCCTCTACTGCTGGAGTACAGCCACCGAACTTAGAACGTAGCAGACTAGAAGGCGCACGCTTTCTAAAATCAACGACTCAAACAATAGCGACTTCTGTCAAATATAATTATTAAAAAAAAATCTCGGTACCTGCCTTTCCTTCAGTAGTAACTACTTTTAGTAGATTTGTTTTCAGCTTCCAATAAAACCCTTTCATAACTTTGATTGAACGGAAAATATTCCTACCACATAAAAAACAGTTTAAAACTATTTAGTTAACGATTCTAAACAAACTATTATAACTTTTTGGTTAATTCTGTTACAGATGATATTCAACTCCATATTTTTCACATTTTCTAGGAAAATTTGTCACACAACATATTCATTATTAATAGGGATTTCGTTAGTTAGGCCTGTCGCACACTTTCAAACTTTTTGAAGAAGTAGCCAAACGCTCCCGCCCCACTCCCCACTAGAAACACAGAACGCTATCGACAGAGCGACAGCTCATACACCAGCAGTTATACCACCACCGGTTGTTAGTCGAGAAATGCACGTTAACAAGTATTTCATCGCGAAAACGGTGATTTATGCAATTAAATGTTGTAAAAACATATCCAAAAACAAAAAACAACGTTAAGTTGCGTAACTTTTTTTGTGTAAGTACGAAATCGTGTGAACGCTTTCCCCCACAAACGCGTCTCACACCCCCGCTGAATGGAATGCTTCGTCTATTACAGTGAATGTCTCACCGTGTCTCTGGTGAGGAGACAGCGGAGAACTTCGCTGTCTATATGCAATAGAAGTACGATAAACACATAGGAGCCCATAGGGCCATGGTTCGAATCCGGGCGTGTACCAATGAGTTTTTCTGACTTAAGTACACAATATCACCGACACCGTGCTTCGGAGGGCACGTTAAGCAGTCGGTCCCGTACGCTGTCAATAGATGGCAGTCGTTATAGTTCCCAACCCGCGGTGGAGCAGCGTGGTGGACTTAAGCTCCAAGCCCCCCTCCTCACCCTGGGGGAGGCCTAAGCTCCTGCAGTGGGGTGAAAATGGGCTGCTGCTGATGATGATGATGATGATGAAACACATAGGAGACCATTTAGATATTAAATACGAGCGAAAATCTGCAATGACGTTAATTTCGAAATAACAATTTTATGCTATACAAAAAAAAAAATTGCAATCACAATACGCCGTGCAGTACAATCAATTGAAGTGCCTACGTTTTACTATGTTAAAACTATGAGAGGTAATGATTTTTTTACCAAAAATTGAGCAACCTATTTATTCGTCTATGTTTTTTAATATCAAATTTTGTATTGAATCAAAAGGTATTGATTGGACAATAAAAATAAGTTATCATTGGTACGTTCGGAAAGAAACGACTCCAGACATAAAACTGCTAAATTGTGGGTGATCGATTTTTAGAAAATTTGGACTCTGTATGGACATCTCCTCATGCGCCGATAATCCGGCCTTCGGAAACAATGAGGATGATTTATTAAGATCAGAGATTAAAAATTGACAAGCCTTTTGTTATTTTTTCCTTTGAAATCTAATTTCATACTAGGTACAATACGCACCACTAATGTAAAAGGCCGCCGGCTGTACACACTAGCCGATCGGAGGCGAGCGCCAGAGACAGCGATATACAGGTAAATGAAAAAGCACCCGCATAGCGCTACCTCTGACAGTGTGCAGCCGGCGGTCTTTCACATCGGTGGCGCGTATTGTACGTATCAAAATTTGGTTTAGAGATGCAGCGAAAAACGATCTCACACTATCCATTATTGCGATCCATGGCCAAACACAGTTAACATACATTTTTAGACGTTGTTCAGTGTGCGACGGGCCTTATGCAATATTGTCACCTATGCATCCCTATCTCATACAATAACACTTCCTTCCCACGATACAATACATACGTCAAATTTTTAAGCATTTACTGTGTAAATTTTAGCCGTGTTGTTTTTCACGTCAAGTATGGATACCGGAATTGTCTTCCAACCTTCGTCATATTAGCGCATAATTCTTGATCTCTGAAATACAAAGAAGGCACATTTAATGAAAAAAACCGGCCAAGTGCGAGTCGGACTTGCGTATCGAGGGTTCCGTACAAACCTATAGGTATATAAGTAAAAGAAAGTTTTATTTTGTTACAGCCTTAAGGTATTATAGACCTGAGTATTTGATATGAATTTCAATTTAATACCTCTACGCGTTCATGAGGAAACGGGCAGTAAGTTTAAAATTATTAAAAATATTTTTATTATATGATGTAAAAAAAAAAATAATGCTTTTCGTAATTTTTCCTTTATCTGTGCTATAAGACATTGCTTCATACCAAATTTCAAGATTCTGAGTTTACGGGAAGTACCCTGTAGGTTTTGATTCCCTTGCGAGTTTAGAAAATTTGCAGTATCCTTTGATTGCGTTGGCTTAGAAGTTTCATTTTTTCACAGCTCTAAGGGACAGTAGACTTGAGTGTTCGATATGAATTTGAACTTGGTACCGACCAGGCGTTCCTGAGAAAAAGGGTCTTGACAAACAGACAGACGGACAACAAAGTGATCCTATAAGGGTTCCGTTTTTTATTTTTGAGATTCGAAACCCTAAATATAAACATTTTTCTATTTGAGTCGCACAGCGCAAGAATGGCCTAAGCTTACTCAATATAATATGGAGATATGCAATTAGTGTTTAAACATTTTAATTGACTTTTTTTGACCATTCCCAAATTTTTTAACTAAATTTCGTTATATTTTATTTCGAAAGAATAGGCAATTTTAGGAAACCAATTTAAAAAAAAAATTTTAGATCGGAATTTAAGCTAGACATATTGAAAATTCTTATAAGGTGACGTCACCGGGCGGAATTATAACCTCAGCTATTATCGTTGTATATTTATATAAAAAACTAGTTTAATAGTACATTATCAAGCAAGTACGGTAAACTGCATATTACAGTCGAGGTGTTTATAGTAAACCGATGACTATAATAGCCAGCTTACTGAGTACGAGCATCATACGACATTTTTCAATACATTTGGGACTAAAATTAGGTAGATACTTCAAATGTAATAATGGCGGGAGCTAAGGGCGCGAGCGGGTTTTATTCGCGGTTTACGCATGCGTTACAAACAAAATGCTCGTTTGTGATTCGTGTAAAGTAAAAAGGCCTAGTACTGTAAAATACAACATTATGATTCAAGTTTCAATGTCATAAAGATCGTATTAATAACACCGCGACGACCGCTTAGCCTAGTGGGTAGCGACCCTGCCTACGAAGCTGGAGGTCCCGGGTTCGAATCCCAGGTCGGTTCAGTATTAATATGATGAATATTGATACTGGTACCGGGTCTTGGTTGTTATATGTGTGTGGTGTCTTCGCAAAAATATTTATATATGTTTATATTATAAAGAATATTTAAGTATGTATATCAGTTGTCTAGTAACCCATAACACAAGCATAATACTTGCTTACTTTGGGACTAGATGACGCTGTGTGGGAAGGCCCATGTATTATTATTATTATTATAAAAATATATTGAATAAAATATTATTGAAACGTTAAAGATTGAATACTTTACTTAATTTTTATGTAGTTCACACTTTTCCACTGAACAGCTCAACTGTTCGTAGTCCCAATTATGGAATTAAAATATGCACTCTAACTTTTACATGCAACAAGCAGATATTGAGTTTGTATTGTGCCGTCATTTGGAAGTATACAGGCTGAGATTTTTATGACCAGCCAAATTTTAATATAATGATCTTTGGTAGAAAACCTATAGCCGTCTTGTTTCCTTTTAGTATCGTTCTATAGAAAAATATTGAGATATGACTACATAAACCTTTCCCGAAAAAACCAAAAACTCTAGTTACCATTCTTGCCCGCCGCATCATTCCGTTTCAAAGGCCTCGGGCGCGTATGTTTACTATAGCGTTAAGAAGGCAACCAAACGTAATAAAATAAACTGTAGATAAAATAATTTATTATGAAAATGTAACCCATATTTTTTATTTACGCTATGAGGTCTATTGGTGATACCTAACACCTAGAAAAATTTTGGCCGGTTAATAAAATCTCACCTTGTATATTATTTACGCAGCAGGCATCAGGTCTTAATTTGTATGGACCATCTAATATAATTTTAACAATTTAATTTAGTAACAATTATTTCGTGTCGTAACTTTAAAAAAAAAATTCAAAAAACCGACTAAACTACTAAGACAATTGAAGGGGTGAGTGAACAAAGGTGTTATCTGAGAAAACAAAATAAATCGACTTTTTGCATGGAATTAGATTTTAAATGATCGTAAATCGACTGCGCAAATTTTGATTCGTGTCAAAAATAAAGATCTATAGCAAAGGTATTAACCGACAAACATGCATACATTTCAGGCTTGCAAATGTGGTAGGAGCAACATAAAAACATTCATAATTCGTTTTGAACTTTTCTTTAGTCAACACACCTTTGTTCACTTACCCTTTCAATTACGTTCTGATAACATAAGATGCGTTCCATTCGCATCAAATAACAGCCACAAATGACACTTTTGCCAGTTTTTCCCGTTCCAGACAAAACAATATCGCCAAAATAGTTCACGTGTGGCGATTCAGCTGTCGGTGTCATGCGTTTCAGTCGCATCATTTTGGGCGTTTGTAACTGCTGCGTTAGACCCACCTCGGTAGGCGAGTCGTTCGTTTTAATTTCGAGTTTTGACATTTCTTAAGGTAGTTTTGACATTTGAAGTTCAATACCGTTCCAGACACAATTCACGCGTCAGTGGCTTTGTTTGTGAATCGATCGTACGTAACAGGTTAGAACGTAAGAAACAGATTTTCATAGCGTTCGCGGCGGTGGCGTTCGCTGCTGTTTTTGAATGCGAACGGAACACAGCCATAAAAGATATAAAATTACCTCAAGTCCCCCCAACCCCCGTTACCCTTGACGAGCCTTTTGTTCTGTTTCGCTCCACCAGTCGTGATTGTAGCCGTCAGTCTCGCCGGATACAAATGTTTCTTCGCCGTGACCAAAAGCTTTTGCACTTTGCTTATTACCGTTGAAGCGTTGCAGTTCGATTTTTTATGATGGAAGCCACTGTAAAATAAATATCGCAGTTATGGTTTCAGGTGGCGTTCAGAAATAATAGTAATAATACATGGAACATCCCACACAGAGCCATCTAGCACCAAACTAAGCAAAGCTTGTATTGTGGGTATCAGACAACTGATATACATACTAAAATATTCTTTACAATACATACATATCGACACTGTAGAGTGAAGACCTTGTATGTCCAAATAACAGAACTCCATCACATCTATGAGGTTATCTCACAGACTGCGAGATTCTCTTTTTAAACAACTTCAAAAAAAGAAGGAGGTTTCTCAATTCGACCGTATATATGTTTTTTTATTTTTTATGTGTGTTCAGGGATAACTTCGTTGTTTATGAATCGAATTGGATGATTTTTTTTGTGGAAAGGAAATATCTCAGGAGTGGTACCATGATAAAGAAACCAGGATCTGATGATGGCATCCCAGAGAAATCGAGGGCAACTTTCGAAAATCGTAATTTAAAGTATCGTATTTTAAGTATTTTTATGAAGTACTACTACTAGTACTATTTAATGAAGGTCGGGAGTCGATCTGATGATGGAGCTGAAAGACAGTCGAGGGAACTCCTCAACGATTTACAGCAATTACCTGGTGTTTGGACTTACTTCATACAGTTCAATATGCCAAAATGTTCAGTTCGCACAAAAATAATATTTAATTAAGATTGAAATCTTACATAGGAATACCACTACCTACTAGGCATGCTGATACGTCAATTTGACACTGAATTTAAGTTGCGTAATCGTAGGGCTGTCTCATTTGAGTAGCGCGTTTAGTATTCCCATTAATACTAAATACAAATAAATTACAGATGCGTTCAACTAAAAATTGAAAAATAAATAATTCTCAAAAAAAAAAATAAAAACCGACTTCAAAAACATAAACTAAAAAGTTAAAAATAAAATTTTTACTTTAAAAAGGAGCATTAACAGGCAGCATATAGTTAATAAAGTCGGTGCCTACTCACTCAGACACTTTAAATAGTGTTCTATATTCTTTATAGTTGTAAATATATCATTGTTGTAATTGTTATTACATGGTAAGTACCCATTTAAAGTGTCTGAGTTGGCACCGACTTCATTAACTATATGCCGCCTGTTAATGCTCCTTTTTTTAAAGTAAAAATTTTATTTTTAATTTTTTAGTTTATGTTTTTGAAGTCGGTTTTTATTTTTTTATACATGGTTTTCATGGACACCGTTAACCGACCTAAATTTGATAAATTTGAAAAACGGATTCATTTTGCATTACGAGTTATTCTTTGTAAGAAAACAAAAAAAATTTCATACGAGGTCTTCATTCTACAGCGTCGATAGATATTTCACGCCAGACAAAAATCAAATAGACATGTTCGTGCACACAAATATTTTGTCCGGGCGGGAATCGAACCTGCGACCCTTGATTCCGCAGTTAGGGTCTATAATCACTCGGCCAATCGGTCAGTCATATCAAATACGTAATTATATAAATTTAAAATTACTGTAAAGAAAAAATCACCTGATAAGGGCTACTAAACAGTAGATGATAATTTAAGTGATCGGGATGTATGACCTACAGACGTAGACCTAAGCAGTTGGCATGTATTAATTTATATTTTTTGCTTTATGTATTTCTTCTCAACCTTTTAACTAGTCATCAATCATTGATGACGACCGCTTAGCCTAGTGGGTAGCGACCCTGCCTACGAAACTGGAGGTTCTGGGTTCGAATCCCAAGTCGGGTCAGTATTTATATGATGAATATCGATACTGGTACCGGGTCTTGGTTGTTATATGTTTGTCGTGTCTTCACTTGGTACCCAAAACACAAGCTAAGGCTTAGTTTGGGGCCTAGACGTTGTTGTCATGTATACGTTATTATACGTTATACGTTATTATTATCAATCAATTGTCTCTGTTAATTAAATGGGTCGTGACCTTCAATCTGACCAAATATGGTTAATGAGTAGCGAATAGGTTAATAAGTAAATGTGCTAAAGTTCTTATATTCGTATATTCTTATTGTTGACACTTAAAAGATTTTGAAAAAAGTAACTGCTGAGTTTCTTGTTGATTCTTCTCAGTAGAAGCGACATTATGAACTAAAAGATAAGTTGAAACATTAACGATATGTAACTATTCATCATCATCATCATCAGCCCATGTTACCCCACTGCAGGGGCTTAGGCCTCCCACAGGGTGAGAGGCCTCCCCCAGGGTGAGGAGGGAGTTTGGAGCTTAAATCCACCACGCTACTCCGTTGCGGGTTGGGGATTGTAACGACCGCCATCTATTGACTGCGTCCGGGACCGACTGCTTAACGTAACTTAATGTAACTTGACTATTCTTGATTGAATTTTGATTTCATTTGATTTGATTGATTGAATCTTGACTATTCAAAAGTACTTCGCAAGTCTACTTGACTAAAAATATTAGTTTGCCATATTAGCTACGTCCGCCGAACCCTACAGCTAATTGCAACACCCCCACGTGAACAGCCAGTCTGCTTGCTCGTTACATGGTATAACGTGATTGGCATGAAAATTTACAGTGTTCTTACTATCCATACCATCAGCACATTAATGCCCCACTGCAGAGGCTTAGGCCTTCCCTCGGGATGAGGGGGCATGGAGGTTAATCCACCACGCTACTCTAGTACGGGTGGGTGGATTTTAACGACAGGTATATGTTGGTGGCAACCGGGACCGACAGCTTGACGTGCTCTCTGAGGCACAGAGTCAGTGCCAGTTGTGTACATAATTTAGAAAAAACTCATTGGTAATCCACCACGCTACTCCAATGCGGGTTGGTGGATTTTAATGACTACTATCTATGGATGGCAACCGGGACCGGCGGCTTAACGTGCTCTCCGAGGTGCATGCCCTGGGAATCGAACCACAACCTTCTAAACAAGAAGCGGACTCGCTACCATTCGGCTATCACGACAGTGTTATTAAATCAACCTATATATAGTTTTTTGTCGTGATAGCCCAGAGCACAGTGAACCTGTCTTAAATTTATAAAGCCCCACAGGGCCATGGTTCGAATCCGGGCGTGTACCAATGAGTTTTTCTGACTTAAGTACAGAATATCACTGACACCGTGCTTCGGAGGGCACGTTAAGCAGTCGGTCCCGGACGCTGTCAATAGATGGCGGTCGTTACAGTTCCCAACCCGCAGTGGAGCAGCGTCGTGGACTTAAGCTCCAAGCCCCCCTCCTCACCCTGGGGGAGGCCTAAGCCCCTGCAGTGGGGTAAAAATGGGCTGATGATGATGATGATGATGATGATGATAGTTTTTTGTTACCAACCATTCGCCAATATGGAAAACCCTCGGTCCTTTGCACAACATCACTTTAAATTTCTCTCTTCCCGGCCTGTTCTGCGATAGATGTAACAGGGAGTAATCCCAATTGTAGTCATCGTATGCACAAAACTGTTCTTGCAGTTTCATTATGTTCAACCATACGGTCCTGTTGAAAACCATTCCCATGTTATGTAGACTGGAATGCCAGGGCGTTATTTCGACCTGCAAAAAAAAAAAAAAAAAGGTAAAGTGGTAGAAATTTTTTTAAATGGTAGGAAGTTAAGGAAAAGTGGTAGAATTTTTTTTAAATGGTACTACGATTTGGTACGTTATACACCTTTTATATGGAATTATATCGATACGTATCGATCGATCGATATCGATAGACGATCGACAATATCGACTGAAAAGTACAAAAAAAAAAATATTAATTGATTAATATATACATTATTTTCCATCAAAATAACGACTAAATGACGTTGTCTCTGTACAGTAGGTGGATGCTGGCGCGGCGATAATTAGCACAATAATCTAGATAAAAAACGAGGTCAACGATCACATTGGCATTCATTCGCCGTACAAAGACAACAGTAACCTTAAATAGTCGTTATTCAAAGATATTCATGGTTTTTTTTTAAATTTTTTTTTTACTTGTCAATCGATACTAGAACACATGTATCATATGATCCTACATGAAATATACAGCGTGTGTTAAAAACGGTACGTCTAATAGTTTTTAAAGTTTTAGGAAAAATGGTTAAAAAAAAAATCATAATTGGTAGAAGTAGAAATTGTGTATAAACAAAATTTTTAATTATCATATGAATTGCAAAGACATTATAAAAGAATTTAGTTATAAAAATTAAAATTTAAATAAAATATTTTAATTTTTTTTTTATAGTCATTACGTTTTCGTAAATAACCCTATTTACAAAACTGACATGACTCAATATTTGAAAAATTTAATATAATTTAATAACTAGCATAAATTATTAAAATATATAATTTTTACATGCGTTCTACGAAAAGCAAAAAATAATTAAAAAATAAAATAAAAAATAACTGAATTGTTGCTTCTTTCATCTGTATTTAGTATAAATAGCGAAATAGAAATTAATTACAAAAAAATTATGCTACTCACCAAACTTACAGCAAATTCAATTAAATTTATCATGCTATAATAAGATTAAAAAAAAATCAAAACAATAAAATATGCGTCTCTCATGATTTAAAAAATGTTACATGCTGACAGTGAAATTTCTACCTAAAATTAAACAAAAGCTACCAAACCGTTTAACATGTTTATGTAATTTATTACAATCTATAAATCCTACAATGATAATATGTACAGCTACCTAGCCGCATGCTATTATATTCATTCATATATAACCATAGGGTTGCCACAAGCTAAAAAATAATGCCATTTTTCGACCTTTTGGGTGTATCCATACAAATTTGGGTAGACTTGGAAGTTCCACGATTCCTGTTTCCATTTCTCTTCGTTCGCAGCCCTTACCGATTGCAGGTAACTCAACGTTAATTGTTTTTTCTTCTGTTCGTGATTTAAAAATATTTTCTTTTTATTGTCTACTATATTTATTAACACTATTACATTATTATTCATTTTAACTGTGCTCTTCGGAGTTATTCCGATTGTATTTTATGTAATAACGTATATGATATTGATCGTGATTTTTTACAAAAAAAAAAAAAACAAATAGTGATCCAAAGACAATAAGGTTTATATTTGAAATGAGAAAAATTAATATTTACATTATTGAATTGAGAAAATAATAATTATATTTTCGGAAATAAGAAGGGCTCCAAGGAGCATAGTTTTCAAAATACTTCTGAGTTAAAAAAAATTTTGGCTAATAAACTGAGAAACTCCAGTTCAATAAAGTTTGTTTTTAAACTACATTTTTTTATCCCAATCATATTATTTAAATGTAGGTAGTACATTTACTAACAAAAAAATTATTTTTTGTCAAAAAGCTTTTTTATTAAAGCGACATCGAAAGCTACTAAGCTGATGCAAAAATCAAATGATAATGTGCCAATTATTTGTTTTTAATTAAAAGGTACTGTTTACTAAGTACATTATTTTAGAAATCAGTAAGTTTTTTAATACATTTTTACTTACTTTAATACTTTAAATCAACTTCAAGAATATTGATAGAATTTTTAGGCAACATGAAAATTTTTAAAATTAAGTAACAGGTAGGTGCAGTTTTTTTCTAAGTGCCATTAAAAAAGAGAAGTGTTGAACTATTCCGATGTACGACAAAATAAAAATATACAAATACTTACAATTAAAATTAAGTATAATAATTAATAACAATTAAATACCAAATATGAATTGCATTATTTTGTAACCAAAACAAACACGCGCTATTCATAGTCTAATGCATTTCGTTTTCTATTTTACACGAAACGCTGGTAATGGGTGTGTCAGGCAAAACTTTTGTAGATGGCGCTTTCAGCGAAGGTACCTTTTTTACATATTTTGACATTTATATTTTGTAAATATATTTATATGTTTATAAAAATTCCAACTTTTGTATGAAACTGACAGTCGATGGAGTACCGTCACTCATACGTCACCTAGCGACAGAAAAAGGCTATGATATACCTCATTCAAAGAACACGAATTGGCGACATAGGCAAGGCCGTCATTAGAAAAAAAATTGGGTTTTGGAAAGATATTTTTACATTAATAAATTCAGTCCTCTAGCCTTGTTTTTAGCGAGTGAATATAGAGAAATTCATTATGGTGGATCGACATCAACCCCGAGCCAGTCGGTCTTCCTGGCCAGTGGACTCAAATAAGTTTTAAGGTTTTGAGAATGTTCTTTCCGGGATGTGCCAGGTAGAAATGCCAACATTTTTAAAAGTTTACACATGTCCTACGATTTACGTGGCTGGTGTTGACATTTTGTTTTTCGCCAGTGGAATTCTCATTTCATGGAATGTCATTTCAAAAACATTATGAAAGTTCAAAATTAATAGGTACTCATTTTTTTGTATATACTGATGGAACCAATATAAGTTATTAGAGATCTTAATGTTGACTGATTACTTTCAAATCACGAGTTAGCTGATTTAGAGAAGGTTTGAACCCTAGTCATTTCCTCCCTCTTGGCTATGGCCTTGGGTAGAAGCGTGCACAAATAAAATTTGTTCAAATAAAATAAAATCTGCTTATCATCGTCAGGCCTTCAACCCTCTACTGATGGAGTAACGATTCCTCAAAATTGAGTTCAGTGATTCGGACCATGACCCCATCACGCTGGTGCGGTGCGGGTTGTAGTACGTTAACTTCCACCGTCACAGAAGCGACGATGTCGGCATTTGATGACTATTTGACATGACTTTTTATAAACTTAAAAACAATGTTCAATACACGAACACAACCGGACATAGAATCGAACCTACGACCTTTGTATGAAAGGCGGGGCGTTGAAACACTAAGCCACGACAGCCCTGCTTGAACACAGAACCATTCATATAAGACAAGCATTCGCCCGCAGCTCCGTGGACAAAACTGACATCTCTATAACTGTTTCTTAAAATAAATCTTGCAAACCCCTAACAAGGGTTTCCTCAAGGCTCTCTATTTTTATTACCTTATACAAAAAGCAAGTCAGTAAATATTATCCAATGTGTAGCATCTACACATGACATTCACATCATATTATAAAGTCTTATTATAAAGTATCCGGAGTGTCCGGAGAGCGTGTATGAGAAGAGTGATGAGTGTTGATGGAGCGAAAGAAGTATGCCAGGATCGCACTAACTGGAAATCTGTAGTCTCTGCCTATCCCAATGGAAAGCAGGCGTGAGTATATGTATGTATTATAAAGTCTCTAAAAATTAAAATAGTAAAGTATTTTTTATCACTTTGGATCGTGACAAAATAATCGACATCAGCCAATCGCAGGACGAATCACGGTTAGATCGCGAGAACCTATAATGCGCCAGTTAGCATATATTAAGAGTGAATGATTTTTCGTTAGCGCATTCCGTGTATTAAATTATCAGCATACAACCTGTTTTTTTAGTAAACTGATCAAAAATTATTTATTAATACTTATTGCTGTTGTAAAACGAGTATAATTTCTTGTATATAGTACAGATAAAATTATCTTAAAATTTCGCTAATTTACCTTATCGCTGTTTATGTGATATTGGTAAGTCTTGAGATAAGTCCCGAGACACAAAATTTCACATTGCGGACAAGATTTATCCGCAGTCGTTCTCAACAAGTTTAACATATATATGAAATCTTCGGCTACGTAATGATCCTCCTCCAGAAACACCACCATACCTAAAAAATTAAATGTTTTACAATTTTCAGTTCAGGAAAAGTGGTAGATTTTTTAGTAGGAAGATAGATTTGTCTATTAAAATTGGTAGAAATTGACTATACACTTTAAGTAACCTACATACTTAAGGTTTGGGAAGTATAACTCTTTCTACATATACGAAGCAAACATGAAATAAATTTGGTGAGGTCGAACGAAAGACAAATTTAACTCTAGGTCATGACCTTTTATGACAGCTGCCAAGTTTTGTGACTCGGCAGTGTCTCGTTTTTTTCGCAACCAAACGCACACTTCATTTCCGTGCAAATTGCCAATCGTGTCTTCATACAAATTAACTAGCGACACGCCCCGGCTTCGCACGAGTAGCAGAGCATATAAGCCATAATGTTTTTATCTGTCGTAGTGTCGTATCAGCTTGTTGCGTCGAACATGTGGATTGGATTTAATTAGATTCAAATGTAACGTAAATTCATGTTACTCGGAGTATTTTTAATGCATTTTATTTCCAATTCCATAGATATTTGAAAAAGCAAAGAATAAATACAAAAAATCTACAATATCTCTTTGTATAGAACATTGATAATTTAAATATTTATTCATCTTATGGTGTTATTTTTTTTTTTTTAATAATACTATGTAGAAACATTTCAGGGGAGTTATTCTCGGACCACTTGACTCTATGTCTCATGAGACATTGTCGATGAAATTCAATATTTTTCTATAAGCCATATAAAACATTACACTTTTTATAAAACTGGGACCTAAAGTATCACTTAGAGAAAAGTTTAAGGAAATTAATTTAATGACATTGCCATCTCAATATATATTTGAAAACATTATGTACGTAAAAAAAATATTACATTATTTAAAAAAAATAGTGATCTTTTAAAGGGCAATGTATACGCTTTTACAATAAGATCCCAGCTGACATTCAAGATCTACCCCTTAATAAGTTTAAAACTACACTAAAACGAAAGCTTTATGCAAAAGCTTATTATAAAGTATCAGACTACTTAGATGATAAAAATCCATGGGTGTAAGCCGCTCACCTATCAGTTTGTTTCAATAATATTATTCTTTAAGAACTTATTGTAAAAAATTTTTTAATAATTTTGTTAAAAAGAGCGTCCCTCAGTTTCTTGCGTATTCTTCTGAGAGGAACCAGCATTTTTAAATGCGCCTGTGTGGTCACGTTCTTCCACAAAGTAATAAAATTCACTCTTATGACGTATTTCAAGATTATGTTACATAACTACGAAATAAAGATATTTTGATTTGATAAAATCATATGAGACATACCAACTTTCATGATACAAAATTCCGTTTTGAATATACACAAAATAAGTTTCATTGAAATTGTCTCATGAGACTAAAAGTCAAGCGGTACGAGAATCAACCCCCAGTTGAAATAACAAAAGTCATTTTTATGTACAATATTTACCAATACTTCAAGACTACGTTATACAACTACAAAATAAAGAGATTTGATTTGTATAATTTTACCATAGTGCACTGCGCTCATAATATTGACCATAGCGCACTGTATTCATAATACTGACCAGTGTGTGTCGCCGTACATTGTAGCTGATTGAATATCCTGTTACTTTTCCACCACCAATGGTGTTTTGTTTGAGTGTACTTTGCTTCCCTGTAATGACCGTGCACGTCGGGATGTAGTGCGTTGTTGCATTTCAGTTTTATCGCCCTAGAAAAATCAAAGTATGCAGTTATTATGTGTCGTGATAGCCCAGAGCGCAACGAACCTGTCTCAAATTCATAAGGACCTATAGGGCATCGGTTCGAATCCGGACGTGTACCAATGCGTTTTTCCGACTTAAGTACATTACTTATCACTGACTCCGTGCCTCGGAGAGCACGTAAAGCAGTCGGTCCCGGACGCTGTCAATAGATGGCGGTTGTTACAATCCCCAACATGGAGTGGAGTAGCGTGGTGGATTTAAGCTCCAAACCCCCTCCTCACCCTGGGGGAGGCCTAAAAGCCCCTGCAGTGGGGTAAAATGGGCTGATGATAATGATGATTCAGTTATTTGCCGCAAACCATATCGAAAAAGGGTTTAAAGACAATGAATGATCTGTCGCGACAAATTCTTATTCTAAGTCGCGTTCGGTCGCGTTCGTTTGAAGTCTGTTCATACTGATTCCATCAAATAATAATGTATACATTACAACAACGTCTAGGCCCCAAACTAAGCATTAGCTTGTGTTTTGGGTACCAAGCGAAGACACCACATACATTTAACAACCAAGACCCGGTACGAGTATCAATCAATATTCATCATATAAATTCTGACCCGACCTGGGATTCGAATCCGGGACCTCCAGCTTCGTAGGCAGGGTCGCTACCCACTAGGTTAAGCGGTCGTCGTCAAAGCAATAAGGATGCGGTCAGCTGCTATTGGCCGCGGCATAGTCTAGACGTGCTCGATCACAGCCGCTCTGTTCGGAATATTACCTTAACTGGATCCGATTTAGACTTATTCATTAGGATATTGTTATTTGGGGAGAAAAAAACTTTGGGTAAATCCGAATCTAATCCAATGGATTTGAACCAAAATTTTTAAAAAATTTAGATTTTTTCCTAAAATAAAGACCAGTTTGTACCTTACTTTTGAAATAAGAAACATATTCAAGTCTGCTATTTTCTTAATATTTTTTTCTTTGATTAATAAAATATCCCAGTGACGTCATCTGGACACATGTTTATTCATTGCATTATATTAGACTAAATCTTTATTTACTTTTGAAATAAGAAACATATTCAAGTCTGCTATTTTCTTAATATTTTTTTCTTTGATTAATAAAATATCCCAGTGACGTCATCTGGACACATGTTTATTCATTGCATTATATTAGACTAAATAAAGATTTAGTCTTATATTAGACTAAATAAAGATTTAGTCTAATATAATGCAATGAATAAACATGTGTCCAGATGACGTCACTGGGATATTTTATTAATCAAAGAAAAAAATATTAAGAAAATAGCAGACTTGAATATGTTTCTTATTTCAAAAGTAAGGTACAAACTGGTCTTTATTTTAGGAAAAAATCTAAATTTTTTAAAAATTTTGGTTCAAATCCATTGGATTAGATTCGGATTTACCCAAAGTTTTTTTCTCCCCAAATAACAATGTCCTAATGAATATTGAGAATCGAATTGTGCCTATAACTTCTTTAAGTTATAGGCACAATTCGATTCTCAAATGAATTTTCATAAATATCCGCCAAATTGAAAAAAAAACACAAAATGTTTTTTAGAGGCTGACTACATCTGAAGGATTAAAATTTTAAGTTTATTGTCGAAAATCGGGAATTTTAGCAACTTACTACATCTGTACGGCAAAAAGTTTTGTGGTACGGCCGCAGGTGTTAGACCTACGTTCTAAGGGATTAAGTTCGGGAACGATCGAATTAAAAACAAGCTACATATTAATGCACTAGAATAATCGATAGATAAGTTTTATTAATAATCGATCGATCAGTTGTTTAAATAATCGATCGATCAGTTGTTTTAATAATCGATCGTCAGTTGTTTTCATAATCGCTATCGACTTCACGTTGCTAACCAATCAATCAATCGATGGACTAATCGATTGTGTTCTCTTACACCGAACAACCGAATTCCACACGGTTCAAAGTCGTTCGTATATTCAAGTCGCTATACGCGTTGGTCTGTCGGCTCATGCTGAATCAATTAGAGATCTGTACCTCAGAAGGTAAAAAGAAACCTCTATACGATCATTTCGTTGTCCGTCCGTCTGTCTGTTTGTCAGGACCCTTTCTCTCAGGAACGCGTGGAGATATCAAGTTAAAATTAATATCTAATACTTAAGTCTACAGTCTCAAGGAGCTGTAAAAAACCAAGCTTCTATGTCAACGCGATCAAAAAATACGGCCATTTATGCCACCATATTTTGATACTCGCAAGTAAATCAAAACTTATTGGGTATTTCCTGTTGACCTAGAATCATGTTTGGCGAGAAGCAAGGTCTCACGGCACAAGTTAATGAAAAAATCCCAAAATAGTTTCTAATTATTTCGCATGAAAAATATTTTTAAATTGATATACATAGGTATTTAGACTCCATCAGCAGTGATAAATCGCTCTTTTAATTTTGTAATAAATAATAATAATACCTGGGACATCCCACACGGCGCCATCTAGTCCCGATTTAAACAAAGCTTGTATTATGGGTACCAGACAACTGATATACATACTTAAATATTGCTTATAATATATATACTTTTACACCCAGGCACGGAATAAATAGACATGCTCATGCAAACAAATATTTGTCCCGGACGAGAATCGAACCGGCGACCCTTGGCTCCGCAGTTAAGGTCTCTAACCACTCGGCCCGTCGGTCAGTAAAAAAAAAGAAACACCTTAACTTGAACAACTAGCTCCAAATCCAGTAGACCAGCAGTTAACGAAATAAACTAAATCGGTTCTCGAACTGGTTGGTTTATTATATATTTATTTCCACGTCTCTGTGGCACAAGATAAACAATTACTCACTGTTCAAACTTAGCGTCTCTGGGGCAATCATTGGCATGGACTCCAGGGAACTCGTTCGGATGAGTCTGTATCGAATACGGATAAAAAATCTGCATCACCTGAAAACATATGCAAATAATGTACATTATTTAATAATTCATCACTGAACTATATACTACTAGAAGAGACAGCACGAAAAAAACTGTGCGCGTGGCACTATCACCTTTTTGTACTACGTCGATTTTTCTACCAACTATAATACACAGTATTATACATGTCTCATACATGTAATGCTTGGTTCGTTGCCACTAGAATACACAGATTGCAAGTATTATACAAGTAATTAGTAGGTATTATACATGTCGTGACAATACTTGTAGTTAAAACAAGTATGGCGGCAACGGTAGAA
This sequence comes from Luffia ferchaultella, assembly GCA_949709985.1. Lineage (NCBI taxonomy): Eukaryota > Metazoa > Arthropoda > Insecta > Lepidoptera > Psychidae > Luffia > Luffia ferchaultella. The sequence continues at coordinate 8,180,004 of OX453268.1, forward strand.
AATAATATAGGTACAAAAATTAGTTATGGATGGTTTTAGTCGCATGGTTTTAGTTTTGTTTTGATCAATTGTCAGCGATAAGTTATGCCACTATCTTTTTTCTTCGCAGATGAATGGTTTTTACAAGTTATTAACACCCATACGGTATTTTTTAATTGTTGTTTAATCACTTTTGGCACGCGGTCGCGATGAGCATAGGCGAGTGACTGAATGAGTTGTTGCCGGTCGGCAACAACGCTTGGCGCATACATTTGGTTTTAGTAACATTAGTTCTATGGGCATCATCTATTAATTATGTGAGCATAAAGGAGAGAAGCTAGAAAAAATTTCATCAGGGGAGCATGGTGTCTGCAATGCAATGGTGTTTAGGCCCAAGCCCATTGTCTCATATCTTCTTTTCAAATCATAGAAAACATTCATTTCCTGTTCAGTACCTACTCCGCATTTCAGCATAAAGAAATCGTACGTGATACTTGGTGAAGGAGAAAGGGAGAAGGGGTCTCATCGAATCTCAGCAGGCTGATACCTAATAAAGGATAGCGAGGATCACGAAATTCATTTACTACTACACATGTTTGTTAATATTGATCTACAAAACGAGGACCAAATTGTATAAGCCACACAATTTCAACCACTGATAACATGAAAAATTATTTAAAAAAAATAAATTGAAATACCTTGGTAAAATCTATAGTTCTCACTAGATTGTTAATTTCTTCATCATAGTAATCGTGGGAAAATATAAGCAATGTCCTATCGATGTCCTTCGCTTGCGCCAAGGACACTATTAAGTGTCTTAAATACGTCAATCTTGTGTGGACCTGAAAAAAAAATGTATAAGTCATACAAGGTGAGATTTTCATAACCGACCAAAATTTTTCTAGATGTTAGGCATCACCAATAGACCTCATTGCGTGAATATAATATATATGTTACATTTTCATAATAAATTATTTTATCTACAGTGTCATTTTATAACGTTCGGTTGCCTTCTTAACGCTATAGTAAACGTACGCGCCCGAGGTTATGAAACGGAATGGGGCGGCGGGCATGAATGGGAACTAGAGTTATGGGTCATTTCGGGAAAGGTTTGTGTAGTCATATCTCAATATTTTTCTATAGAACGATACTAAAAGGAAACAAGACGGCTATCGGTTTTCTACCAAAGATCATTATATTAAAATTTGGCTGGTCATTAAAACCTCACCCTGTAGAACGTGCGTTTATTATTTGTTCGACTGAGGTGAGGATATCTTAGGAGCTGATTCAGTATAATATTTTAGAACCAAGTTATTAAACAATGACTATTTAGTTGCTAATTTAAATTGTTATAAAATAAATTATTTATATAGGAATCATAATAAATTTATTGCGTGCCACTGAAGATCTGGCAGATGCCTGAAGCACTATATATCGGGGGTAGTTGATGCGAAAGGCGGAGGGCCGTGTGTGGTGGCGAGCCTTTGGAGAGGCCTATATCCTGCAGTGGAAAACACGGGCTGATGATAAGGATGATGATGCCACAGAATTATTATATGGTTACAGATGTTCCTTACACCTTACAGGTCGGGTCAGTATTTATATGATGAATATTGATACTGGTACCGGGTCTTGGTTGTTATATGTATGTATGTGTCTTCGCTTGGTACCCAAAACACAAGCTAATACTTAGTTTGGGGCCTAGACGTTGTTGTGATGTATACGTTATTATTATTACCTAATATAACAATATCCTGCGACACCCTGTTGGGGCATGGCAATCTTGTAACAGGAGCTATTCTAACTTATCTAGTCTAAAACAGAGCATTCGATTGCAATGAGCGCGTCCTTTTCAACAAAATCAAGTTCATACGCTATTTAACACGCTATTTCACACGCTAGAGTATAACAAACTGATGACTATACTTTTTCAATTTCGGGAAAATACCGATTATTGCCGAATATATAATAATAATAATAACACACACAATCACAACAACGTCTAGGTCCCAAACTAAGCATTAGCTTGTATTTTGGGTACCAAGCGAAGACACCACATACATATAACAACCAAGACCCGGTACCAATATTAATATTCATCATATAAATACTGACCCGACCTGGGATTCGAACCCGGGACCTCCAGCTTCGCAGGCGGGGTCGCTGCCCACTAGGCTAAGCGGTCGTCAAGATATAACAAATCAGTTTGTTTTTTACGACGCGCTGGTGACGTCACTCGGTGCCGCTACTTACAAATTATCGACCGCTTAGCCTAGTGGGTAGCGACCCTGCCTACAAAGCTGGAGGTCTCGGGTTCGAATCCCAGATCGGGTCAGTATTTATATGATAAATATTGATACTGGTACCGGGTCTTGGTTGTTATATGCATGTGGTGTCTTTTTAGGTACCCAAAATACAAGCTAATGCTTAGTTTGGAGCCTAGCCAATGGTGTGGCTGTGTGACGTTAGCCCATAGTAATGTAACCGAGTGACGTCATAGCACGATTTATATAAAAAAATTGTGTCTTCGGCATTTTTGTAGACATCAATAAAATTAATAATAATAATAACGTATACATGACAACAACGTCTAGGCCCCAAACTAAGCATTAGCTTGTGTTTTGGGTACCAAGCTAAGACACCACATACATATAACAACCATGACCCGGTGCCAGTATTAATATTCATCATATAAATACTGACCCGACCTGGGATTCGATCCTGGGACCTCCAGCTTCGCAGGCAGGGTCGCTACCCACTAGGCTAAGCGGTCGTCTTTCACTTATTAGTTTTTCTTAATAAATATAACATATTTCTATGAAATGCAAAAATGAAATGACTCGCTCATTATATTACACCATGACTTAAATGTCTATTGTTATGGGAAATTATAAACGAATAAGTAGATCCTTGTGAGAACTTTTTTTTAAATTCTGGTCGTATATGGCTGGATGTTAGTCATACAAACAATCAAGCCTACATTAGCAATTGTACTGAGCCGTGATTTTGTTTACGCAGTAAAATGGATAACTATATTGTTTGTTTCATTTCCATTCAATTTCACCAGCCCATTATGCCGCACTGCAGGGGCTTAAGCCTGCTTTCAGAGTGAGGGGGATAAGAACTTAATCCACCACGCTGCTCCAGTGCGGGTTAGTTGTTGTTTCATTGCTACAGAAATAGCCTTGAAAACAGATAGCGCTATCACTAGAGTTGTATTAAATAAACGTTAATTATTCAATTTTTCTACAAAAAACATAAGCTTTTAAACAAGTACATAACATATTTCGGAAAAATGCATATTGCTTGAAATAACAAACATTCTAATGCAGCTGGGTAACATATAAAGATGGCGCCACATGTATAAGTTTTAATATGGTTTTAGTATATATCTCAAAAGTGCCACTTCCTGAAAGATATATTCAACATATAGTAAATTAATTTGACAGCAGCGTTTTAATAGTCATAAACGTCAATTCACAGTATCAAAGTGACAATACGAAATTTTGCGGGGTTGAAGACTAGCGCGCGGGGATTTCACGGGATACAGGCCGGCGCGCTGGGACCTTGCGCACTGAAATTCGGACTAAAACTCGTCATCTTGCACCGGCTAGCTAGAGTATGAGTGGTTAGACGGTAAACGCCGAAGAAGGCTTCTAGTCAATTCGTACTTTTTTATTCAACTAAAAATTTTCAAAAAAGGCGATCTTTTCAATGACATATGTTTCAATTTGGGACTAGTCACGCAATAATAACTTAGGTCAACTGCATATAGTGCTAAAGTCTGTCATTTGGTCCCGTGGAAAGCCCTCATTCACATTCAATCAGCGCCATCTACCAAAAGCCACCGTACATGGATCGATCATTGTTCGAATAATTTAAATCGATCGTAAACGACATCGCCACGATTCGATTGTCACCGCGAAATCGATTTCGACTCGTAATTTTTTGATTATCACATACACGTTCGTTTCATCGTATATGAGACGATAACACGATGAAATAATTATTATAATCGTTCCCTATACAATAAGCGGCACGAATAAAGAGTGCTGGTCATCCTTGAACGGAGTATTTAATAAAAAATGGTCTTCATTTCGTTATAAATGTAGTTTCAATTGTTTTTTATAGAACCTTAATAATATAATTATAATATAAATATACTTTTTTAATGTCTGATTAGTTCTATAAGATTCGGATTTGCCAGTCGAAACTAACAACCACTTACATACGGCCGGCACAGAGCGACTTTATACATTAGATAACAGATTAATGCTCGTTCAATTTAAATGAGGTCCCAAATGCATAGCGTAGTATAGATGGCGCCAGCGGCGACCCGACTGCTGTCATGTCCAGCGACTAACTTCCAGTGATGGATCGAACGATGACGACCACTTGGCCTAGTGGGTAGCGACCCACTGCTACAAAGCTGGGGGTCCCGGGTTCGAATCCCAGGTCGGGTCAGTATTTATATGATGAATATTGATACTGGTGCCGGGTCTTAGTTGTTATACGTATGTGTTGTCTTCGCTTGGTACCCAAAACACAAGTTAATGCTTAGTTTGGGGACTTGGGGCCGTTGACGTTGTTGTGATGTATACGTTATTATTATTAATGATTTTGTTAGGCCTAAAACAGAGCGACGCTGATGTCGGTCGCGTACGTCGGCGACGTAGATAATCATACGGAACGTGCTGCTGGTCGTCAGCAGAACTCTGTGTGGTTGTATTTGATATAAAAAGCGCTGATGAACGCGACCGACATCAGCGTCGCTCTGTCGGATGCCTTAGTGTTTTTTGTTGAAGTTCGCTTTCAGTTTGGAAGGAAAGCCGACCTTGTTGACAAGTATGGACTGTTGGAGACAAACTTACATGATATTCTTTGAAAACAGTATATAGAGCCGATGGCTTTATATACACTTAACACCTGGGTTGTTTACTAAAAAAATTATATAAATGAAGTACAACACAACATAGATTAAAAATCGTATGCACGTGACATACATAAATTATCATGTCACCGATTCTTCCTCTGTAAGAAGAAACCGGCAGTTGGGATACCCATTGTTGAAACATTCTGTACCATAAGCTTCTTTCAAAATCGTCGTCCTAAAATAAATGAAAAATTTGCACAAAGTTTTCTCAATGAAACAAGATTTGAAAACCGAAGTGAAAACCTCATCGGTATAATTTTTCCGCATTTTACATTTCACTAAACTTGCTATCGCCAGACAGAAAGAAGGGCCTAATGGACCTTAACAGCGAGTGAAAATTGACAGATATACTTACATCAGAACCTTGACCGATGTCCGCGGTTTATTGTACCACTGTACCTTGTACCAGACATGGAAGTCATTATTGTTCTACTCAAATTATACCTACCTGTCAGTTTGTACTTTATGCAAACGTATTCTCTTATAATGCAATTCGCTGTATATATTTTTTAAATTTCATCTACGAACGTCTCTCGTTGGGATGTATATTAGTATTTTCCATTGTCCAAAAAAAAAAAAACAAACGTCAAATGTCATTCGTTAAACAAGATAATTTGGCATTAAATTTGAAATTTTTATGATTTAAGATTTAAAAGAGTTTCTCACATTTTTTAATATGTTTCTAAAATTAATGTAAATTATACATAATAATTAAACTCAAAGTATAAGAAGCCTCGGCCACATCGAAAAACATAAAATTTTTTTTTTTCAGCTTGTTCCTTTCTCGTGAAAATGGATGAGGAAATAGTACAAAGTGTAAGTTACTTTAAAAAATTATTTATCACTTTGGTTTATAAAATTAGTTATGTTTATTGATAGAGACTTGAACTCTCTCGAAATAGTCAAAATGTAACTTTCGCCATAGTAAATATTTTTGTATAGGAGAGTGTATAAATCATAGATTAGATTTTACAAAAATCATTTTTCAGAAATAGAGTGCATTGCACCCTTCTTTTAATACACGTTCTCACACCTACACGTACATTACTAGGTATGACAGATAAAAAACTATCAACCCGCAACAAAAAGTACAAACTTCACCGCTTTTTCACCGCCTAATCGTTACATTAAAATTACGCCAAGACACGCTTTCAGAGTCAATCTATTTCGTTTTATTGTTTCATTCATTCATTCATTCATTCATCGACGACCGCTTAGCCTAGTGGGTAGCGACCCTGCCTGCGAAGCTGGAGGTCCCGGGTTCGAATCCCAGGTCGGGTCAGTATTTATATGATGAATATTAATACTGGCACCGTGTCTTGGTTGTTATATGTATGTGTTGTCTTCGCTTGGTACCCAAAATACAAGCTAATGCTTAGTTTGGGACCTAGACGTTGTTGTGATTGTGTGTGTTATTATTATTATTATTATTACGCCAACTACATTAGAACGAGACACATATTTTTCGACGTTACCTTTTCAATTATAATAATAATACGTGGACATCCCACACAGCGCCATCTAGTTCCAAAATAAGCAAGTATTGTGTTCGTGTTAAGGGTTAATAGACAACTGATATACATACATACTTGACTTAAATATTAGGTAGCGCTTTCCAATGTAGCCTACTGAAAAGTTACAAAATATTTAATCAGACTTATTAGGGAGGAGTGTTGGAACCTCATGCAGTAAATATTAATATAAGGCTAATATTAAGTGGCTCGTCGCTCCGCTTCGCTTTTCGCATTATCACAAGCAAACCATAACCCAACCTATTTTTTGAATTGATGGACCATCAACCTATCTTAGCCAAATTTCAAATTGATCATTTTTATGAAACCCAATTTTCATCAGGCAACAACGAAAAGCCAACCTAAATGTTTATAATATATACATGTATAAATATTTTACATCCAGACACGCAACAAAAATACATGTTCATGCACAAAAATATTTAAACCAGGCGGGAATCGAACCCGCGACCTTTGGTTCAACAGTTAGTTTATCTAACCACCCTACCAATCGGTCAGTCACTATAGATTTTGCTTTTAGGGTATTATTTACCTACTTTAGTAACATAGAACAACAATGCCTTAGATATACACAACGAACAAGATATCGCATCGTAACTACAAAAAATGCGGGCACAAAAAGTACGCCAAAGCGTAACCTTGACGTTTTACCATTTTCCTTTACGCCATTACTACTCTTTCTCTTTCGCTCATATGTAGTTGCTTGCAGCAAAAGGAGAATGACAATGAAATGGTTCAGCACCGTCTTCTGGTTTTCCATCGTTCCGAAGTGTGAGACGCGACATTTCGATATCTATTAGTCAACTTGACTGACCGGTTGGCCGAGTGGTTAGACAGCCTAACTGCGGAGCCGAGGGTCGCGGGTTCGATTCCCGTCCGGGACAAATATTTGTGTGCATTAACATCTATTTGTTTCGAGTCTAGGTGTAAAAGTATATATGTTTATATTATAAAAAAAATAATATATAAGTACGTTTAGCACTTGTCTAATACCCCATAATATAAGCATAGTAGTTGTTTACTTTAGAACTAGATGGCGCTGTGTGGGATGCCCTAGAATTATATACTTATTAACTTAATATTCTTTCACAGCAAAAAATAGAAGAAGAACCTAAAAGACGTAGACCTAAGAAGATCTATATACCAAGAAGACAACCTTCTATTGTAGAAGCACCAAGAGAAATAGTTTACATCACAGCCGATAAACTGACTTGTGCAAAGTGCCCTTGTTTTAAGGAAGAGCCATATGTGAAACCACCAAAGTAAAGTATTTTAATGGATGTGATTGACCTGTCGTGATAGCCCAAAACGCAACGAACCTGTCTCAAATTTATAAGGCCATAGGTTCGAATCCGGGCATGTACCAATGAGTTTTTCTGACTTAAGTATATAACTGTCACTGACTCCGTGCCTCGGAGAGCACGTTAAGCAGTCGGTCGCGGGCGCTGTCTATAGATGGCGGTCGTTACAATCCCCAACCCGCAGTGGAGCAGCGTGGTGGATTTAAGTTCCAAGGCCCCTCACCCTGGGGGAGGCCTAAGCCCCTGCAGTGGGGTAAAAATGGGCTGATGAAGTGAAGTGAAGTGAAGTGAAGACTTCACGGATATAGCCACGGGCGGAAAACTAGTGAATATATTGTCCGAGATTGCAGCGTTTAAATGCAACTTCTCGTATGTGATGAGGCTAACAAACGAACAAACTAACAAACACACATTTTATGACTTGGCAAAACATAGCAAACTGCTTTAATTTTAATACCTACTTTTTTTGCATTTCAGAAAAATCTTACAATGTCAGAAAACACCGCGAACTTTATACGAACTGGCAGCCGAAAAGGTAGACGGCTTGAAATTTCCAGAAGCTTTCAAATGGGGTATAGAAGAAGCGGTTGAATGGATGAAAGAAGTAGTCGGGCTACCGCAATACATAGTTAGTTTATACTTAACTATTAAAAATACAGAAAATTCATTAAAAAAAATCATCGGGAACGCTCGGGTATCTTCGGACGAGAGACCGAAACCGGTATTGTTAATACCAGTATTATTTTACTTATACGTCTATCGTGTATATAACCTTATTTTAGTTAACGTTATCTATCATATTTTAATTATAACCGGAATCGTGATAGCCAAGTGGTAGCGAGTCCGCTTCGTGTTTAGAAGGCCGTGGTTCGAATCCCAATGCATGTACCAATGAGTTTCTTCTAACTACATAACCCATACATAGTAAATATAGAGACTTCTTGGGTAGTTAAGTTTCAATATGTTCTAGAAACTCTTAATATCCTGGAGCGTCGTCTTTAGCTGTACCGGTACAATAGACGCTGGCAGAAAGCTAGTCGCATAATATATGAACGCCGTGTTCGCGGGAGCCGCGCCTTATGGAGCAAGCAATAAAACAATTTTATATCAAAACACTTGGAGTATGTGTCCGAAAAAAATGAGACAGCTATTGTAAAACGTCATGTATTGTAGTACGTTATTGTATTATATGCTTAATAAATAAATAAAATAAAATAAATAAATAAACTTATATTACGCTTGCCCCAGAGGGCGCGGCCCATAACTGATATTCATACTTCCATGACGGTTACATTTTTGTCACTTTATTATATAATCTACAGGAATGCATCACTGATAACAAAATCGATGGAATGAGACTTTTGATGTTGGAAGATCCATCGAAATTGCCCAAAATTAATATACATTATTTTGAAGATATAAAGGTATTGTTTATTATGATTTTGTGTTTGTTTCTCTGTGATATTGCAACAATGTGTTTTAGTAAAGCACGCTTAAAAAAATATTTAAAAAATATACTATGTGTGATAAAATCCCTAATCGATCCGCGACGGTACCACTCAGTATCGAGGCAAAGTAAGTTAAGATTCTATAAGTAGAACATCTTCGCGATAAATAGGCGACACAAGTAGAAAGAAGCGGTGCGGTGGGGCAGAGGACGCATCCCGACGATTACTACCGCGAGCGTCGGGAGAGCGGACAGAGTTAGCGCGTCATGCGGCTCACGCGCTCCCGCAGTAGAGAGATATTTGTACACGGCGGCGTCTAATCAAGGCCTTTTGTCGGTATGCCGATGAATGTTGCTAGTTGCTCACAGACAAGTCAACCTTATAGACCACGCTTTGACAGGGAGTAGCATTCGCCAAGGCTATGTAGTGACACTACATAACTACGTCACTAGTGAGCCGTCAGTTGGAAGCAGGTCGGAAGCCATTAAATTGTCAATTTTGAACGAGCCAATGAAAACTAGCCGACCTCTCCCTGCACCCCGCCACTTTTTGGCGATTTCGTTTTCGTACTGACGTTTATTAAAGCGTGGTCTATAGGTTGACTGGTCTGTGTAGTTGCTAGATTTTGAAAAAAATTAAAAATTTAAGGGAATTTTTCTTATCGGTATAGCATTTAAAAGTAATTGAAATAATTAAAAAAAGTTTAGATTTTATCGATTTTTTAATTATTTTTTTTTTCATACATTTATCTCAATGCCTCACCGCATTAACGTCTCCATCCTAAAAGAGCTTCGCATCAAAAAAGACTTTCGTCAATTGTGTAAAGATAAACCCCTAAGATGTTTGAACATATCATCCGCAACGAAAGCACACTGGAACGATTGGTGGTGCAAGGAAGAGTAGAAGGTCAAGGTTCTCATGGCCGATCACCCACTAGATGGACAGACCTCATTAAATCGTCTAGGAAGTGTTCCTTTACTGTGTGTACACGTAATGCCATGGATAGAGAAAGATGGAGAAGTCTCGCAAAGGTCGCAACCAATCTATCAGACAATCCATGACCACGACCACTCCACCAGGAGTGTACGACTGAGAAGAATATTAATACCTGTATCCCACTAAAGGATCGCTCAGGGGTTTTTATACACATTTTTATCCAAAATAATATTTAGGCTTCTTGGAAAATCGAATAAAAATTTTACTTTCGTCATTTATATTACAGAAAATAACACGCAACGTTCGGAAACTATACAGCACTGAATTCATCAGATTTGCCCGAAGCGTAGGACTGCCTATCCGGAAACCTCTCACCCATTGTACATGGTTCAAATCTCGGACGGGACCTTCTTGGGGAATAAGGAAAACTTGGACTAGGTAAGATAGGGTGAGGGGGGTTGAGACCACATCCGTCATGTGTATGCGGTACTTATATATTAGATAGATAGATAGCCTTTATTGCTGGATGAAATATGTTACATTAATATATTATTGTAGCAATTAAACACCTAATACATTACATTTATTATTAAAATTAAAATTATGATTGATTAGAAATTTAAAATGATTATAATATAAAATTTAATTAACATGTATTCAATTTTCTTCCTCATCCGCTTGTCTCCCGACAAAGGCCTCCTCCATTGCCTTCCATTGTTCTCTATCTTGGGTTATCCTTCTCCAAGTTGCACCTGCAACCTCCCTCAAATCGTCTTCCCATCTCTTTATTTGTCTTCCCTGTTTTCTTTTTCCCTCTCTTGGGTACCAATACGTTATTTCTTTGGTCCATTTCTCATTTTTATCCCTCATCATATGACCTGTCCATCTCCATTTTAGACTATATATGAATTTTCTTACATCCTTTAGTTCTGTCCTTTTTCTTATTGATTTTAGACTATGCCTGTCTTTTCCCTTTACATTGATCATACTCCTTTCTATTCCATGTTGGCAGACTTCAAGCTTTTTGGTGTTTGCCTTTATATATTAGTATTGAATAATAATAATACATGGGACATACCACACAGCGCCATCTACTCCCAAAATAAGCAAGTATTATGCTTGTATTATGGGGTACTAGACAACTGGTAAACACACTTAAATATTCTTTATAATACATACATATATAGGTACTTTTTACACCCAGATACAGAACAAAAAAACCCATGTTCATGCACACAAATATTTATCCCGAGCCGAAATCGAACCTTTGGCTCCGCAGTTAGGGTCTCTAACCACTCGGCCAATCAGTCAGTCAAATATGTATGCGGTACTTATGTATTAGTATTGAATGTATACACCGTGTTAGGCTGAACGTTAGTCGAAACTTGTAGAGTGTGTAGAGCTTACCAAACCATCTAAAAAATTTCAAGTGAGCGAATGGCGCATACTAACGGTTACCAAAAAAGACATGTTCAAAGTTTCTCCTTTTTAACCCCCGACACAAAAAGAGGGGTTTTATAAGTTTGACGTGTGTGTGTGTATCTGTGTATCTGTCCGTGGCATCGTAGCTCCCAAACGGCTGAATCGATTTGGATGTGGATTTTTTTATATGATAGGTGAATTATTCGGAAGTGTTCTTAGCTATGTTTGATGAAAATCAGTCCAAGATGGCCGCCGCTACAAAATGGCGGATATCATATTTTTTCACTACTCCCTCAATATGGGTATCAAATGATAGGGCTTGACTAGTAGAATACTATAAATTATGACTAATTTCAAATCCAAGAAGGCCGCCACCACAAAATGGAGAATTACAATATTTTTTTCACTACTCCATCAATATGGGTATCAAATGAAAGGACTTCACCAGTAGAATACTATACACTGTGATAAATTTCAAATCCAAGATGGCCGCCACCACAAAATGGCGAATTACAATATTTTTGTCACTACTCCATAAATATGGGTATCAAATGAAAGGGCTTGACTAATAGAATATTATACACTATGACAAATTTCAAATCCAAGAAGGCCGCCACCACAAAATGGAGAATTACAATATTTTTTTCACTACTCCATCAATATGGGTATCAAATGAAAGGACTTCACCAGTAGAATACTATACACTGTGATAAATTTCAAATCCAAGATGGCCGCCACCACAAAAAAGGTGAATTACATTTTTTTTTTCACAAATCCATCAATGTGGGTAGCAAATAAAAGGGCTTGACTAGTAAAATAATGTACACTATATTGAAAAGGGAATGAGCAATATAAACGAAATGAAATTTAAAAACTTGAAAATTATTGTTTTGTCTGATCACGTATGAATTAGTTTTACTAAATAACTAAGTTTAAAAATTTTGAAATAAAAATTAAATTAAAAATTTAAAAAACCCCCGACAAAAAAAAACTAATCTTTAAAAAATGTGAAATAATACACGTTTGTTCATTGTCAAATGATTTCTGATCATTAAAGGCGCCTGGGACCGCTAATTATTAGATATTTTAAGTTTACTTAGCGGTCCCAGACACCTTTAATGATCAAAAATCATTTGACAATGAACAAACTTGTATTATTTCACACTTTTTAAAGATTAGTTTTTTTTTGTCGGGGGTTTTTTTTTGGTCAGTTAATAAACTTTTTTAGTTCGATAAGCTCTACACGCTCTATAAGTTTGGACTACGTTCAACCGAACATCCTGTATATCACCATAAGTATCCGAAATGCAGGTCATTAGACCAGTGCGTATTGATATCCAACAAGCTTGCTGGTAAGAGTCTGTTTTATTTTCTGTTTGTGATCATTTCATTTTGGTCGTACACCAGGGAATGTTAAAATATATTCCCTGGCGGATTGATCTTGGAAAAAAAATGATTCGTTTCTAAATAGGTAGATTAGGTTAGGTTTGTCTGTATAATAATAATAATAACGTATACATGACAACAACGTCTAGGCCCCAAACTAAGCATTAGCTTGTGTTTCGGGTACCAAGTAAAGACACCACATACATATAACTATCAAGACCCGGTACCAGTATCGATATTCTTCGTATAAATACTGACCCGACCTGGGATTCGGAAGACTGGCCCCCAGCTTCGTAGGTAGGGTCACTACCCACTAGGCCAAACGGTCGACTGGATATGGAGGGCCCTGTATGAATAATGTAAGGTTACATAAGTTAGGTCACGTGCGTTTATAGCACTGTGCTTATGATAAAAAGGAATAGCGATCTGAAACCAATAAAGACACGATTCCTTAGTCATCCATCACCTTTGAATGGTGGGGAATGGGCGGAGCTGATCACAGTTCTATGAGAATTCTATGAGTTCTCATATTCAAGAAACTTACAAACATTGACTTCAAAAATATATAAGTATTTTTTTTTCTACACGCAGATGCGACTTATTGCGATGGATGAAAATCATAAATCCTGAGCCGCAGTACATGAACCATTTTGATCTCGTTTGGTAAGTCAATTTGTTTGTGTTTGTATAAAAAACGAGCAGTTTCGACTCGACTGAAAAGTGTTCAGTAAGACGATCCGGCTGACGTCAAACCGCGCGAATATGAGACGTCAATAAAATGCGCGAAATGTGACTACGCGCAGAAAGTGCTAAATCCTGTAAATTTTCTTCTTAGATTTTTTTAAAGGCTTTCTATTTTTACACTCTGCAATTTTACTTGTTTTACGACGACAGCCAGCAAGGATAACATGCACACCACTGTCGATGCATTAACACGTTTCGACATATGTAATAATACTAATACCTCGGACATACCACACAGCGCCATCTAGTTCCATATTAAGCAAGTATTATACTTGTGTTATGGGTTATATACATATCACAGATATTTTATATTTGCATAGATACAGTAGGTACACCCGCAGTGTATTTTGGAAAAATAAAATAATACATCATTTAGTATGTACCTCATTCTTTTCTTATTTTTACATCAAGCACTTCAATGATACAATGGAAAATCAAATCACATATTTGAATATTAGTCATTCGAATACTCTTAATCGATTTGTGTGTTTATTTTAAAAGCGCGACGCACCAACATACACTGCAGGTGTACAGTGCGGGCCGATTAATCTTAGTCGCGGCCCGACGACGCTACGGCGTCTTTATAAAGCGCTCAAACCATTTCAGCGGACGCATTGTATTTTGATACAGATTTAATTGGTAATTTACTTTTGTTAAGCATAACTATAAAAAAGGCACCTACCCAGTTCTATTAAAAAAAAAACATATCTTTACTTTCCAGGTACATTAAACCGGATTTTCCTAAAACTTTATTCGGCCCAGAAAATAAAATCAAGACGCAAAGTATACCATTGTATAAAATACCGGATGGAACATCGTCAGATTATATGGTAATGTATATACACATATGTCAAATAGCGGTCGTAAAAATAACTTTCAAGACGAGTTAGCGCGCGTTCCTTACCGGTTAACAACCCTGAGCAAGCGGGAATAGTATTATTATGCCGAGCCTGAACTAGTTTCGTTGCTGGCGTCAGTAGTATTCTTATTATACAAGCTCACAACCCTGTCTGTCTCTGTTCGCTAATGTTGTTTAAATTACCTATTAATAACTTCTAATGTAATGAATCTGTACGTGAATATTAATTTGAAACTAATAAATTACTTGTTTTCGTTGATTTACTAGCCCACAAATGTTAAGATTCAGAATTTCGCTTATAGAACAGTAAAAAATATATGAACGTGAAGAAAAAGACTAAAGTATTATTAGAATATTCGTACTTAATTAAAACAACGTTAGGAAACACAGACAGCGCATGAAGAACTGCGACCGTTAGCAGCGACTAGGGCTCGAGGTTTAATAAATTTTCGAACGTTTCCATCGCCAGTCGAAGAATGAAGCTCGCTCAAACCCAGATAGGTGCAGGCGGGGGACCTGCTCTAACGGCCGAGCGACGAATTTCGCGGTACGAAGTGCGGCGCGGCGAGCGGCCTGATAAGGGCCTGTTAGAGCGCCGAGTTCGGTGGTGGCCCGTGTTGTTTCATATGATTGCTTTCGCCGCTCGCCGCCGCCGCCCCGCTTAGTCGCCGCTGATAGCAGCCAGAGCAGGAGCCTACCTCCGACAGTACAGTGCGGTAGATGGGGTAGTGTCCATCGACGAGCAACGCCATCTGGCGGGCGCACACTTCGACATATATTTTGTCCACAGGAACCCAGACGCTTCAAATTCGACACGAGAATCGATGTATACCATCAGATGATATGGACAGGCGTTAAACCGGAAATGAAGCAAAAGAAACGAAAGACAATTAAGAAAGTGAAGGCACCGAAAAAAGAAAAACTGAATTCTGTACCGCCCGGTATGAGGGCAAAGGAATTGATGTTATTCAGACGAAAACTACCCGTACCAAAACTTTGGTGTCCTGATCGATTTTAAAACCGATTAAATTTCATGTTACAATTTACTTTTTAATGCAGTATACGTTCCTTATAAAATCACGAACCCGCGACTAGGGTTGCCAACCATACTGTTAAAAACAGTATATTATACTAGTTTTTGGTCTCTAATACTGTTTACTGTTCATTAATAATGAAGTATCCGAAATACTGTTGTCACAACATATTCAAAAATACTAATGTCCAAAGCCAAAATAATCCAAACTGCAGATAATCTTTTAGTAAATACTGCAGCTGAATTTAAAATGATGTTTGCTGTCAATCCCAGCTGCCACGTAAATGAAAGCATATTGGCGTAACAACGGAAATATATAGAGTTCAATCAAAAATTTTCTTCCCATTTACTTTAGTTTGATTACGAAAGTGCAGAGATTTATGTACCTTTCGAAAATAATACTATATTTACAAGTTACCCTAAAAAATCCAAAAAATATGTCATCATCAGCCCATTTTTACCCCACTGCAGGGGCTTAGGCCTCCCCCAGGGTGAGGAGGGGGGCTTGAAGCTTAAGTCCACCACGCTGCTCCACTGCGGGTTGGGAACTGTGACGACCGCCATCTGTTGACAGCGTGATAGCCCAGAGCACAACGAATCTGTCTTAAATTTATAAGGCCCCACAGGGCCATGGTTCGAATCCGGGCGTGTACCAATGAGTTTTTCTGCCTTAAGCACACAATATCACTGACACCGTGCTTCGGAGGGCACGTTAAGCAGTCGGTTCCGGACGCTGTCAAAAAATATGTATTTTTAATAATTTTAAAATACTTATTTTATATACTATTATATAAAATAATTACTAATTTTTTTCGGCTGTTTCCTCGTGGTCCTACTGATTTGTCCTATTAGTAGGACCACGAGGAACTAGGCGTCCTCGTGGTCCTATCATTATCAGTCTGTCGCCCCGCTTATATGTAAACTGAAAGTACAATCATACTAAAAATTAAGTTCGAAGTACGAACAAAGAACAAATAACTAAATATTTAAATATTTTATTTCATTTCAAATAATCACTACATATAATAAAATAAAGTCACCCGTCGCAATGTCTGTCTGTCTAAACGCGATAAACTCAAAAAATACCAAACGGATTGGCATATGATTGACACCAATGAGCAGAGTAATTCAAAAAGAAGGTGCAAGTGTATAATTTATCAAAGTTTTGTGCAAATTTGTTGAAATATGACGATTATAGTTGAAGAAGTCGAAAAAAAAATCAAGATGGCTGGGAGCTTTTTTTGAAAACGCGGCTTAATCCCTTTGAGATATAACAAAATAATGTATGGAGGAACTGTTTCTCTTTTATAGAACTAAAGAAAAGTCCGCCATGGCATATGTCTATCTTTTGTGGATAGCTAAACCTATTTTTATCGCGTATTATATTTATATCTATCGCGAAATAAAAATATCGCACGACAAGCAAGCGAACGCTGCGTGCCGCGCCGCCCGGCCGCCCATACCGGACAATGCGACACGCGTCTTTAGGCTGAAGTTATCAATGTTGTATACAAAGAAATATTGTAGTTCTTATGAATTTATTCTTTATTTTTTCAAATATTTATAGAAATGGAAATAAAATACTTTAAAAATACTCCAAGTAGGATGAACTTATATTACATTTAAATTTAATTAAATGCGATCCGCATATTCAACGCAACAGGCTGATACTACACACCGACAGAAAAAACATTAAGGCTTCTATGCTGTGCTACCCGTGCGAAGCCAGGGCGGGTCGCTAGTTAATTATAAAACATAAATAGACCAAAAAGTTTTTGTGTTCAGAAATATTTTATAGAAATTTCGGGGGCGGTTGTACTTTTATACATACGGGATCATGAACAAAATATATTTCATTATTTTATTTCCGTAGTAGGACCACGAGGATGCCTAGTTCCTCGTGGTCCTACTAGTAGGACAAATCAGTAGGACCACGAGGAAACAGCCATTTTTTCTTCCGACCTAATTATACTGCATTTTCTTATAAAAACAGTTGGCAACCCTACCCACGACACTCGACTTATGCCTACTTTCGAATCCTCCATAAAGTTTGATTGTAACTGTACAAACCTGGTAATACCACGGGCAAGTCATGAATGTGATGTCTGTTACTGCCTTTAGAAGTTCAAAAAAAAGGTATGTTGTTATTAACATTAGCTGTCCGTCCATTAAATACAACTGTTATGTATTAATACAGTCTAGAATCATGCTGCAAGTAATTTTTCATAACAAACACAATGAGAAAACTTTATGAATGAAGACATACACTGTTTGGATTCATACGAACAATACTTCCGTTGTATAAATACTTAATTATAATATCTGAGACATCCCACACAGCGCCATCTAGTCCCAAAGTAAGCAAGTATTGCGTTTGTATTATAAGTACCAGACAATTGATACAAACCCTTAAATATTCTTTATAACACATATATATAAAGATACTTTTACACACAGACACGGAACAAATAGGCACATTCATGCGCACAATATTTGTCCGGGCGGGAATCGAACCCGCGACCCTTGGCTCCACAGTTGGGGGCCTCTAACCACTCGGCTAATCGGTCAGTCAATGACACTTATTTATAAAATTATAAAAATTGTCAGTTTATAATAAAACTAGTGAGATTGTAAACTTCATACTGGCTGATTTTAGGAAAATCATAATTTTTTGAGATTTTCATTACAGCTGGCCCGAACAAACCTATGTATTTCAATTCTGAATAAAAATTTAACAAGTATGTCATTTCGGAAAAATAACGTATTGCTTGAACTATGAACATTCAAATGCTTGGCTTGGACCAAAATTTTATAATATTATACAATACAACACAATAAGCCATTAAGTAATACATGTAGATGCAGTATGTACATGTAGAGATGGCGCCCCACGTATATCTCACTAATATTATGGATGTCAAAGTTTGTATGTTTGGATGGTTGTTACTCAATCACGCAAAAACGGCTGAACGGACTTGGATGAAACTTTACAGTAATATAGGTCATACATCAAAATAACGCATAGGCTACTATTTATCCCGGAAAAGGGCATGGTTCCTGTGGGACAACTGTTTTAACAATGAAAATGTTTATCAGATCGTTTTCGTGTGGGGGAGTGTAATTCGATTACATGTCCGAAATTAATGATGGCAGACGAAAGGCAGTGGTATCAAAAGATACAGGAGTTTGTGGGGCATGATACCAAATTGTCAAAATGTGCCCGTAGCTTTCGAATCAAACCTAAAATTGTGAAAAAAGACGAAATTTCCAGATTTTTCCGATAAAAAGTTGATTATTTCCAAAACGAAAGCCAATATCGAAAAAATTAAAAAAAAAAAGCTCCCGAAGCAGATAGATTGTCTACCGTTTGAAAAAAAAATTTTGTAATCGGTCAAAAACTGTGGGCTGGGCAATAGCCCTTTTCATGAATGATTATCAGATGTCAGCCCGGAGAGTGAGATTTGACTATATTTCAGAAAGCTATAAAGGTAGACGAAAGGCAGTTAGTATCAAAAGATGCAGGAGATCGCAGGGCATCGTATGATACCAAAGTTTTTAAAATTGCGCCATAACTTTTTTCGAATAATTTACTGAAATTGTTTGACAAAAATATGGTAAGTATAAGTATTGATTTTTGATGTTAATTTTCAAATGTCCTCCGATAGTTGCGAGAAGTGCGAAATCTGTATATTTTTTAATAAAACGGCGGAACGTATTTTGATGAAATATGAACGTATTTAGGTTAAAATTTGTCCCAAAAACACACGGTTCCCGTGGGACACCCTATTCTTTGTAACTTGTAAAACGTCACTTTCTTGTAATAAGCGTCATATTTTACTAAGGCCTTATATACACTAGCGGAACGGGTGGCGGAGCGCAACCCGCAAGAGACGGCGGCGGGTGACAGGTCCACCATCCGATGGTCTTCCCGCGGTTTGGACAGGTGTTTTGTCAGTTTAAAATGAACACTATAGACGTAGCATGTAATATTTACATATACATAAAAAGCTGCGATAGCACTTCAAATGATCCTATACGTCGGCCGCCGAGCGCAAAACTGAACAGGCGGCGGGGTGGATCAGCGGAAATCGCGGCGGAAACCGCTCTACCATTGCATTGCTGTAATGCGTAAAGAAACGGAGGTTTCATACAAATAATCAACAATGGCGGATATCCGTCTCGCCAACCGCTCCGCAAACCGCTAGTGCGTATAAGGCCTAATAGTTTTTAAAAATACCAACTTTTCGAAGATACATTTCAGTTTGACGCAACTTATCATCATCATCAACCCATTTTTATCCCATTGCAAGGGCTTAGGCCTCCCCCAGGGCGAGGAGGGGGGCTTGGAGCTTAAGTCCACCATGCTGCTCCACTGCGGGTTGGGAACTGTAACGAACGCCATCTATTGACAGCGTCCGGGACCGACTGCTTAACGTGCCCTCCGAAGCACGGTGTCAGTGATATTGTGTACTTAAGTCAGAAAAACTCATTGGTACATGATGCCCGGATTCGAACCATGGCCCTATGGGACCTTATAAATTTGAGACAGGTTCGTTGCGCTCTGGGCTATCACGACACTCGCTCTGGGCTATCACGACACTGACGCAACTTATAGTTACGTAAAAATAACTTGGGTCAATTACGTGTATGCGATACGTATTGTCCTTTTGTTTTATGATCAGACAATTTGTTTTGTATTTGCTTGACGACATTCTATCACTTGTATCAATAAAAAACACAAATGAAAGCTACAAGGCCGTGTACGAAAACCTTTTACATCGGGATTATTCAGAATTAAATGTAAAAATGTAATTGAAGCAATACTAAAAGCAATTATTATCAAAAAATCAAAATCTATGTTACAGTAATATTGACCAAAATCAAACAAAATTTAACTCTATATGATGAGCCTGGAACTAAAATGGTATGCTATGTAACATTTTTACCAAATTCCACTTTTATACATATTCCAACTTAAATCATCATCATCATCAGCCCGTGTCTCTCCACTGCAGAATATAGGCCTCTCCCAAGGCTCGCCACCACACACGGTCCTCCGCCTTTCGCATCCAACTACCCCCGGTATGGTGCTTCAGGTCATCTGTTCACCTGGCCGGGGGGCTTCCAACGCTTACAACGCTTAGAATTCATACACGCTTTTTTTTCATGTAATTCTAAAGTGGTCCAATTAGCTTTGGTAAAAATGTTACATAGACCACTTTAGTTCCAGGCTCGTCATATATGTACATATATTTAGAGAATAGCTCGAATAGATAGATGGACGTACATACAGACATATAAAAAGTAGTGTATGTCATTTTTGACCACTTCCTTTCCACATCTGTGAAGTTTCCTCAAAACGGTTTAGCCGTTTTGGAGATTCGCTTAAATAGACACACAGACAGATAGTATAATTTTATATATATAGCCTATAGCCTTTCTCAATAAACAGACTATCCAACACAAAAAGAATTTTTCAATTCGAACCAGTAGTTCCTGAGATTTGCGCGTTCAAACAAACAAACAAACAAACAAACAAACAAACAAACAAACTCTTTAGCTTTATAATATTAGTATAGATATACCATAGGTACGAATTGAGTAACCCACTTCCGCGTTTACCGTCTAACCACTCATACTCTAGCTAGCTGGTGCAAGATGGAAAGTTTCAGTTCGCGCGTAGGTATATGCGGTCACCCATCCAAGAACGACAACGACTGACGTTCCTTCACCCCAGTTATCGAAAGCAAATCGTCGTATACAAACTGCTGTCTGTCGATGAGAAGTATAATGAAATTCTTGTTCAATAATCTCATAATAATACGGTGCAATGAGAAAATTTTATGAGAAAATAAAAACAAACGCGGTCACCCATCCAACTCCTGACCGCAATGAAGTTATTTAACCTTGGTTATCGAAAGCGAAGCGGTGTATAGAAACTGCTACGACTGTATGCGAAATACCTACAATTAAATTCATGTTCAGTGTTCTCATTATAATAGGTAGAAACAACCTATCTATTTATCTATACAAGCAAATAATATTGTACTGTTTGTAGTTGATATTACAATGGAGATTTTTTTTATACTCAAGTTTATTTGCCCGTAATTAAACACACAAACACGCGTTAAAAAAAAAAATTCTGCTTGTGTGTTTGTTTTTTGCCGGGTTTTTCACTCGCAAGTAAAGAACTTATTAAAGAATATTACAAGTTATTTTCTATTCTGAAAATGTTTAAAAACTGTAAAAATTACGAAAACCAAGCGAACAAAGACGCAGGGGTTTATTAGTATTAGTAGTAATTTCATCATTTCATCGGGCCGTGTCTCTCCACTGCAGGATATAGGCCTCTCCCAAGGCTCGCCACCACACACGGTCCTCCGCCTTTCGCATCCAACTACCCCCGGTATGGTGCTTCAGGTCATCTGTCCACCTTGCTGGACTGTTAACGCTTCGCTTCCCGGTACGTGGCCTCCACTCGAGAACTCGTCTACCCCATCGGTTATCGGTTCTACGGCAAATGTGACCAGCCCATTGCTTGCCACTTTGGCTTGCTGATTGCTTCGGCTATGTCGACAACTTAGGTTCTTCGACGGATTTCAGTGTTTCTGATTTTAGCCATCAAAGAAATACTGAACATAGCCCACCCGCCATTAGTAATATATGAAAATATTATTGTTACCATTTTAGAATTAAACCAATTAAATGTAAAAATCATCTAGTTTGTACAAAAACTTAAAATTTGTGAAAAAAACGGTTTTTTCGACTGTCTTATATAATGGTTCTTTCAATAATTTTGAAGCCTTTGTCGATAAAACCTTATTTCTCACAAATTTTAGGTTTTTGTACATACGTTTCGAAACTGTTGAAACAGTTAATAATATCAGTTAATGATATTAAAGAGAAATGTTTTCTATAGTCGCATGTTATGTTTCATAACTGAAACGCAGAAATGTGATCATAAAAAAATTAAAATAATTTCTTTGTATGGTTGCTCCATCTATTATTAAATAGCCGTACTAGACTGTACGGTTGAAAAACAAAAACACTGGCTGGTTATCATTTTATGTAGTTCAATTATGTTTAGCATGCAGCACTTGTCAAATGTTAGCATTACGGACCACTAGATGGCACGCTTTACAATGTTAAATTATTTCCATTTTAATAAATATTATATATATTGAAATTTTTTTTTATGAAACCTACATTTAACAACAAAAAATAAAATTACTTTAAAATTATTTCTTGAAAATTTTGCCGGCTGTTCTCATTCTTTTAATGTACAGTTCCAATCAAACTTTAGGGCAGATGTGAACATAAGCATAAGTCGCGTCGCAGTAACCAGTTTTAGGTGTAGCGGAACGCAGTGACGCGAGGGATATATGACTGTACCTGCGCAAGCACGCTTATAGCGTTGTATTCCGATCCGCCATAAAGTTTGAGGCGAACCATACCTATTTTAAATTAATTTAACTTTTCATACGGAAGTGCCTGAACCTGATTTTAAAAACGCTGACATGTTCACATTTAATTGTCAGTGTGTCACACACATAATTTTCTTTTTCGATTTTTTAATTGTTACTCTATGACAGGTATCAATAAGCTACCTAAATAAAGTAGGTACACTGTGTACATATTGACATCCACACTGCTATACATACTTTTCCTAAAAAAAAAAAAACAGCCCACTTACCTGAATAGCTATTATTATGGTGTCATTTTGTACTGGACCGAATATATCTTCATTGTAAATAGTCTGAGCGTCGTTGTATTTCTGTATCAATTTTTTTATTTCAGTTATGTTCTTTAACCCTGCTTTGCTCTCCGTCGCGTTCACTGAAAACATTAAGCGATTAAGAATGCTTAAATTGATTTGATAGATCTTTTGTGACGTACACATCCAATAAGAAAAGATGAAATAAATAAAACTCTGAATAATGAGAATTCTGAAAACTTCGTAAACGAAATCGTGTGGATCATCATCATCATCATCAGTGCCTCTCCTTCAGCCAGTTATGCAACTGAAAGGTATAAATCCCGATATACCGAAAGGGGCGTGGTTATGGGAGGGAGTGTAGGTCGTCGCAGCTTGGAAGAGGATTGAGGGGATTTATTTATATCCGACCGGTTTACATGCAACCTAAACGAAATCGTGTGGATGTACAAAAACTAATTTTAACTAAAATCTTTTCGAATTTTGACGACCGCTTAGCCTAGTGGGTGGCGACCTTGTCTACGAAGCTGGAGGCCCCGGGTTCGAATCCCAGGTCGGGTCAGTATTTATATGATGAATATCGATACTGATACCGGGTCTTGGTTGTTATATGTATGTGTTGTTTTCGCTTGGTAGCCAAAACACGAGCTAATGCTTAGTTTGGGGCCAAGACGTTGTTGTGATGTAGACGTTATTTATTTATTTATAATTGTAACAATTAAATACTTCAAAAAAATCGAGTACCTACAGTCGGGTTCAAAATCATATTTTGTATTCCTAGTGATAAGCTTTCGCTTACCTAAAAGCTTAACTAACGAATGGACACCGAAACGATCGAAATAAATCACTTAACCTATTCACTACACATTAACCATATTTGGTCAGATTGAAAGTCACGATCCATTTAATTTAACAGACAATTGATTGATAATGATTGATGACTAGTTAAAAGGTTAAGCTGAAAACAAGAAAGTAGTGCAGGGGTACCGCATAACTTTATCTTCAATAACTGTGGTGAATTCGTACAATATGAACATTTTATTTTATTTCGGAACAGTGAGTGGTTCAAGAGTTAGAAGGAGAACATATTTAAGTAAAAAGCCTATTTTTGGCCGAATATTTAATGAACGAAACCTATTTCTGGGGGACCATCACAGAACATAATGATTTTAAAATACATATTCAACGACACCACACTCGAGAAAATAAGTAAACATATTTTTTTCTCACTTGCCAGCCTCAATATGAAAACCATATTAGAAAAAAAATCAAGATTTTAATAAGTACATATGCCTTTCAGCACCATAGCTCGAATGGTTTGCGAGTAAAACAGCTATGACCGACACACATGGACATGGAGAAACTATTAGTGTTCATTGCCGGAGTACCGTAAAAACACTTACCACTGTTATTTTTTGGCAGGACAGTTAAATATTTATGTAACTCAGGCGGTACCAGTGCCAATACTTGTTCCGATGTCTCGTTGCTGTTCATCAGCTCTTCTGTAACAAATACCAAAATAACAGGTTACTTATAAATAACAGTCTGTTTATTGACTCTTCATTGGTATGGGGTGTTTCAGGCAAAACTTTTGTAGATGGCGCTCTCGGCAATGGTACCTTGTTTACAAATTGTGACATTTATATTTTGTGAATATATTTTATTTTTGACGAAATGTTTTCAACGCTATCAGTCAGTAAATTAAAAGACGAATTACGTAAGCGGAAAGCATCATTGAAAGAAGAAAAAAAAGGTGAATTGATCGAGAGGTAAGAGATTTTAATGAAATAATGTCTTGTCAAATTTATATATTGATTTGATTAATTGTTATAGATTGGAGTATTTTGAACGCAATTATAACTTCGGTTGTTTAGCAAGAAGACTTATTAGATGATGACAAATTTCGTACACCTGCTGATAAAAAATGTTCAGAACACATATATTGACAAAGCCGTTGATTTCCATTTTTTCTCCTCAAAGCCTTTTCCCAAAGCTTATGGCGTTTTCCGTTTGTTGGAAAACAATGGACTCCTCTATTCTTACATTTTACAAAGCTGCACGCTACGGCGCCATCCCAATATTTAAGTATATATTCATAAAAAATTCCAACTTCTGATTGAAACTGACAGTTTGATTGAGTACCATCGCTCATGCGCCACCTAGCGAGAGAAAAGAGCAGTAATACACCTCTTTACAAAACAGCAAATGTCTAGTAGCCATAGTACAGGCTTGGCCTAGTTCAGGACTAGATTACCTTCCGTGTGTGACATGCTTAAGATATTATTATATTATCATTATAAACAGTAAATGCCGGATATCCAATTACATCCTATATAAATAAACATTTTCTTCGTAATTTACCTTAATTTTAAGCAATTGAGCAAAAGAGTAAAAAGTGACTTGCAATTTTTCGCTTTGGTCTGATGGCCCCACTGATCATCTCCACCAGTGGGGTCACGAGGACTTTCAGGTACTAATGTCTCCACTGTAGTAAGCCAGTGGAGCCATGAGGATTTGCTAATACTTATGACTCCACTCATATTGTATAAGCACTGATCGCTATTTAATATACTATGAGTACAACGTCAATTTGCTGTCAATATTTGTTGAAAAAATAATTGTCAATGGGAAAATCAATTTGCATTTGCTCGGATCTTGTGGAATGGAGCCAATTTCTGAAGAACAATTAGAATTAGTATATAGAAAAGGTGGAGAGGTACTATTTTACAAAAGTTACCTGTATTACAAGCATTGTTGCGGCTCCTGTATGGAGCCTAGCATCTCTATTATCAGAGAAAAGTAGCAAGTCTTTGTTTCTTATTTTCTATATGAGTGTCGTTCTTTCCGATAAGCTAGATCAGTAAGCTACTAGGTTTTTCTTTCCCTGTCATGCTCATAAAATTTTCAGATTATTTACATATTCAACACACTACCACAATGTCTGAAGACCAAGGTCTTCAACCAATGCGTCCTGCCTATAATGACATACGGTGCCGAAACATAGACTCTCATGACAGGACTGGTCCACAAATTTAAAGTCGCTCAGCGCGCTATGCTCGGTACAACAAATATTGACAGCAAATTGACGTTGTACTTATAGTATATTAAATAGCGATCAGTGCTTATACAATATGAGTGGAGTCATAAGTATTAGCAAATCCTCATGGCTCCACTGGCTTACTACAGTGGAGACATTAGTACCTAAAAGTCCTCGTGACCCCACTGGTGGAGATGATCAGTGGGGCCATCAGACCGAAGCGCAATTTTTTTATTTAAAAACATAATATTATTCACAACACAAATATAAAAAAAAACATAAAAATAGTGTTCGCGACAACGAGCAGAAGACCGAGCTACAGTCGACGATAGAGAATAAGCGATAGAATTTGTAATCAAATAGCATACGAGTTATACATTCTATGTTAAAAATTGTGAAAATTGAATAAAGATGGGCTATTGTCGTATTTTCCTTCCCTCCCACTACTAGTACTTGCTGAGAAATAGGGAAAAACGTGGAACGTTCGCCCATCGAGGGAAATCGGCTCTCGCTAGAGTACTGCCGCAGAGACGTAGCAAACGGCCAATCGGAGCTCTCTATGTGGTACTGCCTTCCGAGGGTGCCTCGTTTCTGATAGCTTTCGCTGTAGTATTGCCCTCGGAGGGTGCCAAAATTGGCTGAGAGCTCTGATTGGTCAACTGAAAACAAGCGCGAAAATCGCTGAAAACGCGGCAAATATTCGCAGGAAAACAGTAAATAATGAGCACATACAAATTATGTACAAATGGTGTATAAAAGGGGCGAACGATCCACGGTATCGACACTTCACTTCAGTACTCCGTTCATACGCGACTACTTCAAGAGATAGGACCATACAGGTTATAGATACCAAGTACTAGTACTAGTTGGCGGGAAGCTCTGCCCGAATCGATACTGGTATTTTAAATCAACCCTGCTAGAAAACCAGCACCCGGTACAACGTCGCCCACCGTGCCTATTCATAGTGGCTGGTTCGACGCGTACAAATAGCACAAGAAAACTGCAATAATCACAAAAAAGCGACATATATTAAAAAAACCAAAGAATATTTAAATTTTGGTTTTTGGAAATTTTCGGTTTTAATAAAACAACACGAGTTATCACAAAAAAAAGAAATAATACGGGACAAACATATAAAATAAACAAAAAAAAACCTGAGTCTGCTAAGTCATTGTTAATTAAGTTAGTGTCATTCAATACTAGATGCACTTGGTTAGTATCTGAAAAACAAAGAAAAAGTAACCAAAAACTTCGAAAAAGAAAAACATATCTTATGGTTAAAAAAAGGAAGAAAATTAGGTAGTAAAAAAGATAAGAGAGAGAAAGAAAATTTTCACTGTCGTAATGATACTTAAAATAACTAATAATGACACTCAGTTAAAAAAAAAGCTTAATACAAATCATAAAAATTAACCTTTAGTATATCATATATTTATTAAAATTAAAAAAAAAGTGATAATTCAATAATTCTTAGACGACCGCTTAGCCTAGTGGGCAGCGACCCTGCCTGCGAAGCTGGAGGTCCCGGGTTCGAATCCCAGGTCGGGTCAGTATTTATATGACGAATATTGATACTGGTACCGGGTCTTGGTTGTTATATGTATGTGGTGTCTTCGCTTGGTACCCAAAAACACAAGCTAATGCTTAGTTTGGGACCTAGACATTGTTGTGATTGTGGGTGTTATTATTATTATTATTATTATTAATTCTCAACCAATCTCATACGTGGTTGTAGGTGTCTTGCCAGAATAAACAAATTCAGTAAAACATGAGCGTTCACCACTTTTTTTAAGATGCTTAAGCTCACGTGGCTCACTCCTCGTTTTATGGGTATATTTCTACTAGACTAGAGAACTAGGCTTGGTGGCAGCATGGGCCAACAAGATTTTAATTATTTTTACGTTTCTTTTTTTTCTAACATTCATAAAAGACTTACCACTGTCCCTCTCCTGTGCGGTGTTGCTGGCCGACAGCATAATTTGTATCCATAGACAGAAGAGTCCAAGTATGAACAACACACGTAGAATGGCGCCATATTTGATGCGTGGCATCGTAGTTTTATCATTCAACGTTAGATGGCGTTATTAACATTTTGTTTAATTTGTTTATCACTAAGTACATATTGTATATATATATATATATATATTATATATATTTTTTCAATTTAGTGCGACTGCAAATTTTCTTTCTTGCCACGACATAGTTGAATCTGCAAAAGAAATTGTTTTGATTAATAGTTGATAGCAATAACTAATAACAGCTAATACAAATGCCCTTTAATTGTGTTGACAAATCATTCAAGTAATAATAACGCATGGAGATCTATAAAAGTTTTAAGTGTTTGAAATCACTACGTATTATAAAAGGAAGTCCTCCCGTCGCGTCTGTCTGTTTGAACGCGATAAGCTCAAAAACTACCGAACTAATTTTCATACGGTTGTCACCAATGGACGGAATAATTCAATACAAAGGTTTATGTATAAAATTCATTAATGTTCTATTTAAATTGGTTGAGACATAACGATTATTGTTGAAGATGTCGGAAAAAATCAAGCCGACTGGTAGCTTTCATCGAAAACGCTGCCCAATCCGTTGGAGATATAACAAAACAACGTAAGAGGTATTGCTCCTATTTTATAGGACTAAAGAAAAGTCCGCAATGGCATATGTCTATCTTTTAAGCATAGCTTACTATACCTATTTTAATGTTTAAAAAAAATTTACCAATAATGTGGTAACTGGAAAGCTATTCACATGATTACGTAATCTGAAATTGCGGGGCTCAATACTGAACGGAAAATGTTTTCTCGAATTATGAAAAACGAAAACCGGCTAAGTGCGTCGGACCATTTACAGTGAAGGGTACCGTGGAGAGATGATAAGTTTCAAAAGAAATATCTCAACAACTACTCAATATATATATTATTTTTAATGGCCTATTTATAGATACCCTAAACCTTAATATGCGCTGGAATTCATTTTTTCGTGATTTCACTACACCATCTATTGTATGTTTCAGAAAATTATACATCCATTCCATGTGTGTTCCAAACATCTATACATATAGTGCTGCGTCCGGTTAAATGAGTGTTGTAGACGGACGGACCGGAGAAAATTATAAGGGTGAAATTTTTGACATTTGGCCACGGAACCCTAAAAAGGAAATAAAGTGAACACTACCCGCTTATCGCGACTGTCATGTCATCTCTACACGGGAAGTTTCATATGACTGTTGTAAAACATTATTACTCTAACTAACCACGTCTAGGCGTATCAGAAAAAAACGCATCTACCTTAAAATTCGAATTCAAATATTACAAGTTGCAGTACTGATAAACGATTACGCACACTTCCAGCTTGTCGTAACTAACATGACGTTTCTATGAAATCAAGGCTCGTAATGGTCGCTCCAATCTCTATCACAGTAATTATCGTGAAGAGAGAGTTCCGAGCGCATGCAGTAACTTTTATTCAGCCAATTAGAGACTCTAATTTCACGGCATATTTAGGCTATTAAGTCATTTTTTTTTTTGGCGAATCGGTTATGTCATCAGAAAATAGATTGGATCAACTTTCACTCGCTGTGGATGGACTACTAAATGAGTCTACCAGAACTAAGACAAAAAAAAAGTTAAAACTGCGTGCACTTTTTTAATATGTGCGTTAGAAAAGTTCGAAGTTATCTCCTTTGGAATGATTGAAAAACTAAGGTACGTAGATATCCAGTTGTAATAATAAAAATATGAGTAAGAAAAATATACGCCGAAGATAAAATATACGCCACTTGATATTTTGAAATATTCACTGTAAAGTAGAATTTTGTTCGTACTGAAAACATTACTAGAAAAGAAATAAAGATTCCAAAATTACATGTCACGTGTATTGACGACCGCTTACCCTAGTGGGTAGCGACCCTGTCTACGAAGCTGGAGGTCCCGGGTGCGAATCCCAAGTCGGATCAGTATTTATATGATGAATATCGATACTGGTACTGGGTCTTGGTTGTTATATGTACCTATGTGGTATCTTCGCTTGCTACCCAAAACACAAGCTAATGCTTAGTTTGGAGCCTAGACGTTGTTATCATGTGTTCCTTATTATTATTGATAATTAAATTTTTTTACAATTTAGAATGTACATTAGTACATATCTATAAACATACAATTAACGTGCTTATTCATAGACTATGGGGCGGTCTTCCGGGTGCTCAATTAGTTTCCACCCATCAGTTAAAACGCTGTCTGTAAATTGAGCTCTTTGTGATTAAAAAATATCATAAAATCCATATAAATTACCGACGTGAAAAAAATATAAGCTAGTATTGATCGTATTAGCTGAGCCATTGGCCGCGTGGTTAATGACCCTAGCTGCGGAACCAAGGGTCGCCGGTTCGATTCCCGCCCGGGACAAATATTTGTGTGCATGAACATATTTATTTCGTTCCGGCCCTGGGTGTACAATATTTATATATGTATATATTATTTAAAAAAAAAATTTAAGTATATACCTATATCAGTTGTCTAGTAACTCATAACACAAGCATAATACTTGCTTACTGTGGGACAAGATGGCGCTGTGTGAGATGGTCCATGTAGTGTAAAACTGTAAAAAAAAATCAATGGGTCCGCCATTTTGTTCACGTTATCGATCGGTATGAGCAGCTCCATCCTGATCATTATGCTATCTAAGCCCCGCCATAATTTAATATCAACTGGTATGAAACCCGCGACGAATCACTACAAATTTCATTAGATGCATAGAGTGAGAAGAATAGACTGTGGTATAAGGAGTGTGACCTACACCTTTTTCTTGCGGATGAAGCATACATTTTAATGTACGTAATTGATTTAGGATAGCGTGTCGTGATAGCCTAAAGCGCAACGAACCTGTTTCAAATTTATATGGCCATAAGGCCATGGTTTGAATTCGGAACGGAGAGCACGTTAAGCAGTCGGGCCCGGGAGCTGTCAATAGATGGCTGTCTTTACAATCTCCAACCCGCAGTGCAGTAGCGTGGTGGACTTAAGCTCTAACCCCCTTCACCCTGGGGGAGGCCTAAGCCCCTGCAGTGGGGTAAAAAAGGGCTGATGAAGTGAAGAATTAATTTAGGTATTCAAATTTGAACTTTAACATAAAACAATAAGATTTACTGTATACTTACTGTAAATGAAATGTATTTATCGACGGCAACGACATCTAGTGTGATTATTTCAACATTCCAGCGCTAGAAACACAAAATCTACTATGAATGTTCACCGCGTCGCCAATTTGTGAAGCGCTTAATTCCTAATATTGGTGGCTTTGTTGTCACCTTGTACTGAATATTATGCCCATCTTAGTCACGATAAAATAAAATAAAATTAAAGCTATCTACCGGCCAACTGGGTTTAGGTACGTATTGCGCTAATACTTAGTCGAAGCGATCGATCCTCTGAATTGTAACCATAGATATAATAGAAGCAAGCCAATCCGAAAGCGGGCCTCAACAGAAAGAGACAGAATGACTATACTTCGAATTATACTAAGTCCATCTTCTTTATTTTGACTTTTTTGATTTGACTTATTTGAGTTTTTCACTTAGTTAAAATGAGAAGAATGTGTTATTAACAAAAAATAAAAAAATACACCTCCCGGATACTGGTCTATATCGACAGCGGAACCGATTCTATATGTTTTTTCATACTTACTTCATCAGAAGTTGGCATGCAAATCGATTGTCGGGTTTCCCGACGCGCGGTTAATTTTCCCATTTCACGGGTAATTTGCAGCTAATTTACGGCTAATTATCCAACACTTTATTGGTTTGCATGCCAAATTTTCCATGCCAACTTCAAATAGGTAGTTAGCATGGCTATGCAATTGAGTGTTATAATTCGGACGATTGCTTCGACTAGACGATGCGATAGCACAAGGCCCATATAGACTAAATTAACATTTTAAATTTGACTATTTTGGGTCGATAAGTCAAAATAAATTTATTCAATAATTTCACCACCTATTTAACATGTTTTTCTTAATTGTTTTTTTTGTCGTTGATGTCATAAGACGTTGAATTAATTTTTTCATTAATTTCTTTTTAAAGATTAATAGGTCAACACTGAGATATTTATGACCAGAAGACGAGGATAATGAAAAAGCGACCTTCTCGTACCTGCACAAGTTATGTTAGGAAAATTTGGCTACCGTCTCTTGGTCTACGAAAGACCAACTACTTCGGAACGCAAACGATTCCATGCCATTGCAAACGGAAATCATAATCGTATCCGTTGTGACTTGTGATTGGGTCGATGCATTATTAAGCATCCTTTGTTTGAAAATTCAATCCGACATAATTCATTACTATGACTCGTTGAATCACATGTTACAAATTCCGCGTAGGCGTATAATACATTGGTGTCAATAGAAAGCGGTCGTTACAATCCGCCAACTCGCATTGTAGTAGCATGGTGGATTTAAACACTAAGCCCCTCATCTTGAGGGGAGACCTGAGCCCCTGCAGTGGGGTATAAAAAGGTCTGATGGAATGGTATAATACATGCCCTCAAATACACTCAGGTGTCTTTTCGAATAGAAGCGAAAGAAAATAGGCGTGAATCGTATTGTGCTTTGGAGTCCAAAGTAATTAACATACTTGTAATAACAATATCTGGGACATTCCACACAGCGCCATGTAGTACCAAAGCAAGCAAGTATTATGCTTGTATTAAGAGACACTAAGACAACTGATATACTTCGAAAAAAATCTATGTATGTAAATATTATAAAGATTATTTAAGTATTTATATCTGTTGTCTGGTATCCATAGCACAAACTGCGTGAAATTTTCGTATAAAACCTTACTTTCCGCACGTGTATCTTAAATAACTATTATAACATATGTTACAAAGAGGAAGGACTTGATTTTTGTTTGTTACGAATAAACTCAAAAACTACGTATATGATTTAAAAAAATCATTCACCCATAGAAAGCTACATTATCAGCGAGTAACGTGGGCTACATTTTATTTTCCAACAAGCTTACCGCCCTCGTCTCCGTCCGCTATAATTTTTTTATATCTCGGAAAGCGATCAAAATGGTCACTTTGATTCACAGACCAGTCAACCTATAGACCACGCTTTAATAAACGTCAGTACGAAAACGAAATCGCCAAAAAGTGGCGGGGTGCGGGGAGAGGTCGGCTAGTTTTCATTGGCTCGTTCAAAATTGACAATTTAATGGCTTCCGACGTGCTTCCAACTGACGGCTCACTAGTGACGTAGTTATGTAGTGTCACTACATAGCCTTGGCGAATGCTACTCCCTGTCAAAGCGTGGTCTATAAGGTTGACTTGTCTGTGCTTTGATTAGACCTTTATTTGAACAATTACTTTAATCCTAAAAAATTAACTATCACAATAAACATTACTGCAAACCATAGAAACTACTATCCTGAACTCTCACAGGCTTACAACCAACCCTACTCTAGTCGTATCTATCATTACACAGTAATAATCTTCAAATTGTAAATACGATGCGTAAGTGATCCCGGGACACGACCACCTCCCGCCACGCACACGCCTTGGCCTTGCCCTTTTGCGATCTACATACATACGCTTGTGCCTTATTCCACTCAAATATGACAATAATAATAATAATACATGGGACTTCCCACACAGCGCCATCTAGTCCCAAAGTAAGCAAGTATTATGCTTGTGTTATGGGTTACTAGACAACTGATATACATACTTAAATATTCTTTATAATATATACTTATATAAATATTTTTTTTTATATATATAACAACCAAGACCCGGTACCAGTATCAATATTCATCATATTAATACTGACCCGACCTGGGATTCGAACCCGGGACCTCTAGCCCCGTAGGCAGGGTCGCTACTCACTAGGCTAAGCGGTCGTCATACCTCACAATACCTCACAGGGTTGCTACCCGGTAGGTAAGTCATAATCGACGCATCACATAATTTACTATTAAAACAAGCGCGCTGCGACATATAGATATAAGTTTATAAGCTGAAGAGTGACATAGGCTACTTTTTATCCGTTCCGTTCCAATGACTCACCAGCCAGCAGTTCCGCTGCAAGGACGCGGAGGTCCAAGACATCAGTGAGCCATAGTAGATAGAACGGAGTGTAGGTACGAGTATGCTGCAATTGGGATATAGGAATGACAGGTGTTTGAGCCGACCCGAATACCAGCATCGTGAAGTCAGCATGGGGAAGATAGATACTGTGACCGGCAAACAACTTGAACAACGACCTTGAATGCATAGAAACGAAAAATAGGCCTGTTTGATGGTTATTTATTAACTTATTTTAATTGTTAATTCACCAATAAGGATGTCTGTTTTAATTTTCAATGAAACAATATTTTTGCACGTAAATTTACATGCGCAAACTTTCTCCCACCACCTCATAAGATACCCAAGTTGTTTACCGGTGACTATACTACAGCATAGGCTATTTTTTATCCCGGAAAAAGGGGTCCCGGCACAACTGTGTAGTCCATGCGAACGGTAAGCAAGCATTCTATATTTTTAGAAATATTCGCATACCCTGCAATGATTCTAGCCGTATTGTACTAAATCTATATCACAGAACAATAGTACATACAGTACGGAACCTAACCGGGCTTGATGAAATCGCATTTGGCCGATCCTAGAGGGCTTGACGAGCAGATGTTTTCGAATATAGGCATTAAAATTCCAGATGTCTAACACCTCGTTTCCACCAAGCATAATACACTGTATTATACTGACATATCCATAATGTATCACTGTCTCATACAGTGTATTATACTTGGTGGAAACGAGGTGTAAGCTTCGAAGATAAGGCTGAGTCAATAAAATATCGTGTTATCTGTTTTACTTATATACTTATCGCAATGATAAGCACGTGTGATATGAGATCCTCGTGTTACTAATATGAAAGGTTACTTGTCTGTTTGTATACATGAC
This sequence comes from Luffia ferchaultella, assembly GCA_949709985.1. NCBI lineage: Eukaryota > Metazoa > Arthropoda > Insecta > Lepidoptera > Psychidae > Luffia > Luffia ferchaultella. Next base: position 8,215,285 of record OX453268.1, read on the forward strand.
GTCATAAATAAAACTTTATTACAATGGTCTTTTTTCGTATGACCGCAAATTGAGATACATGTATAATACCTGGCTATATACGTAGGAATAATAATAATAATAATAATAACGTATACAACACAACAATGTCTAGGCCCCAAACTAAGCATTAGCTTGTGTTTTGGGTATAATTCCAATCAAACTTTATGGCGGATCGGAATATAACGCTTTATGCGTGCTCGCGCAGGTTCACTCATATGCCCCTCGCTCCACTGCGTCCGGCTACACCTAAAACTGGTTACTGCGACGTGACTTGTGCCTATGTTCACATCCGCCATAAAGCTTGATTGGAACTGTACCAAGTGAGAACACCACATACAATAACAACCAAGACCCGGTACCAGTATCAATATTCATCACATAAATACTGACCCGACCTGGGATTCGAACCCGGGACCTTCAGCTTCGTAGGCAGGGTCGCTACCCACTAGGCTAAGCGGTCGACAGAATGGAATTTGTATACCTACATGACATCATAAATAAAACTGTATTACAATGCACTTTTTCATGTAGACATGGTGGGGTGACCGCAAACTGAGATACATGTATAATACCTAGGTATATACGTATGTCACAGTGAATGTTTGAAATATAATAATTGAAATAAATAATAATAATAATAATACCTCGGACATCCCACACAGCGCCATCTAGTTCAAAACTAAGTAGAGTTTGTACTATGGATACCAAACAACTGATACAAATACTTAAATTGAATCAATTCATTTTGACTTTCAATAAGTGTGTTTAAACATCTTAAATTGAATATTTTTTTTTTAAAGTTTGAATTTGAATAAATAATCTTTATAATATTTATATATATAGAATTTTTTTTATACCCAGACATCGACCCAGTAGACATGTCCATGCATACAAATATTTATCCCGGGCGGGAATCGAACCCGCGACCCTTGGCTCCGCAGTTAGGGTCTTTAACCACTCGGCCAACCGGTCATCATTGTATTTTCGAAACGAGCATAATGTTTCTAGTTTCGTTGACAGCAAGATTTCGACTACTATGGGTGACTATTCTGATATGTTCCCGGTTGTCGGTTATACACCGTTTTTCAAGAATGCTATTACGCCATACAACTGTTTTTTGTCTGTTTTCGCCAGTTTATTGTAGTATTGTCATTAAATTCTGCCCGTGGCTTCGCCTGCGCGGACGGACGTTACGCCCTTGCAGTCGTTTTCCACTAACACCACTACTGTTATCATTCCTTCTCACTTCATTCGTCTCTCTGTTACAATATGTACTGATTGTTTCCCTCTATCATTCCCACTCGCATTACCATTTCACGAATATATCCTATAGCGTCCCGCCCCGGTTTCGCACAGGCCCTTTCCCCCCTCCCCCATCTTAACCTTCCCACCGTCCCGCGGTGGGAAGGTTAAGATCCCACCATCCCACCACCATCAGTAGGCCGAGTTGTTATGCCGGACGATCGCCTAAAAGTTATTTTTCTATTCCTCGGGAATATAATTTTTTTCTGGATAAAAGGTACCCTATGTTCTTTTCTGCACCCCCGACGTGTATGAAAATTTTATGATGATTGGTAAGATAGTTACAGGCGTGAAAGCGTAACAAACAAACGAACGAACAAACAAACTCACTTTCGTATTTATAATACTATTTAGGATTTCAACAAGAATATAGTTATTGCAAATATTATTTGTAATACTCAAAATATTTAATACTATAGATGTTTGTACATATATTAAAGACTAGCTTTCCGCCCGCGGGCTTCGCTCGCGTTGACCACAGTTGTACTGGGACAGTTAAAGTAACGCGACGCTCCAGAACATTGTAACACTTTCTAGAACATTCTGGAACTTAACTGCCTAAGAAATCTCTATACCTAATTTGTCTATACCTAATGTCTGCATAGTTTCCTTAAAATCTCGAAAAGTTTAGCTTGAACCATTTAGACAGATAAACAGATAGATAGATAAACAAACAAACAAACAAACAAACGAACAAACAAACAAAAAGTAGCGTACTCTCCTCCTCCTCACTCACTCCTCACACCTGTCTTTTCACGTCTGCGAAGCTTCATTAAAAATGGATCAAATGTTTTAAAGTTTAGCTCAAACAGATAGAGAGACGGCCAGACAGACAAACAAAAAGTACTGTATGTCACTCCTGACAATCTTTTAAACATATATTTTAAAGTTTCACTGAATTAAGTTCAGCCTTTCGGAGATCAGTTCGAACAAACAGACGGACAGACAGACAGATAAACAAAAAGTGTTGTATGTAATTCCTGATAATCTTTTTATTGTATCTATGAAGTTTCATTGAAATCGGTGCAGCCGTTTCGAAGATTAGCTCGAATAAACGGACAGACAGACCGATAAAAAAAAAATAGGTCATGTGGTCACATAGATCTCGTCAAAACATAAAGTTTGAATACCAACACGATAGGTCTGCGATTGATGGTTTCGAAAATATAAGCTTATAAGAATTTGGTCACGTGGTCACATAGATCTCGTCAAAACATCAAGTTTGAGTACCGACACGATAAGTCTGTGATTGATGGTTTCGGAAATATAAGCTTTTAAGAATTTGGTCACGTGGTCACATAGATCTCGTCAAAACATCAAACTTGAGTACCAACACGATAGGCCTGCGATTGATGGTTTCGAAAATATAAGCATTTAAAAATGTGGTCGCATAGATCTCGTCAAAATATCAAGTTTGAGTACCAACACGATAGGTTTGCGATTGATGGTTTCAAAAATACAAGCATTTAAAAATGTGGTCACGTGATCACATAGATCTCGTCAAAACATCAAGTTTTAGTACCGACACGATAGGTCTGCAATTGAAGGTTTCGAAAATATAAGTATTTAAAAATGTGGTCACGTGGTCGCATAGATCTAGTCAAAACATCAAGTTTGAGTACCAACACAATAGGTCTGCGAGTGATGGTTTCGAAAATATAAGGTTTTAAAAATTTGGTCACGTGGTCACATAGATCTCGTCAAAGTATCAAGTTTCAGTACCAACACGATAGGTCTGCAATTGAAGGTTTCGAAAATATAAGTATTTAAAAATGTGGTCACGTGGTCGCATAGATCTAGTCAAAACATCAAGTTTGAGTACCAACACAATAGGTCTGCGAGTGATGGTTTCGAAAATATAAGGTTTTAAAAATTTGGTCACGTGGTCACATAGATCTCGTCAAAGTATCAAGTTTCAGTACCAACACGATAGGTCTGCGATTGATGGTTTCGAAAATATAAGTTTTTAAAAATTTGGTCACATGGTCACTTAAATCTCGGATGCTGGACAATATATTTCTGTGACTCATAGGTTCGGAGATAGGTATTAACTTACTGTTGTATTATATTTAATTAAGTACAATATTATTCGTGCAAATAAAGAAGAAATTTTGTAATGGCGGCACACGTTGTGTGTACTATAGTGACAAAACAACAATCAATATTTTTTTTTATAAATTAATTAATTAATTCACTTGAGTGCAACGCGACAGTCTTGTTTGGCAAGGACTTTTTAAACTATGGCTTAAAAGATACGCCTCCCCTCCCGCGCTTACCTCAAAATTGCTCTGTCTATAGGCCTTCACCCAACCTCTGTATGTATTTCCTCTGTGGTATAATGCTTCCTATCTCATTTTCTCACTGACAGACAAACAAAAAGCAGCCTATGTCACCTTTGATAATACCCTCTGCACGTCTGCCAAGTTTCATTGAAATCGGTTCAGCCGTTTCGGAGATCAGCTTGAACAGACAGATAAACAAAAAGCAGCCTATGTCACACCTGATAATACCCTCTGCACGTCTGCCAAGTTTCATTGAAATCAGTTAAGCCGTTTCTGAGATCAGCTCAAACAGACAGACAGATGGACAGACAGACAGATGGACAGACAGACAAACAAAAAGTAGCCTATGTCACCCGCGGTAATGCCCTCTGAACGTCTGCAAAGTTTCATTGAAATCGGTTCGGCCGTTTCGGAGATTAGCCGGAACAGACAGACAGACAAACACTTCAATTTTATTAATATAGATAGATAGAAGATATAACGTTTTGCCCGTTAAAAATGTTAAACTTTCTATGGCTGTCATTTCTTAGGTACTGATTTTCAAAAAAGTGGCACGGTGCAGATACAGTTATATCATTTTTGTCCAGACGCTCCATGCTGGCCATAGATCTCCTTCTAGATCTCCATTACACGCGGTTATGGGGTATGTGCTATACAACCGTCGGCGGCGGCACCTTTACCAGATATCAGTCCACCTAATATGGGCTGTCGTTTCAAGCTCTGAATTTTATCACATACTCATTGGGCATGGCCTCCCAGACCTTTCAAGTTCTAATATTTAAAAATAATAAAAACTTTTTCTCGGGACACAAAAGTAACATGTTTTACTAAAATTTTTAAATATGGTGTCATAAAGTATGTATTACCGTGGGGATGCGCGGTCGGCGGCCGCCGGCAGGATATCTCTCCATAATACACCCGCAATCGCTCCATTCACGTAAGTAGTTATTTATATTTGACTTCATGACTATGTTATATTAATAATTATTATATGAAAAATGTTTTAATGGGGCCTTTTGTCCGTTTTTTTTTTAAAGTTAGACTTTAAATATATCTAATGTCCAAATCTCCCTGTATAAGCACCAGGACATAGTGGAACACAAAACACATTTACATAATAATAATATCTGGGACATCCCACACAGCGCCATCTAGTCCCAAACAAAGCAACGCTTGTATTATAGGTATCAGACAACTGATACACAAACTTGAATATTTCTTAAAATACATATATAGATATTTTATAGTCAGATACAGAACAAATAAACATGTTCATGCAAACATATATTTGTTCCAGGCGGGAATCGAACCCGCAACCCTTCGCTTCGCAGTTAGGATCTCTTTCCACTCGCCCAAACAGTCAGTCAGTAACATTATGGTGGGATCAAACCAAATTATAAGAATCTACATCTTGCATAGTGGCAGATGACAACCACTGCTATTGAAAAGCTCTATTCTTTCTATTATATTCTATTCGCCTCTATTTTCTTTTTACAACAAACATACATTTTACAATAGACAACCTTGGTTCGCCTCTGTGTCCATTGTGTTTTAAAGCGTAAAGGACATAATATTGTTTTCTTACAACAGTATTCTGCAGCATTTTTTCTAAAGACTAGAGTTCGAATATCACATCGGAACAACATGTTGAGAAAGCTATGATGGCATGTTGATGTGTTTATCTATATACTTGTCGGAATATTTTTATAACACTGGCTTTAATGTCGACGCTGTGCTGAATGAAACGCATCAATTCTTTTTATAGTCCAGGAGCCCACAAAACGGTCATGACTTTTTCAAAAAATACTCTTTTAATAATTGATTTGGTGCGTTTCGTGCTGCACTGTCGTCGGTTCCATGGTTATGAGACGGAAATTTCACAATATAGCCATGTTGAGATATTTAAAAAACATAACGCCATCAAAATCAAAACACTTATTCTGTTTACAAAACACGTCGTGCAAGAACATGAAGTACTAAAAGTAACAAAAGTCACGTATTTAAATATGTTAAGAAGATTATCTCCAAAAGATAAGGCACGTAATAGTACAAAGTTGTGTAATAGACATTATGTGCATACCATGACGACCGCTTAGCCTAGTGGGTAGCGATCCTGCCTACAAAGCTGGAGGTTCCGGGTTCAAATCTCAGGTCGGGTCAGTATTTATATGATGAATATTAATACTGGCACCGGGTCTTGGTTGTTATTTGTATGTGGTGTCTTCGCTTGGCACCCAAAATACAAGCTAATGCTTAGTTTGGGACCTAGACGTTGTTGTGATTGTATGTGTTATTATTATTATTATTATTATTATTATTATTATTATTAATATCTGTTTAACAAATTTTTGGTATACAGTAGGGTCTTGCTAGTCTGAACCTCCGCTTATTCGGTGATCAAGGTAATCCGGACGGGCGGGGTATACTGGTCCGGAGTGTGAAAAAAGAGTTACAAACAGCCCTTTTCAGGGTTTCACTACATTCACTAGTAGCTTCAAATGATTGTTTCAATTTCATATTCGATCAAGTGAAAACACAAGAAAAAATAAATAAAATATTTTAACCCTCTCAAAGGCAAAGCCGACCGAAAACTGCCGAAAAGGATTTCAATTGCTATGTGTTAAAAAGCTTCAGTTCTAAATGACTGTTTAGGTTAAACCTTGACAGCTCGTAACAGTCTTGGGAAAAAAATTAACAAATCAAGTGGTTAGAGACCCTAACTGCGGAGCCGAGGGTCGCGGGTTTGATTCCCACCCAGGAACACCCCGCGGGAATCGAACCCGCCATCCTTGGCTCCGAATTTCAAACAGCTATTCGCGCTACCTGTGTTCTATTACTACCCAGTGACGTTGCTATTAAGATTAGACGTTTGGTATTTCAGCTGCATAGTACACCACAGTGTGACCATATTTAGTAGAATTTTACGATTAATAGTTTTAAGACTTCAAATAAAAATTATAGGTACCTAGGTAAATAGTTTTCAAAAATCAAATCAAATTTTTTATATATTTCATCTTATTTATTTCTGTCTTCGTCTTTTCGGATCTCTAACAATAATGTGTATTTGAATTTTTCTGCAATTGGACAATGGCAAGTCTCTATTCGCTCAACCATCATCATCCACAAAATAAAAATTAAAGATATGTAATTTCATTTTCTTTTTTTTGTCATATACAAAATGTAGTTTTCATTCAATGATTCTACAAAGTCAACACTACCAGCTCTGTCATTACTGCTCAGATCCTGAACATCCAATTTTAATAGCAACAAAACCGGGTAACACTTGTCCTTGTTGCTTTGATAACATTAAAGATACAAGAGACTGGTGCATTTCAATGTTTATTTTTCTGAGGAATTTCAAACAGAACCAGTGAAGCTCATAATATTTTGTGACGAGAAACAATTGTTTTTAAACTTTACGCCAATGATAATTGTATGAAATATGAAAATATAATGAAGATATGCAATTTCTTATTATTTGTTGATACAATTTTTTTTTTAATTTATTTGATAAAAACAAAGTTAAACAATTTTTACATTAACAATTAAAAGACAAAATTAATTTAAAAATTTGAAAAAAACGACGACGGATGTAAAAGTTGTAATCTAGATACTTGATCTTGTTATATGTAGACATTTTTACCCTGGACGTTATATTGGACGGAACAGTAGTTCAAACTCGAAAAATTTGACCTCTGGAAAAGTAACTTTATGAATGAAGGTCATACAAAAGTAGTGAATTTGTACTAAGGCCATCTGTCAATGATTAGGACAACAATGACCTGATTAAGAAACAGAAAATTTTGATAAGAAGTACAAAATACACATAGGTACAAGAGAAGACTAGAACTTAAGAAAAAAGATTCACCTAAAGCCACCTACTAAACAATTGTTTTAAACTTGAACTAAAGTAGAACTAGAGGCTGCTATCATTCGAAAAGGTCAAGCAAAAACTGTGTCTATCATGGACCCAGAAATAGGATTGCAAGGTTGGTGAACTGATACTCTGCTGATCTCAGCTTCTTTGGAGGATGCTTTTCGTTGTTCTAAACTGATAATAAAAAATTACTATGTGTTAAATCTGTATAAAAGTATTCACGTCATGTATAATGAGGTGTATAAATCTTTTGTAATTCGTGTTTATTCATTTACTTGTTTAACAAGTATGTATTATGCCAATTGGCATAAATAAATAAACAGATGGATCTAGGAAAGAGTCAACCAAGCTTTCCTGGGTATACATACATACTTAAAATGGAGATAGGTAAACAGATCCTTCTCACTTGGTAGTTGTGCGAGTGTATTCCAGGAGGAGGTCTATGCCATTATGGAATGCACTGAAATAGTTAAAGAGGCTCTGACAGGTGACAGTACCAAGATAGTAATATACGGCGAGCATAAAACAGCACCCAATAAACTGGCAGAGAAGGCAGAAGTATCAGTCGCTTGGGTCTTTGATCATCAGGGCTACAAAGGGAATGACAAAGCAGATTAATTAGCTAGAAAAGGAGCAAATCAAACCTTTGCAGGACCAGAACCTAGGTTACCAATAACACACAATATTACAAAAGAATCATCCCATAGGATAGATTAAAGGAGGATCAAATCTTAGTTGGAATAAAGTAGATGGTACTATAGTAGGTAACATACCTAATGTTTTTTCAATAAAGTGTAAATATTTACTCACAGTTAGCTCATTCGACATCACTTTCCTTGGCCCAAAAACCTAAAAAAGGCTATTACATAAAAAAAAGAAACTAGTTTTCCACTGCAAGTTTGTCGTAACACCACTAATTATTATTCAAATTTAAAAATAGAATGCATAAATTATCGACTACATTAATAACGTTATTTTATAACAAGTTTTTTTTTTATCACACTCACTAAAAGTTCTGAAAAATTGTAATAGTTATTTGCTTTCAGTCACATGACTTTATTGATTTGACATTATAAAAAACAATTATATTGTTTTCAATGTCAATCACATGCCGCCACACTATTTTTTTGCCGCAATGTGAAATTTAAAAAAACCAGCAATACACCACTATGCACGTACACATCAACTTGACTTTTGATTTGATGACTGAACTGAAACAGTCTGAAAGAACTCTGACTGACTCACTCAGACTGATTCGGTCTAACTTGTTCTGATTCTGACACTCGTGTCATGACCTCGTGATATAAACTCTGACTCTGACTGAACTGAATGAAATGATTAGTCTAGGTCAGTCTAGGTGTGATCGTTGCAAGGACGAACCGTTTTAAAAAGACCGTTCAGTGTTCCGCGATGAATGACGATAGAACCATTTTACCGTTTTACGTTTCATTCTAAAGCAGTCTTCTTCGCGAAACCAGTTCTCGGATTGTTTGACGCGAATTTGTACTTTAATTTAATGTTTATAGAGCCTAGAACATAATGAGATCATTGCGACGTCGTCGGCTCGTCGTTTCTCCGTTAGTTTTGGTCTTTGATATAACAAAATAATCTTTATACAACAATTATACCGTCGAATATCGTGTAAGACAACTTATTTTTTCAAATGTTTCGTCTCGTTCGCAACGCGTGATCATCTGATCATATGTATCTTAACGTGGGTGACAGTTTTTGTCTATTTTTTTTAGTTTGCATACTAGTCTTCAAGACGAACGTCGACGAGTTGAGTTTACGTTTCTCTCGTTCGACCGTCCTGCACGTCGTCACCACAGATTATGTCGTCACCCGTTGCACTGCCCACAGAACAAGCACTGCCTATCCCCATACAATGAAACCAGTTACGAACGAAGACCGTTTCGAGGACTAGTTTTTGTTCTAGAAAAAACGTTAGCGTTTCGTCATCGCGAGAATTGAAAACGACCCACTATTAATTTAGTATTCACTTAATCTTAATCATATTTAATCTTAGTTAAAATGTTAGTTAGGTACTTACTAGTGTATTTGAATATAGGTAACCTATTTTAAAAAAAATGTCATCCATTTTGAACTCTTTAATTACTGGGCCGATTGCTTTCTAAATCAATATCTAAAGGTCCGTGTGGATTCCGATACAAATCTGTGGTTAAAATTAAAAAAAAAATGACCGTCATTTTTGATTGAAGTAAGATCCATTATCTACAGTTAAAAAAAAAAATCGGTTGACCCTGCAGACCATCCCTGAAACTTCCTATTTTCTAGATCAAAGCGTTCGAAAATATCTCCTCAAAATATCGATGTTCATGGTTTACTGTGCTCTTCGAGCTCACAATATTTGTTTTCTGAGCTCTCCAAGCTCAAAAATAGAATATCTTTTAGAGTTCTTCGAGCTCAAAAACCAGGGACATTTTCAAAGAAAACGTTATTTAGGAAATTTTTGAACTGCGATATCTTTTGAACGCTTTGTTTTTTTTTTCAATGCAATTTACGGCATTCTATGCAATTTTGTAAGCATAAATTTTTTGTATAAATTCAAAAATCGATTGGTCGTATAATCTCAAATTAACGTAAAAAAAACACTTTTTTGGAAATTTATAAACTGCGATATTTTTTTAAAGGCGTTGTTCGATTTTTATTTTTTTGACGTCATTCAACGCAGTTTTTAATGCACAAAAACCGAATAGAAAATTTTAAGTAGATCGATTGGAAAATCTGAAAGTTATCTAGAAAAACATTAAAAAAAAAATTTTTCTATATTTATTTTTTGAACATTTTTGAAACAGCTTGACCGCTTGGTTTCAAAATGTAATCAGATCTAAGTCTCGTTAAACACTTTCGTACGCCGTATCGTGGTTCTTAATCGGTGGATCCGTTCTCAAGATATCGTATGTGACAAAAAAGTTGCATAATAATAGCCGCTGGAAATAGTCAGAATGGCTTCCCTGGACCTCAAAACGTGGAGATCTGTTGAAAACTCGATTCGATGGAAAACGAAGAAAGGAGCAATAACAGACGGCATATAGTTAATGAAGTCGGTGCCTACTCACTCAGACACTTTAAATTTTGTTGTATATTCGTTATAGTTATAAATATATCATTGTTGTAACTGTTATTACCTGGTAAGTACTCATTCAAAGTGTCTGAGTTGGCACCGACTTCATTAACTATATGCCGCCTGTTAATGCTCCTTTCTTCTTTTCTTTAAAGTGAAAATTTTCACTTCATGTCGGTTTTTCACGTCGGTTTTTATTATTTTTTTTGAAAATTATTTTTGGTATTTTCAGTACTAAATCGGTATAATATAATTTTAGTACATTTCCAATATTTAGTACAATTTGGTATATTTTTAATAAATCTTTATTATTTTCAGTTGATAACACTATGCCAATCAAGAGTTTAGGCCAGTTTAGGCTTTTTCAAAAAGTTCGATGACAATTTTTCTCTTTTCACGCCGGCACCAGACTTAGGCCACATCATTGGTGACCAACGTTGGCTGTTTAATTGATGAAGCATACGCACGTTGGCTCTAATGCTAGTACTTAATATACTCTATGCTAGTACTATCCCGTTAGAACATGGTTAGAACCAATGTGAAGACGTTCGATACAAAAATTTGACATGCTCTAAGCACTTTCTAAAAATAAAATTAAAAATTTAAAAAAAAGTTTTAGAAATTCGATGACTTTTTCATTTATCATTGCAGATGGTATAAATGAAATTAATAATAAATAAGATAGTCTAAATGAAAATAATACTCTCATTCGACCATACTCGACATACGCACTCAATGCCACTGAATGCGTGTTGCAAAAGAACTGAGCGAATCGCCAACGTGTGGATGGATCGCCAACGTTGGCGCGCGCATTCCTTTGAAAGAACCGACACGTGACGGCCAATAGCCAATGTTAGCGCCGAGGTAGGAAACCTCGATCCACACTTTGGACAAGTAGTATTGGGCCAACGTAATGCTAAAAACTCGAATACTACTAGATACTCTTTAATAGCCACTGAGGTATTATTACTAGCGTAATAATACCTCAGTGTTAATAACGGATTAAGTTTAGCGTGTTTTCTTCTGTGAGTTCTGTGACGTATATTTTGGCTGGATGGGCTAAAACTTTAAAAGAGGATAAAACTTTCTTTACGTTGAATCATAAATGTGAACTGAAATAAAAAGTTAAATGGTAACAAAACTCTGAATAGGTACTCGTTGACTAAAGATAAATATTTTAGTAAAAGAAAACTTCCCAAACATTGTTGCCATGATACGCAAAAACAATTAATTGACGAAGAACCATGGACGTAATACTAGCTACTACGTAGTTTCAGGATTTGCACACCCGAAACTGTATAATACAAAAATGAAATCTTTGTGTTATACATAAGGTTCACTTCAGATTGTAAGCCGTAAGGAAGCAAAATGAGTTGAGAGTTGATAGGTATCGGAGAGTCCGTTTGGTTTGTCCCTTTCTAACACATGCCATTTAAAAAAAATATTTCATCTAGTAGGTTAATAATCGAATTTTATAAATACGAATATTCATTTAATTTCTGTTTTCTGTGACTTCTAGTTTTTAATGTGTCTTGGTATTCGGATGATCAAAGTACTTTTGAAAGTTATTACGTTTAATTTTACAAATTTCTTAAAATTTTCCTTTACATTTAAAAAGAATGTCTACATATATGGTTTTATACTGGCCACTAAAACGAGAATTTGGGGTATTTTACGTGTGTATTGTCAAAGTTGAAGTTTTTGACGTCATATTACTAAGGTGTCCATAATAATCCTATAAGTTAATATAATTTCTTTGCTAGATGCTTATAATTCTTTTGATTATGATTCAATGAATAGGAAAGATGGAAACCGATATAATTATAAAAATAAACTTTTTTGTCAAAATAGAAAAATAATTTAGTACAGTTCTGACCTCACGTCATACATGCTTTCGAACACAGAGCATGCTTTCGAAAGACTTTGGTGTGTGATTTCGATTAGGAAGGGGTTCAGGATTTTCTATCCATCCGTATATCCAACGTCCTATCATATTTATGGGATTTTCTGGTGCCAATCGAAAGAAAGAAGTCTACAGTTCCCCACTTAACTAATATTTCTTATTTCTGGTTCCCACACCAGCGCTCAAGTGCAAGATATTTTGGACTTAGAAATACTGTTTCGGAACCTAGAGTGTTTTAAATCCGTTTTTGTTCGCCGGATCATTGTGGATTTTTGGGATAATTGGTTTTTTTGGAAAGGAAAGAAGCTAGGTCACCTCTACAAACTAATATTTTTGAGTTCACACCTTCAAATAAGGCGCTAAAGCGTGACGATGCTTCTGAGAAATATATTTCAAAAATTTATATTTAGAAATTTTTTAAATCTTTTATACAGCGTGTTTACGCTCATCAGGACAGTTATAACAAGATATTTCCTGAGTGATGGGTCCTGGGGGCCCGGCCGTGCAAAAATACGTAACTTATCGCGCTTGGCTACTTACTTCTGTGAGACTTAATTATTTTGTAATTAGAGGTGGTCAGCCATCTAATTATAAATCACAATCGAGGTAGCTTTATTTCTGTGATCGAATCAGAGATTTGTATTCAAAGCGGTATTATATATAAAAGGAGCCTGTCGCTAATTTATCAAGACCATTAAGGTACCTACCCATCTATGAAGCTTTAATTTAAGGGTTCTAATTGATTCACAATTTATTTTGGAGTCGATAATCCTACACCAACGGATCATATTTTAATGCGGATTACCGCTTTTAGTGACTAGCTTTCTTGAACGTAAGTTTTGAAAACTATGAAAAAAAGTTTTCTAATAATATTAGAAAATAGCGTAGATACTATATACAAAGACTTATGACGAACCAAAATCATAAGTTTGGTCATAGTTTTTGATTTCTGATTATTTTCTGGATTACGCACTTGACTTGATGCACTTTTTAATGACTTTGTGATTAATTTTTGTTCTTGGTATGGCTACGAAACCACGTGATTCGACACGCAATTGTTGTTCTTTGGCTGTTTTTTACAGTGTCGCTAATTTTTTTTAAATTTAGATTTTCTTCAGGCGCCACTTACCTGCGAACTTTTCCATCATACACATTCGCTATTTAGAATTGTGTCATTTTTTCTTGTTTATTCGTTCTTTTAGTAAGTAAACTTGTTATCATAGAGCATTAGCAACAAAAGTCAAGATGAGAGAAGAAAAAAATAAGAATGAAAATAAATTATTGTCACCCAAGAAGAAAGGAAACTAAGGGACTTCGACCTCGCTATTTCATCTCCTCGTTTCACAAAGCCGAGTGCACTGTCCTGAACCTAGTATTACGTGTAAGACGTCCATGCGAAGAACATCATCAAATAAAGTACGATCAGGAAGTAGGTAGGTAGGTAGGTAGGAAGTAGGTATCAGTACGATTGATTGTGAATAGTTTTGGAACAAATTGTAATATATTATAATTAGGTAATATTATAATTATCAGCCAAAAAGTTTCTGTTTATAATTTCGTCGGATTTGTCAAATGTTTTAAGTGTGTACTCATTTCTAATGCTCAGGTGTACATGTACATATTTTTCCTCAAGTAAATATAATCTAAATGAAATACAGAAATATATTTTTTTAATAAATCGTATTTCTTTAAATACCTACCTGTTAAAAGAAGGTATAATTTATAGTTACACTTCATTTGAGTTAAATGATAATGGTTACACAGTCAATTTACTAATAATTTCTTATATTCAGAAGTGTGTTTTATTTACAATATTCCTCTTAAAATACGTGATAAAAATTTAGTACAATTTTGGAATTATTAACCCCTTACTGCATGGAATCTCCAATTTGAACGATTTTCAAGTATATTGTGAAGGACCCTGAATATGTCTTTGGAAAAATAGAAAAAAAAAATTGAAGCTGCAATTTTCGAAAAAAATTACAATTTCCATAAATGGCATTTCATGCAGTAATACCTGAAGACATATATGGGATTTCATGCAGTAGTACCAGGAAATATATACTTATGGTATTTCACAAAATCAAAAGAAATATTTTTGTTACATGTCATATTTTTTTATTAATTTTATGCATGAAAATCTAAAAAACAATTTCTGTTCTTATTTAAACACAAAAACACCTTACATTTTAAACATTTGATGTAAGTCTTTCCCTTGCACCCTTGGTTACAACAAATTTGCCTCTCTGTGGTCCAATCAGGAAAATGATGGTAACCATCCAAAGTTACTGCTAAATTTGGCATATCCAGTCTTTTCTTTTTTTTTAGCTGTTCACTGTGGGGTTCTGTAATTTTACCTCGTGTAGTTGGTGTAAATATTTTACTATTTTTTTTAGTAAGAACTTCAGCAATAAGAAGTTTATAGTCCAATAATGGCATATATTCTTCGTGTTGTTTTCTCCATATTAACCAAGCATTGACAATCATCATATCGATCATATGGAAAAATATTCTCATATACCACTTCTTAGACCTTAATTTGATTCTGTAATATCCTATTATAGAATCTAAAGTGTCCACTCCACCCATATGTTTGTTGTATAATTCAACAATTTTGGGGCAACAGATATTTATATATTCTTTTCTCTTTCTATCATATCTTTTAGCCATTGTAGTAGGTGAAGCACCAACATATGTCAAACACAAATTTACTATTTTATTATCGAGCCAAGAAACAACTATAATTTCAGTATTATTGACTTGTGTTTTCGTTTCATATGTAACACCTCTACCAATCTTTTTTAGTTCTTTTTGTGTTGGGAGAGGTGCTCCAGCTAGTCTATTTCTTTTTATTGTTGCTATAGGAAGTATACCTTGTTTCTCTAAATAAGCGATGAGTTCAATACTTGAAAACCAATTATCAAAGTAAAGTTTGTAATTAACAAAACGTGGAATGGTTTCTGCCATACGAAGGACTACATTTGAACTGGCTCCTAAGTCTGGTGCGTTTTCAGGAATCGTATTTGATTGTTTTCCGGCATAAATTTGAAAATCATATGAAAAACCAGATACTCCACTTAAAACAAAGACCTTGTAACCCCATTTGTGAGGTTTTTTGGGATTATATTGTCTCAAGCTACTTTTTCGAGTTTTCGTGGGGATTATCTGTTCATCACATGCCAAAAATTCTTCTTTTGGAACTGTTAACAATCTTTCTCGTAGCTTTGTAAGTAAGGGTTCGATACGCTGTAGTTTATTATAGTTCGGTTGCCCGAATGCAGGAGCAGTTTCATTGTCAATGAAATGAATAAATCTTTTTATCTCTTCGAATCTGTTACATGTCATAACCATACTTACTGGTTCAAAATCAATACCCCTTGCCCAATAATGTCTAGATGTAGGTAAGCGCACAACAGACATATAAATCAATATGCCAAAGAATTGGTGCATTTCCGTAACTGTAATATTAGCAGGTTTTGAAGGTCGCACTAGCAAAGCATATCTATTTGCTTCTTTAGTCATCCATTCTATAATATTATGTGTAAAAAAATAATGAAAATACTGCTGAACTGTGTCTAAGTTGGCAATTTCTGCTGGAAAAGAAGAATCTCCCATAAATTTTAAGTTTTCTTCTTGAAATTTAATGCTGCTATGGTCCCATATATATTTAGACTCCTTTTTTTTCTTTTTATATTTGTTGTTCTTTTTTGTGTTTGTCTTTTTGGTGTTTGTTTTTTTACTTAGATTCTTTTTTTTTTCTTATTTGAAGTTACATCTTGATTCGTTTGAATATCAGATGAATCGTCATCAGTTTCGGGTACATAAACGGCGTCGCCTTGCGAAGGATCATATGGTGACTCATCATCAGATGAATCATCATCAGTCTCGAATATGTACACCGTGTCGACTTGTAATGGATCACATGGAGACTCATCATCTGACAAATTCTCATCGTCGCTTCCATCAGGGATATCAAGAAAATGAGGTCTCATCCCTGAAAAAAATGTTTAGGTTTAATTTATTTATTTTTCGCGTTGGTGCATGTAATGCCATATATGGAGCAAGAAAAAAATCACTTTATTGCATGTAATGCCATATATGGCTTTCCTTTTTATGTATAGTTGCATACAATCCCACATTTGGACTGCTTCTTGAACAAAGAATAAAATTAAAATAAAACAATAATACTCACCACAAACGGTTTCTATGTGTTGTAACAGAGTTATTCTTTACAAATTTTGATAATTTATACTTTTTATTACAATAACTTAGCCTTTAGCAAAGCTCAAAGTCACCCGACAACAACACCTAGTTACAACGAAACATAAATGTCTTTTTTTTAATTGTCAACCTGACATATCGCCTGGAGACTAGTCCATTATTATGAAATGGTCTATTCTCTATGCAGTGTTACCATACCATAACATTTCGTTTACCCGTTTCAATTTAATAGGGTTGATAAATAAATGGACAAATATGGGTATGTATGCGGTAAGGGGTTAAACTTTTATTTAGGTAGTATTATTAGTACTGGCGACCGACGCAATTTGTTAGTATATAACTAAATTTTAAAACAGTCACACTGAAACTCAGTTGCGCTTAGTTGTGGCAACACTGCTCATCACTGCTGATCAATTGCTGATCAACCAACTGCTAATCCTGCTTCTGTGATTCTGTGTCCTGCCTATTTATTTTAAACTATTGTATACAAAAATTACAGTATTTTTGTTGATTTTTGTATTTCGTGTTAAAATAATTATAGAAATGTCCTGCCGACACGCTTCTCACGCTGGTAGCTGGTACACCGAAAATGGTAAGAAAAACTAAATTTACTTTCAATAATTTTTTGTGTTCCTCGGAATTATCTAATAGGGCAAGCTAAGTATTTCAAATAATTAATTATTTTTTTGACTATCCGATGTTTAAATACGTCAGAAATATAAATGTATGATATATATAATAATTTTACAATGATTTTCATTAATTTTGTTCTTTAAATGAGTTACTATTTACCTTTACCTAAGTGTATTTTTTATTTTTGCACATATTACAATAACAGGGAAACATTCTTTTTGAAGAAATTAAAATAGATGCTTTTTTAATAGGTGTTTTGAATGCCATTGTTGTGACATTTTTAGAGGTCAGTGACCGAAATGGTGCAGGTTTCAAAAATGACTACCCTAAAAGTATTAATAATAATGTAAGGGTGTAGGCCGAGGGCATAAAACCAACTTCTAGAATTCTTAGAAATGTAAAAATGTGAAAAAAATATAAAATATGTATCTGTATCAGAGGCAGTACTTACTACATTACTTACTAACTATATCAATCCATTAATGTATTCATACTATACCTAGTTATCTATATTAATACATTACTACTTAAAGACATTATCAAAGACAATAAAACATTTGAAACAAACGCTAAATAACCTACTTTTACAATGTTCATATTTTGGATGGCGTGTCGCTCGTCACATTGATATAAATAAACTTAACCTAACATATTCTATAAATTTAGAAATGGTGGATCATGATTTCATGAACCTACCTTGACCAAATTTTGAACAGGTCAAAAAGCTTTTGGGTGGCTTATCACATCCTTTTATTACTTACCCTAAATAATAGATATTTAAACATGTCATTTTTGAAATCTAACCCTTTTCATGTTCAATACTAGCATAGGTATACATTCTAATAGTTTTTAATGCTTTGTGATAACTACAGATTGGTAGTAGTGTCATTATTATTTGTTAACAGATTAATTAAAAAATATATTTAAAAAAATCTACCTAGCATCATCAAACATGTTTAGAATGTCACCACATTCTTGTTAGGGGCCGTACATTAATCACGTGAGGCTTGAAAGGGAGGGGGGGGGGGGGGGGCGGGGTTTGACAAAAATCACGAAATATCACAAGAGGGGTGGGGGTGTAGTAAAGATATCACGTGTATTTATTTTTTCAAACGCGCGGTTTTTAAATCAAACAGCGGCGTGTAGTGTACACCATTCGTTTATTATTATTTGGTTGTTATATACATTAAAAAAAAAAAAGTATATATGTATATATTATAAAGAATATTTAAGTATGTATATCAGTTGTCTAGTAACCCATAACAAGCATAATACTTGCTTACTTTGGGACTAGATGGCGCTGTGTGGGAAGTCCCATGTATTATTATTATTATTATTTTTATGTCAATCAAAAACAACCTGCAACCTTTCTGTCTAGACATTTTATCATGGTCCTTAATTTCAGAACAAAATAAGATTATACTTTATACCTGTATTTAAGATGATATTCTAAAATATTCTTAAAAATTTAAGATTTTTTGTAGATACTAAAAATACACTTGAAGCCGGGTGGGGGGGCGGGGGGGGGGTTAGTCTTAAACCTCACCATGTATCACCAAGGGGGAGGGGGGGTTAAAAATGCTTAAAAAAGATCACGTGATTAATGGACGGCCCCTTACAATCTAAATTCCATATACTAATATTTTGAGAACCAATCATTTTAAGAAGTATATAGATAGGTCGAACCCTGAGAAAAGACGGACCACTTTTTTGCACAAGAAACTACCTACTGAATTGATATCAAGATGGTAGGTACTGTACAATTTGTCAGACCACATCCGCCGAACCTTGGTGGAATAAAACAAGTATGTCATGAAACCAGTTGTTATAAAACGCATGAGATTTGGTTACTGCCGCTCACTAGCTGTTATTCAGGTGAACACTTCCTTGAAATGTGAACAAACAGTTGCAAATCCTAAAAATATATTAAAATGTCAGGCCTATAATTTACACTCATTAATTTTTATTTCGAAGATGAATCTTTCAGAAGCGAACAATATTTTTTTCGCGATTAAAAAATATTCTAGTAAATTCTACATTTTACATTCTATTATAATCTTTACTAAAAATACAAAAGTAGAAATATAATAATATCCATGTTATATAAACTGAACCGTAACGAATAAATTGCATCTTTTAAACTATTTGCCTATTTAATATTTATCATAAATAAATTTTATGAAATTAATTTTAAAATACAAATTAAAAATAAAAATGTTTATTTTTGGCTTATTAAGCGTTACATCCAGTCATTAAATTGACAGCTGTCAAAGCGTTGTTAGGACCACATGACATTAACAAGTTGGACAGAAAAGTTCGAGTTAATATTTACTACGTTGTGTGAAAGAAAGAGATCCATATAATTCGCGTACTTAATGTGTGAAAGAGATAAACGCCTAACGTAGGCAGCCTTATCTCAACAAAAATTATTCGAAGTATGACTAGGACGGCATTGGACAGCATTCAGCAATTTAAACTTTAACGTAACGCTGCTTGTACTAATTGTTTTTATTGTTGTTTATTGTTTTCTACATTAATTTTATGAATTTAAAATAAAACCTCGTCGAAAAATGTCCGATATAAGGAAAACTTTATTCGCCGCACCACAACCCAAAACAGCGAAACCGAAGAGACCAACTACCGCGAGTATGACGAGTAATACGAAGACACCACAACTAAATTCGAAGAAATCCGAAGTTCCGCAAACATCGAAAATCGTAAAACCAAAATGTGCGAAAAACATAACCTCTACTTCAATATTAGAAGCGGATGTAACAATAAACGATAATAATTATGAAGATGAATATAAACAAATATCGTACGGACGATTTTTGAGGTCGATGTTAAAAGACTGTTTGATAGACGAAAAGATAGAAAGGGAGGAAACAGAGATAGACATCCAAATGGCAAAATTGGCTGCACGTTGCGATAACAGCGTTGAGTTGTTGGACAAAACTCATAGAAGAATTAAAGATATATCTTTTATCCTTGAGCAAAAAAGGTAAGTGTAATTTATAGTAGGTACCATTTAATTTTATTGTACTCAGTGTTTGTACGTAGTTCTAATCTAATTACTAAACTATTGCACTGATTTTGATGAGATGTTATTTTCTTCATATGTCACATCTTCATAGATCAGAGTTAACTATTTTGTTTTAAATATTTAATATGAAAGAGTCTTCTAAATATATAATAATAGTGTTTAATTTAAAAAAAAATTGTAACAAACTTATGAATGTTTAAAATGTCCTGTTGAACAGAGACGGCAATATTACACCGTGTGACATCAAGCTATTTAAAATAATGTCAAACTTCTTTTTTCAAGACAGAGACTGAGATAAACTTAAATAATAATGTACACATTACAAGAACGGCCCAAATTAAGTATTAGCTTGTGTTTTGGGTACCAAGCGAAACACCACATATAACAACCAAGACCCGGTACCAGTATCAATATTCATCATATAAATGCTGACCTGACCTGGGTTTTGAACCCAGGACCCCCAGCTTCGTAAGCAGGGTTGCTACGCACTAGGCCAAGCAGTTGTCTTATAAATAATGATAATATATATGAATAATATAATAGCTTATAAGTTTTATACTCTTCAACTGAATATAATTTTTTTATTAAATTTTGTTACCATTTATGGTCTATTTTTATAATTTCTTGACAAACGTAATATCTTCAATATTAGTCAGATATCTTATTACGTATTTAGACTCAGCCATAATGTATAAGCTGAAGATTTTTATTAGGTATGTGAAGTAATTACAAAGTGATGCTAATTAAAAATAATTACAATTTCTAGGACATCCCACACACAGTCATCTAATCCCAAATTTAGTATAGACTTTACTATAGGTACAAATTTATGTAAACAAACATGTGTCCCAGGCAGAAATTGAAACCGCAACCTTTGGTTTTGCAGTCAGCATCTTTGAGCACTAAACCAATCGTTCGGTCAGAAATGTCTAAAAGCTTTTGAATTCAATTTAATCATAAAAAAAAATATGACAGTTCAGACATTAAGAATGACATCTTCTGCTCAACTTTTGTTTTTGCAGGCAAATTATATACAAGAAAAATAATACCGAGGCATATTATAGAAGCGAAACTCGCTTGTGGAGGCTAGCCTCATTCTTATTTATGACAGGATTCAAAGTTACGTTCCTAAGACACATCTTATGTAGCTAGCTTTCACTGACACGACGTAGCTGTATGGCCGACACGAATGAGTACTTAGCGTGAGCTCAGTGCCAGTTTAAATTCCATACCATGCTAGTGTCTGTACTAATTTTTATGTTATAACCCACCATATGATGTCATATGTAAAATTTGAAATATTTATTTCATCGGTACTTATTGAATAGAAAAATTATAAAAAAAAAACAAGAGTTTCTAAAAATATCCATGATTAAAAAAAAACTCTATTATTTATATACCACAAAAAAACTATTTTCAATATTTTTAATGCTCTACATTTAATGTTAGTTTGAACTCAACATAGCATTTTATACATTTTGTATTCCATTCCATCAGCCCATTATATCCCACTGCGGGGACTTAGGCCTCCCTTGGGATGAGGGGGCTTGGAACTTAAATCCGCCACGCTGCTCCAGTGCTGGTTGGTGGATTGTGACCACCGCCATCTTTTGACAGCAACTGGGATCAACTGCTTAATGTGCTCTCGCAGGCACGAAGTCAGTGAACTTAAGTCAGAGAAATCATTGATACACACCTGGATTCGAACCACGGCTTCACGGCCTTATAAATTTCAAACAGTTTTGCTGCGTTCGGGCTATCACGACACATTTATACACATGTTTGTATTTTTGTTGAATGTGCCCAGTATTTAAGAGGTCTTACTTTCAAACTATTACAATTTGTGTTGTATTATTATTTTACAGATTACTCGACCTCAAGAATAAAGATTGTACACAATTCTATGATTTAAACCAGACACTGCATCCAGAGGAGTTATTAGAAGACCTGCACAAGAAAGAGAAAAACGTACTGGATCGTTTGGAAACCAAAAACGTTGATTTTGGATTCACCTCTGCTAGTGGACATCAGCAACTGATTGATGCCTTAAACGAGTCCATTAAGGGTTTAGAAGATATAAAAAAACAGTCAAATTTGGACATCGGTAAATTCGAAGAGTATGAAAAAACTAAAAAAATTGTAGAGAATGTTGAAGAAAATACATTAGAGTTGGAAAGATTGAAGAAAGAATTTGAAACTAAATTTCCTGATTTCAGTGAACGTGTTTTGAAAGAAGCGACCGAGATGGTATCGAAGATGATCGAAAGTGATTCCAATGATGAAGGATTTTAATTTTATTTATGGAATAATTACTGAAACATATTATTTTGTTTTGTATAAATACCAGTAATTTGAGATAAAAAACACGACCACCTATTTTCATTGTTGAGCTATTTAGAAGGTGCATGTAAGATCTGTGTTCTTGTAAAATTGAGATTTAATATTTATTGAATTATAAATTTTACTTTTAATTTTTTTTTTTAATAGTTAACAAATTACAATAGATAGCTTTTTGCCCGCGGCTTCGCTCGTGTGGACTACACAGTTGTACTGGGTTTTCTTTCTAGGATAAAAAGTATGTCGCTCTTTAGCTTATAAACTCTATGTTACAAAATTATAGCTGTCTCTGTACAACTGTGTAGTCCACGCGAGCGGAGCCGCGGGCGGAAAGCTAGTTGAAAAAAAAATGTAGCCCATGTTACTCGCTGACAATGTAGCTTTTTATAGGTGAAAGAATTTTTAAAACTTGTTTAATAGTTTTTGAGTTTATTAAAAACAAAAAATCAAATCTTTCTCTTTATAATATAGTATAGATATAGGTTATTTTGTCTATATACATTCTAACATTGTATCAACTAATTTTCTACCTAAATTAAACAACATAAAAACTAAAAATGCCTATAAATAAAAAGTACCTACCTAGCCCCCCAAAGACTTTGGTTTGACGGGGCTGATGTGAGCAGAACAATGGTGATGTTGGCACTCGGGCTTCGCTCCAGACACATTCCATTGAATTCATTTCTAAACCTTACTGGAATAAGCAGCACTCCAAATTGCTCGGAGTGCTCTAAAATTGAAGATCTGTACCATGTCCTCACAGAATGTGTCCGGAATGAAGACCTGAGACAACAGTTATTGTCCAAGTTGAATCTCGAGATCACCAACCTGGGGATCTTCCAATCTCTTCTCTTTGAGCCGGCGTGTGATGAGACTCTATATTTACTTAAATTCATTGAAGAATCCCTGAAGAAGAGAGTTGTAGATACAACTTGACGAGCGTCCTAAGAGATTCCGTATGAGGCTGATATGATCGCCCATTGATAGAAGCCTCAGTAAATAATTTTAAAACAAAGTAAATGAATGCCGTGCGGCAGAGTGCCCAAAAGACTGGCGGCTTTATTACTTATACTGTGTGATAAAGAACCTGACTACATACTATGATTTAACTTTTTTACTATTGTAGATATGGCATTCTAGTGTTACTTTTCACGAATTTATGTTGCAGGAAATGAGTTAACACGTCAACTAGACATGTGGCTGTCTAAAGCTGATCTCACCCATGGGCCCGCACGTGCAATCATAGCGCCGTGAGTGACATTTTTCTTTTTAATGCATATTAACAGTTGACGCAACAAAATTTTTTCATACAAATGTTTTAGAGTAAGATAGGTGTCTGTTTGTTGAACTTTTACTTGAGAATGTTCTCACAGATTATTCTATTTTGATGTACTTTGGCCGAGTGGTTAGAGACCCTAACTGTGGAGCCACGGGGCTCTTGGTTCGATTCCCGCCCGAGGCAAATTTTTGTGTACCTGAACAGGTGTGTATCTTCCATGTCTTGGTAAAGAATATTTAAACCTTTTAACTAGGCATCAATCATTATTAATCATGTCTCTGTCAATTAAATCTGTTGTGACCTTCAATCTGACCAAATATGGTTAATGAGTAGCGAATAGGTTAAGTATGTATATCAGATGTCTAGTAGCCCATAATACAAGCATAATACTTTGGGACTAGATGGCACTGTATAGGATGTCCCAGATATTATTATATGTCATATGACTTTGTCCGCGTGGACTTAGATCTCTATCTAAAACGCAATGTGGCTGTCCCCCGCGACACATCACCCCGCAACACCGGGCACGTGTGAGGCGACGCTTGCTGTGTGCTGCTTTTATGGGGTTGCTAACTATATTTAAAAATTGAATATCTTTTAATTCTGTGGGTTTTTTTTTAAATCTATTTAGAAACAAACAGTCATTAACATCTATGTTCATACAAAAAGAACTTAATATAGACCTAGAGTTTCCTATATAATTATCATAAATAACTTAGCCGTGGTCCACCTACACGACAGAAAAACAACTTTCAGGGGCTTAGGCCTCCCCCAGGGTGAAGGGGGGCTTGGAGCTTAAATCCTGCTCCATTGCGGGTTGGGGATTGTAACGACCGCCATCTATTGACAGCACCGGGACCGACTGCTTAACATGCTATCCGAGGCACGAAGTCAGTGATAGTTATGTACTTAAGTCAGAAAAACTCATTGGTACATGCCCGGATTCGAACCATGGCCTTATGGCCTTATAGGGGTAAGACGGATGGGATTACACTTCCTATGTAAGTTGACATCTGTCTGGCTCTTGTACTTGTAGAAAGAAGGGAAGGTTGTCCTGTCCTCAGCCGCGCCTCGCCGACCAGTAGATGTTGTAGTAAAACAACAATTAATTTACTAATAAAATAAATTTAATAAACTTTGTACAAAAATTATTTACAATATTAAAGAACACAAGTCTATAGGATAACTTGCGTACCTGAGTGCGGTGTGTTTCTTCTGGTAACAATTCATATCGTTGCTAGGTATTTTATACGTTTTGTATTTTGACCAATCAGAAAACGTTTGGTGTCATCCGAGAGTCCAAAGTATTTGGGTCGTACGATGTCACGTGTACTGACCTAGCAGAAATATTGTTTTTCAATAAAAATAAAAGACGGTGAAAAATGATTGGAAAATGTTGCGACATTGGGGTCACTGATTTAGACTTTAGTATGAGCGGTCAATACCCTTATAGTCTTATAAATTTGAGACAGGTTCGTTTCGATTCTGGCTGTCACGACAAAGCTTCTTATTTTAAAGTAATTATATTTTGAATCCACTTAGAGTATTTTACGTGATGCACGTACAAACGAACAAAGAAACAGACACAGAAATTTTCAAAAATATTTTTTTGGCATTATATTCATTTCACACATCTCCCAGAATCTTTAGTGTACAGACACGGAAAATATACAATTTTATTAAATGCATTACCTATAGACACTGACCAGTCAACCTATAGACCACGCTTTAATAAACGTCAGTACGAAAACGAAATCGCCAAAAAGTGGCGGGGTGCGGGGAGAGGTCGGCTAGTTTTCATTGGCTCGTACAAAATTGACAATTTAATGGCTTCCGACGTGCTTCCAACTGACGGCCCACTAGTGACGTAGTTATGTAGTGTCACTACATAGCCTTGGCGAATGCTACTCCCTGTCAAAGCGTGGTCTATAAGGTTGACTTGTCTGTGCCTATAGATTATTTCTTGCATTTGAAAGTTTATGACATTCTATTTCAAAGTTTATACAATGTTAAAGACATAGAATACAGGATGTTGTGCATATTCGAGTTGTGGTAACTGAGTGGCTAAATTTTGTCTTATATACATAAGTCATGGGTTCGATTCCCACCATGTTGACCAGTAGGTTTTTAATTTATAAAAACTGAAGTCAAATAGTTAAATCATGTCACGATCTTGTGTGACGGTGTTGGTCAACAGCTCCAAACCCTCACCGATGGTGACCTCGTTGGTTACACTCCATAACAGAATTTTGAAAAGGGTTGCACTCCAATAGTAGCGACTTGGCAGCCTGGCTTGAGGATCATGATGAAAGATACAACTGCCGTACAATTGTTGCACATATTCTGTACAACCCAAGAGGATCTCTGTATGCAGCGTTATGTTGTATATTTCCAGCCATGCGGGATATTCGTACTGCGGCGCTTGTTCGGCGTTCGCGTATCGACAAATAAGCCCTGTCGTCGTGTGAGTGTCGTTTTAATTATTTATTTATATTATTAATTAATTAATTTTCTTATTGATTTACATTTTAATTTAATTAATTTTTCTATCTTTTTAGTTTAGACTATTTGACTAATATTGGAAATATATTTATCAAAAACAAAATTTATAAAGAAAATTATATTCAGTCGAAGAATATGGAATTTATAAGCTTTTAAAATTGTATCCCTGTCTCTTTCTTGCAAAACGAAATTTAACATTATTACGTTACAATCAAACTTTGTTGCGGATCCAAAGTAGGCACAAGTTGCATCGCAGTGAGCACTTCCCCGTGGTCCCATTGAGTTGACCCATTAATGGGACCACGGGGAAAAAAATTCCCCGTGGTCCCATTAGCTAGTGATGTAATTAAAATCATATTTTTATCGAAAGTTTGTATTCATTTTTGTATTGATTTCGCCGTCATGAACAATAGAAATAAGAGGGTTAGCGGAATTCAATTATAAAGAATTATAAAGATTTAGGCTTGAATATGGACATCGCTATCCATATTCATTTTTTAATTTACATAGACTAGCAAATCCGTTATGACCACTGTGTATTATATTGTACTTATTATACTACTACTACTATACTAGGCAGGATGAATTTTATGATAGCATGTAGTATCACGGTATGATGTATTTACATTTTATAGATGCCACCGATAAAGACATTTATAAGGTCTATAAACCGATATGTTTTGATTTTCGCACTTCGAAAAACAATGTGTATAAGCCGTTCTTGCGTATTTCTTGAGATTGGGGAGTATCCATGATTCGTTTTATTCAATAGTTCTCCCAATCACTACCCTCTCGCTGTCAAAAGATCAGCCGTCACTCTGGGTCTGGCATGAAACAGCCTTTATCTTATTCGAGTTGACTAATCATCGTATCCACAGGGAACCTTTTTCCTGTGGTCCTTATGACCTAGGAACAGAATCAAAATATTTTAATATTGAAAATAATACGTTCAGCATCGTTCGTTATAATAGGCTACTTGACTATTTAAAATATATATATATATATTAATGAGTGTTCTTCACTTGGCAAGAATTAAAAAAAAAATCATTTAAAAAGTTATGAATGTTTATTGCTCTATTAAACAGAGAGGACAATACTACACGGTGTATCTGTGTATGACCTCAGGCTATTTAAAATAATGTTAAATATCGTTTTGCAAGAAAGACAAGATAAAATTTTAAAAGCTTATAATTTCCATATTCTTCAACCGAATATAACTTTGTTTACACATTTTGTTATCGTATAAAGAGTATTTTTATATTTTCTTGATGAATATAATATATTAAATAGTAGTCAAATACCCAATTTCAATGTCATGATCAACAAGGGCAATAATTAGGTTGACAAATGTATTGAAATATACAAATAATAAACTTTTTTTTTCAAAAATGTCTTGATCCTAGCTGCCTGAACTAATTTTAATATTACACTTTTTAATTTACGCAACATAAATAAATAAAAAAATGTTATAATATATATAGCTCCATATTCAAGCAAGTAACAGCTCCATATTCAAGCCGAATCCTTATCTGAATTCCTTTGACTCTATTATTTCTGTTGTTCATAACGATGAAATTAATAGAACAATATAATTACTTTCGATAAAAATATTATTTTAATTCCATTACTAAGTAATGGGACCACGGGGAATAAAAATTCCCCGTGGACCCATTAATGGGTCAACTCAATGGGACCACGGGGAACTGCTCATCGCAGTAACCAGTTTTGGGAGTAGTGGGACATAGTGGAGCGAGGGGTATATGACTGTACCTGCGCAAACACGGTTAAAGCATTTTATTCAGATCCGCCATAAAGTTTGACGCGACCTGTAAATGGCCTGACGTCACAAGCTAGTACACCATGCGGTACTGCCCTCTTTGGCTAACAGGACATTTTAACTGTTCATAACTTTGTTACTAATTATTTACTTTAAAAATATTTCACTGTTAGTGTATATATGGAGAGCTCTTTCATATAAAATAATTTTAAGAAAATAGCAACTACACTTTTATAAAAATTTATATGATCATGGTACTGTACCAAAATTTGTACTAATAATACAAACTAATTTCATGCCTGAACACAAAAAATATAGTTTTTTGTCTTTTTCTGTGTAAACCTTATTTTAACATTCCATTATATCTCTGTTCGCAGTAAACGAATCTTCATACTTGGCCCATCGCATCACGTCAGACTTTGTGGCTGTGCGTTGTCATCTCTAGACAAGTACCGCACACCTCTTTACGACCTTACCATAGACAAACAGAGTAAGTGCCTGATGATCGTCTTTGTTGCGTCACATTGTAGCGACTTCATTTTTCTTGCAACTATACTATTTCTAATATATTGAGTTTGATGTAAATTAACATATATACTGGGATCGTAACTGTAAAAAGCAATATCTGAAATATCACAATATCTCTTAGACAAATTATTTCAAACGCAACCGTATTAATGAAACTATCAATCCGCCTCAATCTCGTGATGATATCTGTAATAACGCCCACTGTACACATTCGCCGAACGGAGCCGAGAGCCAGAGCTATGCATGTAAAAGAGAACGTAATATCCCCCTTCTCTTTTATCCGTTTAGCGCTGCCTCTGGCTCTCGCGTCCGTTCGGCGAGTACGTACAGTTAGCGTAAAAAATCTAGGTCTCTCGGCCGACTGCCGGTGACACGTTCTAAAAACAAGACATACTTCCAATTTCCAAATTAAATTCAGAGCATGTATTTATTCTTTCGATCACACTGGTGACGCTTTCTAAGCGGCCAGCGCTACAATATGCTCAACCACTTCTAGATGTAACCATGATGTGGCCGGATGTCGGATAGCATTCATTTTCTGTCATTGCCACTTTAGATTGCTAAATACAGCTATGGCGACAGCTTTTTCTTTTCAGTAGATAAATTAATTTCCAAATTGATATGTAAAGTAAAAAATAAATTAGGTCGATTCCAAAACCGTTTATAGATAAATTGTTTCTTAGCCATATTTTGCTATTGAGAACTCTTAAAACAGTGAGATGGTGATTATTTCAAGAAAAATAAATTTAACGGTTTGACCTTGGTTTGACCTCTGTTTTACATTTATATTATGACAGTTTGGGGGTAAGATCCAAGTAATAATGAAAAAAGTGTCATTGTCGAAGGATGGCAATTCTCACAGAGTAATATGATGTCGTGATAGCCCGAGCCGCAGCGAACGTGTTTCAAATCTTTAAGGCCAAGTGGTCGCGGTTCGAATCTGGGCATGTACCAATGAGTTTTTTCTGATTTAAGTACATTAACTGTCACTGAGTCCGTGCTTCGGAGAGCACGTTAAGCTGTCGGTCCCGGTTGCTGACAATA
Organism: Luffia ferchaultella; assembly: GCA_949709985.1. Taxonomy (NCBI): domain Eukaryota; kingdom Metazoa; phylum Arthropoda; class Insecta; order Lepidoptera; family Psychidae; genus Luffia; species Luffia ferchaultella. Next base: position 8,245,119 of record OX453268.1, read on the forward strand.
GATGGCGATCGTCACAATCCGCCAACCCGCATTTGGATTTAAGGTCCAAACTCTCTCATCTTGAGGAGAGGCCTAAGCCTCTGCAGTGGGGTATAAAAAGAGCTGATGGAATGGAATGGAATATGAATGGGTATTATTAAAAATAATTTGTAGTGAACGTAAATAATAATTTGCATAGTCTGTAATCCTCACACATAAAACCATGCGTCAAACGGCAGATCATACATCAGATTGTGTTTTATCCTTGACTATTTTTAGGCAAAGAAAAAGCCTTTTAGCCTACCCACTATGAAAACGTTAAACTATTTTGACAAATTAATTTCAATATATTTCAAGTAATTTTTTCTTAATAATTTTTTAAAGTTTTCATAGTCTATCAGAAAAAAAATATTTAAAAAAAGTTTTACGTACAAAATTATTATATGTATATGTAATTTGTAAGTTATAAATGAAATACTTCCTTTATCCAAAGCCAGTAAGTGAATATTATTTTCTTTTGCCAGTCTATGCTGAACTCGAAGCGACTAGACAATTCGAATGGATGGATGTTCAGACGGATGAAGACGAGCACTCTATAGAGATGCATCTGCCTTACATCGCTAAAGTTATGGAGGAGTAAGTACCCTTCAAGGTGTGATATTGCTGGGACAAAGTCCTAACACAATAAGTGTGCACATAATTGCTAAATGCTAAAACAAGTAAACTAGTATAAATAACTTGTGAATGTTAAAAGATATGTCATGGGTTTTTCACTTTAGTTTTGTAAGGACAACTAAAGGGCAAAGAAGAGAATCTTAAAAATAAGAAAGGAACAGAATAACAGGAGAAAGACTGACAAGTAATAAATCTTTAATAACGTACTGTAAAATATAATGAAATATTGTTACGGGCTATAGTTCCTTGTCATGGGTGTTTCACTTCAGTTTTGTAAGTACAACCAAAGGGCAGGGAAAAGATTCTTAAAAATAAGAAAGGAACAGAATAACAGGAGGAAGACTGACAAGTAATAAATCTTAAATAGTGTACTGTAAATTATAATGAAATATTGTTACGGACTATAGGTCCAGATATTTCGGATGCCGAAAACACCGATTTAAGTTGTACGTGTTATATTATTTCAAAACAAAGCCACAAACAGTCACAAATCACTTTTATGACACTCGCAGTTCGCACTTGACTTTCCATGAAACTGACTGACGACGCAGTGCCGATCTTATGTAGACGCCGAAATTGCCACTCCGCAGCATCTCGACTGTCATAAAATATTAGATTTTAAAATTCTAATAATTTATCGTGGGAATATTTAAAGCACCGGTGCCTAGCTTTAAGCGGGTCGCGATGTCGTCTCAAAAATATAATTTCTAGCTTCGATAATCCTTTTGACTGATTCCGTCTCTAAAATTGAATTTCAATTACAATTTATTTTGATCTCGAATTTCTAGTTATTTCTGTGTATAGTCGATGGGTTTGTGAAGCCGCAAGATTATTCGAGTACTGTCTATAACGCACCGACGTGCTTCTACGCATAGACGTCACAATATTAATACAGTTGTTACGATTTCAGATATAAAAGTGGATTTACTATAATACCCATCTTGGTGGGATCTCTGTCACCGGAAAAAGAAGCCAAGTGAGTGCCGACCCTTGTTACCATTATTATTTGCACTTCTTCGATGTCAATTATCGATGTTTCCTCTCACTAGTTCATTTTCCCATCACTTAACTCGTGCTGAAACGTTTCGTGAAAAACAAACTACTGTAAACTTTTTAATGCTTTTCTCTGGAAACGACTGGAGCGATCGAACCATTCAAAACAATCAAATACTTCTGATGTATTTATTAACTATATTTTCCAATTGAAATTAAACGAAAACATTATCATACAATTGAAAATGAACTTTATGAAATGGGCGACACGACGCATTCTTGTCCAAACGGAAATATGCTTCATGAAATAATTTAGACCAAACAATTTATATTCTATTAATTAATTTGTATTATATTTCTAAAAATTAATTTTGTAAAAATAAATAATATTGTAAATATGTATTAATTTAATATAATAAATAATATTTTACAACTGCCTGCTTAATTTATGTTCAGATTGCAACATACCAAATTATGACTAATACGTGCGACATTTCCCATACATTCTATTGGTAGCTTTAACAGCGCCAACTCTGGGTGTGCGTCTCACACCCAGAGATGGTACTAAATTTTAAAGCCGCCAAATGAAACCCAACGGAAACATAGAAAAACATTTCATCTCAAGCCGCTAAAATAACTTATGTAGCGTGTCGCCAACTTTTCGGCTGAATTTCACGCATCAACGCGTAGTGTTTATATAATATTTGCCCATATAACGTGCTCATGAGGTATAGATCAAGCCAAACTTAATGTTCACTCTGAATACGAGACGAATGCGATTTTGTGCAATAAAACATCTGCTGACATCTATAATACTTTTCTGTACTACGCTATGTTCGGACAGGTCATAAAGTTTGGCTAGATCTGTAAAGAGAGATACAGCAGAAGTTTCCGATTCTTGTTAGTAATATAATTGCAAACACTATTCTGCTTATAATAATTTTTTTGGAATGCAAGTTTTCGTCTTGTAGTGAGGTCGAATATCAAATGACGTTGCCGTTTTGCGTCCCTACCGAGCATCTAAACAGTTAACACAATATCTTTAGTGCACTTAAGTTGTCTATACTGACTGACCGATTGGCCGAGTGGTTACCCATTACTGGGGAGCTAAGGGTAGTGACTTCGAATCCCGTCCGGGACAAATATTTATGTGCATGAACATGTCTATTCGTTCCTTGTCTGGGTGTAAAATATGTATATATTATTAAAAAAAAAGAATATGTAAGTATGTATATCAGTTGTCTGGTAACCCATCTTCATCAACCCATTTTACCCCACTGCAGGGGCTTAGACCTCCCCCGGGGCGAGCGGGGGGCTTGGATCCACCACGCTGCTCCACTGCGCGTTGGGGATTGTACCGCCATCTATTGCTATCGGAACCGACTGCTTAACGTGCTCTCCGAGGCACGGAGTCAGTGGTACACGCCCGGATTCGAACCATTTTGCCTTATAGCCTTATAAATTTGAGACAGGTTCATTGCACTTTGGGCTATTGTGACACTTTTACCCATAACACAAGCATAATACTTGCTTACTTTGGAACTAGATGGCGCTGTGTAAGATGTCTCATGTATTAATATTATTATACTACCTAGCTAAATGCAGATATTTTTTTTTTAGGAGGCTAATGCAAGATTAAGCAAAGAGTTATTTAGGATTCTCCGCGTTATCCATAGAATCTAACCCATCTTAAATCTATAACAATTGACAAATCTTTGCAGATACGGCTCAATACTCGCTCCATACCTAGCCGATCCTCAGAACTTGGTGGTGATCTCATCCGATTTCTGCCACTGGGGTTCTAGGTTCAGATACACCTGGAGGGACACTACTCGTGGCAAGATATATCAAAGTATCGAATGGCTGGACAGACAGGTGGGAACGATACTTCTTTGTATGATTGTATGACGCACCTATTAAACACGAAAAAAACCAAGTAAGCTAAAGGCCGCGGGTTCGATTCCCGCCCAGGACAGTTATTTGTGTGCGGGAACATGTCTATTTCGTTCCATGTCTGGGTGTAAAAAAAAGTGTGTATATATTATAAAGTATATTTAGGTATGTATATCAGTTGTCTAGTACCCATAATACAAGCATAATACTTGCTTACTTCGGGACTAGATGGCGCTGTATGGGAAGTCCCAGGTATTATTATGTTACACAAAATTTGGAATAGAATTGAATTGACTGACCGGTTGGCCTTGTGATTAGAGACCCTAACTCCGGAGCCGAAAGTTGCGGGTTCGATTCCGGCCCGGGACAAATATTTGTGTACCATATCTATTTTTTCTGTGTCTTTGAGTAAAAGTATCTATATATGTATATATTACTAGCGACCGCCCGCAGCTTCGCTTGCGTAGACTACAAATTCCCGTTATAGGTACTATTAACTTTCGAGATGGTTTATACGTACTTTTTGCTGAAACCAATTTTGTTTACACCCATTCAATCTTCATTCCCCTTCCACCCTCTAAAAAAACCGATACAATTTTTCATCTCCCATTTCCCACCCTTAAAATGTGGAAATCTAAAAACCCTGAAACATGTCTTTATTTAAGTCCCTCTATTCCCTCATCCTTAAGTTTGAAATTTCTAAAAAAGCCTTTCTCAACTTAATGCTCACGTTATAAAATAAACCTATGTTCCAAATTGAAGCTTCCTAGACTTAGTAGTTTCGGCTGTACGTTGATAGATAAGTGTTGACGAACGACAGACAGATAGACAGACAAACAAACACAAAAAGTAGCTTATGACACTCTTGACAACCTTTTTTCACGTCTGCAAAGCTTTATTAAAATCTGTTCAGCCGTATTGGAAATTAGCTCGATTAGATAAAATTGAATTGATTAGACACATAGACATACAGACAGACGCACAAAAAGTAGCTAATGTCAAATCTCTTAACAACCTTCTTTCCCATCTGCAAAGTTTCCTTAAAATCTGTTAAGCCGTTTTGGAGATTAGCTCAAATAGACAGATACACGTACAGACAGACAGACGGGCGGACAAAAAGTAACATTTGTTAGTTTTGACGACCTTCTTTTCATACTTGTGATCATCATCAATCCTCGCCTTTATCCCATATCATTTGGGGTCGGCCCTCCGTATCTTATTGCGCCAAACCTCTCTATCCGCCACCATTTCAGGGCTTACACCCGTCGTCTTCATGTCCCTTTTTACAGTGCTGGTCCAAGTCGTGAGAGGGCGCCCTCGGCCTCTTTTTCCCTCGGCAATGCTAAGAACGGTCTTAGTCATATTGTCTTCTTTTCTGCGCATTACGTGGCCATACCAACGCAAACGACCCTCACGTAATTTTTCCTGAATTGGTGCTACTTTGAATGTTCCCCGTATGTATTCATTTCTTACTCTGTCCATCAATGTCACACCACCAGCCCATCTCAGCATACGCATTTCTGTGCAGTGCATCCTGTTTTCGTCTTGCTTACGCATCGGCCAACACTCTGCACCATACAGAAGCGCCGGTCGGACCGCCCGCTTATAAACGTTTCCCTTTACTCCAATCGGTATTCTTGGATCACATAGCACTCCCGTCACCGCTCTCCACTTCTGCCACCCCGCCTGAATCCTGTTTTCTATATCCTCCTCAGTGCTCCCCTTACTTGTCAACACCGACCCCAGGTATTTGAATTTGGTCACTTTAGTTATAGGTAAATTTTCAATTTGTAAAGAGGATTTGCTCACATCCGTCCCCGCAAAGCTACCACACATGTACTCCGTCTTTTTCCTATTGACCCTAAGACCTCTCTTTTCCATTCTATTGCACCATAAGGACAGTTCCTCCTGCAGCTCGTCCACAGATTCTGATACGAGTACTATGTCATCCGCGTACAAAAGACTCCATGGAGCTGGTCGCTGCAGATCCGCGGTAACGAAATTCATGACCGTATTAAATAAAAGCGGACTCAGAGCGGAGCCCTGGTGCACTCCCACCTTCACTCGAAACTCACCGCTCGTACCGGCAGGACTGCGCACTCTAGTTGTAACATTCTGGTACATATCCTTAATTATGTTAATGTACTGTTCCGGAACAAGCTGCGCTCTAAGCGCTGTCCATATTAAACCTCTTGGGACTCGATCAAACGCCTTCTCTAAATCGACGAAAACAAAGTGTAGATCTTTTTTGAGTGACTTATACTTTTCCATTAATATCTTAATTGAGTGGATTGCATCAGTGGTTCCTACTCCTCTTGTAAAACCACACTGGTTTGGTGTTAACCTAATTAAATGAGATAATCTCCTACCTATCAAAGATTCCCAAAGCTTTAGAGTGTGTGATGTCAGTTTAACCGCTCGGTAGTTTCCGCAATCTGCAACGTCTCCCTTATTCTTGTAGAAGGGGACGATATCACTCTTTCTCCACATATCAGGCATTGTACCATTCTCTAAAATTTTGTTAAAGAGGTTTGCCAGCCAAACCACCGCCACGTCGCCCAGTCCTTTCCAAAGTTCTACTGGAATTTCATCAGGTCCAGTCGACTTGTTATTTTTCATTTTCCGTAAAGCATCTTTTATTTCTTGGGGTGATATTGCTTCAATAGGCCCTACCACACTTTCCAACTCTGGAACGTTTTCTTGTGAAAACTCTTCGTTTAATAAATTTGTGTAGTATTCTTGCCAACGGGCGTTTATTTCACTATCTTGGGTCAGAAGCTTACCACTATTTTCCTTTATATACTTGTTTGACTTTATATCCTTGGTCTGATTGTTTCTGTATTTGGCTATTTTGAATATTTCTCTATCGTCCGTGGCATTTGCAAGACGATTATAAAAATCCTCTCGAGCTGAGGCTCGGGAACATGCTACAAGTTTCTTTGCCTGCCTTTTACTTTCTATATATTTATCATGGTCCTTGTCCAACAAAGTGCTCTGCCATATTTTGAAATTTTCTTTCTTTTCTCTAATTTTAGATTTCACATCCTCGTTCCACCAGCTACCATCTTTGTTAGTTTTTAGTTTGCCTCGCGTAACTCCTAGATGTTGTTGGGATGATTTGATGACTACGTCATGACATTTGTTCCAAGCATCGTTAGCGCTTTCATTAACATTATTATTTGATTCTTTCAAATAGGTTTCCACTTCAAATGTTACTTTTTCACCCTGGGTTTTATGAAGGTTATACCACTTGATACGTAGCGTTGGTTTGATTTTTATCCTAGACTTAAATGACGGTAGTTTCAGGCACGCCACTAGTATACGATGCTGTGTAGTGAGTGGCTCTCCAGGAATCACCTTACAATCCTTACAGTATTTGCGTAAAATTCGGTCACTGAGAATATAATCTATTTGTGTAGTAGAATTACCACTCCTATATGTGATTAGGTGCTGGTCTTTTTTCTCAAAGAATGTGTTGACTATTGGGAGGTCAAATGTAGCAGCAAAATCCATCAGTGTTTCTCCCTGATTGTTCAAAGCTCCATATCCGAAGCCTCCGTGAATGTCCTGATACATGTCAGTATTCCGCCCTATGTGCCCGTTGAAGTCTCCAGCGACAATTTTATTTTCGCTTGGGGATATACTCTGGACTACATCATGCAGTTCTTCCCAGAAACACTCTTTCTCTTCTGTTGAGCAGCCGGTTTGAGGAGCATAGACTGACAATACATTTAAGCTCGGTTGATTATCCATCGCTAGTTTAACCAAGATAATCCTGTCATTACGTCGATTTACGTTAATAATTCTTTTCTTAAAGTTTTCATTAAATATAACACCTACCCCATTTCTTGAGTTGGATGCGCCGTGATATACGAGTTGGTAACCCCGCCCTATGTCTCTTGACTTGGAACCCTTCCACTTTAGCTCTTGGACACAGCAGATATCGATGTTTCGTCTCTGTAATTTTCATACTTGTGATGTTCCATTAAAATCGGTTTAGACAGATGGACGTACAGACAGACATACAAAAAGTTCTGTATGTCACTTTTGACTACATCCTTTCCATATGTGTAAAGTTTCATCAAAATCGGTTAAGCCCTTTAGGCCGAAGCCGATTTGCTCGAATAGACAGACAGTTCGTTTTCATATAAATAGCCTATAACCCTCCGCTATATTCAGGCTATCAAAGACAAAAAGAAATTTTTCAAATCCGACTGGTAGTTTCAGAGATTAGTGCATTCAAACAAACAAACAAACTCTTCAGCTTTATAATAAGTATTTCTATTATATAGATTAATTGATTATAAGATAAGAAAATAAGATATTAATGAAAACCGTATCAAACATTGCGTGGTTTGGAAGTAAAAAGTAAATGAACAGAGGCAGACAGCGAATTTATTTTCTCCCACTAAAGTTTTCATATTTCGATAAAAAACTGCTAAGATATTAATTTAAATTGTATGGTGTAAAGGGCAATTATAATATGCATGAAATGCTTAAGACAACTAACGTATTTAATTTAATAAGGATTAATATCACGTTTAAAAAACATCTTCGCAAATGGTACATTATGTTAGAACAAATTTGATTGTCATAAAAAAGGTTATAGTAAGTTAACCTTAAAAGATACACATATGCTGTCGCGGACTTTTGGTTAGAACTTTTAAAAAGGAACAATTCCGTAATACATGATTTTTGCTTAACATCAACCGTTTACACAGCGCGCGCGACGGAAGCTCTCAAAAGGAATAATTTTTCCCGTTTTTGCAACATTTTTCATTGATGCTCCACTCCTATTGGTCGTAGCATGGTGTAGTATAGCCTATAGCCTTCCTCGATAAATGGACTATCCAACACAAAAATAATTTTTCATTTTGAACCAGTAGTTCCTGAGATTTGCGCGTTTAAACAAACAAACAAACTCTTCAGCTTTATAATATTAGTATAGATAAAAAAAAATTTTAAGTATGTATATCAGTTGTCTAGTACACCATAATACAAGCATACTACTTACTTTGGGACTAGATGGCGCTGTGTAGGATGTCCCAGATATTATTATTATAAAATACGGTAACGTCAAACGAGTCAAATTTGGCACTGCAGCTGTTTTATGTGGCTGTCTAGTTTTGTCGCATTCAAAGGCATATTTCATCCCGCGAAATTTTTCAATCGAGTTTTCATATAAACTTGATTGCATGCCGATCCCAAAGAGCGCATCGCGGATGCGTATTTCTATGTATGTTATAGATTGATTTTCATCCATCAGGGCATGGACATAATAGAAAAAATGGATCCAAGGCCTTTCACGGAATATTTGAACAAATATGGCAACACTATATGCGGTCGACATCCCATCGGAATCCTACTACAGGTACAGCTCACGCCAAACTTTTGAGTAGCTTTGCAGTTAGAAAAAAGGGGTATCAGCGGGGCGAGAGCGGACCTGCACAAAATCGTATCCGCTTCGACTAAACAGGGAACAAGATGTTTTGCACGATCGATGCATTGGTTTAGTTCTAATGTAGACGTCATGAGTAACGGAAAGCGAAGCGTTGGACGCCCCCCGGCAAGGTGGACAGATGACCTGAAGCACCATACCGGGGGTAGTTGGATGCGAAAGGCGGAGGACCGTGTGTGGTGGCGAGCCTTGCGAGAGGCCTATATTCTGCAGTGGAGAAACACGGGCTGATGATGATGATGATCTTATAAGTATATATTTTTATTTACATGAAGCATAGAAATTGAGCTCTATGCGCACGACGCTACATGCCCTAGTCACTGCATCACAGACAAATAGTTACTTTATATCAGATACCTCATCTTCATACAAACGCAAATATAATATAGTACAATTTGAGTTAGAACTAAGATTATAGATCCAAAACCTCGACATTTCTTGGAACATCCGAGTTGTAGAAATTTCGAAGTTTTGACTATATTATAAACCTATTTCTAACTTAAATGAGAATTTAAAAAAAACCAAAATTAAAATACGTATTGACTTCGTAATTATTTAAGGGCGTTTGTATAGGCGATTACGCGCAGTCCCTTCTTAACACACCTATTAAAGTATGTAACTTGAAATACAGTTTTTAAATTTGCAGGCTATTGCTAAACTACGGAGTCAACAGAACGCGCCCAAGATGTCGCTGAAATTCCTGAAATATGCTCAATCGTCTCAATGCATCACAATGCAAGACTCGTCGGTATCGTATGCCAGCGCGTCTCTGGTCTTTGAATAGATTCCACTCTTCTAATAAGTAGACCAATAGTCAAGAAGAGGTGGGTTCCAAAATTAAAATCGAAACTGAAGAAAGACATTAGATAAAGAACTAGGAGTGTATGAGCAGTGCAGAAATAGAGATCGGACTGTTTAGATGTAATTAAGGTACTTGCAATGGGGTGTGTTATGTAAAACTTTTGTAGATGGCGCTCTCGGCGAAGGTACCTTTTTTAAATAATTGTGACATTTATATTTTGTGAATGTGTATATATGTATGTGTGTCGATGAAGCGAAAGAAGTTATGCCAGGATCGCACTAAGTGGAAATCTGTAGTCTCTGCCTAACCCAATGGGAAGCGGGCGTGAGTGTATGTATGTTTATATATGTATTTGTTTTTAAAATTCCAACTTTTGTAACTGACAGTCGATTGAGTACCGTCGCTGATACGCCATCTGGCGAGAGAAAACGGCAATGATACACACCCCATTAACTAGAGTGATATGCCTACAAAAAAATTTACAGATAATTTTGTGATGTTTTCTATCGGAATTAGTGTAAGCAATTTAATGAAATTATAGATCAAAGACATTAATTTCAACTCTATGAGTGAATGACCCTCGCAATATGTTGTTAAGAAAAACGACAGGCCAACTTTTATATACTTGTGTGTGTGACTCAACAGACCACATACTCTCGCTGCGTCACACTAACCATGTACAAACCGTTTCATGTTCGTGAATTATAACCGAACAGTTAGGTGATATTTTTATCTACGTTTTTTTGACGCAGACTCTCTAGCCAGACATTATATAATCAAAGGTTCAACTATAATATACCTTTTATTTTCATATATTCGATTAGATATTTACGCGGATAAAAACAATCCTTTCCCAATCCACATCGCCTTAAAGAATCTGATCTGGTTAGCACTTGTAATTATTACTTAATTTTAATAATTTTTAGTGTAAACAGCAAGACAAAAAAATCCAGTCAAAATGTCCAACTATTAACGAACGTCTGTAACTAAATAAAACCGGACAACGGGTCGGACCACGTGCAGCGAAAGGTTCCATAGTCGGCATGAATCATACGATATCAGCCCATTATACCCCCTTACAGGAGCTTAGGTCCTCTTGGGATGAAGGCGCTTGAAGCTTAATCCATCACGCTGCTCCAGTGCGGGTTGGTGGAGTCAGGATGTTCATGGTTAAAATTCAAATAGGTTCAAAAACTAATATCACAAAAACTGCTCAATATATATCTTATTGAAACCAATTTTGGTTAAAAGCATTTTTTTTATTGTACTAACTTGGATTTATTCCGTATTTTCCATCCCATAATTAGCATAATTAGGACATCCCATAACACTTTTTAGGATTTTTGAAACGCATCTCAATGATAATTGGTTTAAATGAAAAAGTAATTTTGAAACCTCTATATATTTTTTCAATACTTATCTATAGATATTACACACGTTGACGTGAGCTGGATTTTTTTTTGTCCCTGAGTTAAAATTCGTCTACCACGAAAACAATAAATTCGGAATTTTGATACACCACTGTATACCGAGGCATAGATTACACATATAATAATAATAATAATAATAATAATAATAATAACACATGGGACTTCCCAGGATTCGAACCCGGGACCTCCGGCTTCGTAGACAGAGTCGCTACCCACTAGGCTAAGCGGTCGTCAGCCTCCGAATTCTGTCTGTATGATGTTAATAGACTCCTAATGAAATGGCCATGACAGACAGACGGACGGAGCGAACGAAATTGTACGTTCCGTTTTTTTGTCGTTTTGTCTATGAAATCCTAAAAAGTGGAAATAGAATACCAAAATTGTATTTTAATCGTTTTTTTTTATCACATTTCGGTATTGGGCATAACTATCGTTTGCTCCACACAACATTTGAGTAGGTTTTTTTTTCCTCATTGATCTCTCCGACTTTGACAGCGAGAAGAGCATTTTATTGTGTTGGAAGTAAATTGAAGTAAATTCTAATTAAAGAGTGGTTAGAGACCCTAATTGCGGAGCCGGTCGCGGGTTCGATTTCCGCCCGGGACAAATATTTGTGTGCATGATCATGTCTATTTTGTTCCTTGTCTGGGTGCAAAAGTATCTATATATGTATATATTATATAAAAAATAATATTTCAGTTTGTATATCAGTTGTCTAGCACCCCATGATACAAGCATAATACTTGCTTACTTTTTGACTTGATGGCGCTGTGTGCGATGTCCCACATATTATTATTATTATTATATTAAATTCATCCATCATTAGTCTAGCCTTAGAATATACAGAAAAAACAAGATAGCGCGGTTTTTACTAAAATGGGAGCAAAAAAACGTACGCATAGTAGTATTTTGACGTTTCGTTTTTCTCATACCATCACGTCCATCAGTCGTGTAAAAATCTGCTATATTTTAAAAACATGCTTCAGACTATAAGCTATATTATTTTAGCATGTTTATTTATATGCTATGCTATAGCATAACACGCGGGAATGCTTAGCGCGAGAATATCTGTCACGACTGTTTAGTCTGCTGCAGCACTCGACTCGCGATCGCATCTCGTTCGTTTGCTGCGTTGGACGGCGGTCACATGCTGTCGACCGACAGCTGCGCTAATGCTAAATTTGCTAATCAGTCAGTGCGCAATCGCGTTCGTAGTAGGACGTGTTTCGTTGTGCTGATCGCATCGCTTTATCGGTAAAACGGGACTGCGCGATCGCGTCGTGCTATTTAATAGCATCAAGAGGCAATCAATATATTATGCTAAAATCGTTGGGCTTAAATAACGCGTTTTAAATATTGCTATATGCTATATTATCCACCACTGGTCATTAGCACTCTCAAAAGAGATGATAAAAACGAGACGCGGCATCTAGATTGTTTATTTTAATAGTCCACAAAAATAAGGCAGCTGTTAATAGAAAGTATTTTTAGATTATAGGTATAGATGTAATAAAGTTTGTGGTGATTTCGACTTTATTATTATTATTTGTAAACGATATATTTAGAAGAACCATGGAGGTTCATAGAGATAACGCGTTGTGACAGCAAAAATGTGAGTAAAAAAAATATACCATGTAAACCAAATATATACCAGTTGAGGTTTTGAAATATTATATGAAGTAAAATTTTGTATGAACGATGTGTAAAATTTGTACTGAAAAAATTAAATGGAATTTATTCATTTAACAATTATAAATTTGTTGCACGAAGTAAATTTTTGAACTAGAGTTAACACTTTAAGTTTAAGTAATTGTTTGAAGTTAGACTTACTTATGCACATGTCGTGATGTCCCGAACGCAGTGAACCTGTTTCAAATTTTTAAGGCCGTGTGGCCATGGTTCGAATTCGAGCGTGTACCAATGAGTTTTTTTCTGACTTAAGTATTAACTATCACTGACTCCGTGCCTCGGAGAGCACGTTAGGCAGTCGGTCCCGGTTGCTGTCAATAGAAGGCGGTCGTTACAATCCGCCAACCCGCATTGGAGCAGCGTGGTGGATTTAAGCTCCAAGTCTCCTTATGTCAAGGGGAGGCCTAAGCCCCTGCAGTGGGGTATAAAAAGGCTGATAGATGGATGGAGACTTACAGTGCTTGTTTACAGTTGGCCCCACACTAGGCAAAATTTGCCTGTCCTGTGGAGTGTTTTTTTTTTAGAAAGTATGTATGTACATCAACTATTTGTTTATTTGACAATTATAAACTTGAAAAAGAAAATAGAAACTCTGAAATACCATTTCATGTGCTATTTAAGAAATGTTTGTTTAAAACAATGATAAGGACGCATCGTCTGCCTAATCATTGAGTAGGATATTTTGCTCCCGTTTTAATTTAATTCAAAATCTAATAGACTTTGTCTCTATTGTTACAAGGGAGGATAAAATAGAAACAGTTCGTACCTACAACAATCTAAATGCACTCGTTTATTTGTATCGACACGCATAAAACGAGCCCCGCCCCGCTGGCTTCCGTCAAAACTCTTCTGACCGCAGGGACGTGACACGTCGATAGTGTTGTACCGCGCCACATCGATACGTATAATCCTCTATCACTATAGATGAATCATCATCATCAGCCAATTTTTTACCCCACTGCAGGGGCTTAAGCCTTCCCCAGGGTGAGGAGGGGGGCTTGGAGCTTAAGTCCACCACGCTGCTCCACTGCGGGTTGGGAACTGTAACGACCGCCATCTATTGACAGCGTCCGGGACCGACTGCTTAACGTGCCCTCCGAAGCACGGTGTCAGTGATATTGTGTAGTTAAGTAAGAAAAACTCATTGGTACACGCCCGGATTCGAACCATGGCCCTATGGGGCCTTATAAATTTGAGACAGGTTCGTTGCGCTCTGGGCTATCACGACACTCGACACGACACTATAGATGAATGAAATCGTTTTTTTTGTGTGTATGTAAGCAATTGATATTAATGTACAATTTGTAACAATTGACAAAACAATACGTGAATTCATTTCGGCAATTTTGAAATGTATATTTGCGTGTAAATTAAAATTAAGTGAAGAGGCGTAAAATACGTGCGGCGTGCTCATGATTTAGCTTCGAATAAAACGAAAAAAATTAATTAATTAAAACGTAGCTACTTAATTAAAAATGTAAATGAGCAAAGTTTGTTTAAAATAATATATATTGCTCAGTTTTAGCAAAGTACCTTACTGTTACATTTAACAAATATATATTTGTTGAAAGAGTATTTTTCTTACGTCACGCGTACGTTATTTTTCGTGCATTTTCTTGACACGTTAAAGTGTCATACGTATTTCGCACTTGCTGTCGTTTTTATTTCGCAATGTAGTCCTCTCCTGAAACATTTCCAACGTTAAAATAAACATTTATTGTATATTTGGTATAAATATTTAGTAGACAAAACTAATATTGACTGGCCGAGTGGTTACAGACCCTAACTGAAGTCAAGCGTCGCGGGTTCAATTCCCACCCGGGACAAATATTTGAACGAACATGTCTATTTGTTCTGTGTCTGGGTGTAAAAAAGTATCTAATATATGTATATATTATAAAGAATATTTAAGTGTGTGTATCAGTTGTCTAGTAACCTATAATACAAGCATACTTGCTCACTTTGCGACTAGATGGCGCTGTTTGTAATGCCTCAGGTACAATTTCATATCTACTATGAACAAAAATAGGTTTTAGTATACTTGAATTTAAATTAATATTTAGTATTTGGTAAAGAAAATAAAATAATAAGAGCACTTGAATTTAGTATTAAAAATTATTTTCTAATATAAGATTATTATTTTTTAATTATTAACTTATAACCGCCATTTACATGCACAATGTTATATGTTTAGTTAAAAATCCTTTTTGGACTTTTTTTTTTGTTAATTTAGCTAATTTCGCTGATTAGTAACAAATTCACTTAATTAAAATAATTATTTTCTATAATATATTGTGGATTAATTATAGATTTCTTTATTAAGGGTCTATTTTAGGGATGACATGTCATAAATTAAATATTTTCCGTCATTTATATGCACTTAATACTTTTTTTATGCCGCTTTTTATAAAGATTTTTTCTGAGTCACTTTGTTCCAACAAAATGTTGTCGTTGCACGTCATGTTAGCTGGATTGCAGCTGGCGAAACAGAATAAAATGGATGTGTCGCCAACACGCGTCTTATCTGTCAGTGGCACTTGTTTGGTCTTTCCCGCTTTTCCTATTAGAGAATTGTTAACAAAAGTTGACATTGTTTTAATGAGAAATCTTTTTAAGGTATTTTTTTTATTTGATCCTCTATCGTATAAATATGGGCCCACAACAAAACAACATTATGTATTCATTAAATTAATTTATGAACTTTGTTTCAATAGTGATTGTTGGATAGATTGATTAACCTATTAGCTTATATGACGACCGTTTAGCCTAGTGGGTAGCGATCCTGCCTACGAAGCTTGAGGTCCCGGGCTCGAATCCTAGGTCGGGTCAGTATTTATATGATGAATATTAATGCTGGCACCAGGTCTTGGTTGTTATATGTATGTGGCGTCTTCGCTTGGTACCCAAAATACAAGCTAATGCTTAGTTTGGGGCCTGGACGTTGTTGTCATGTATACGTTATTATTATTATTATTAAATGTCTTCAATCATTATCAATCAATTGCCCCTGTCATTCAAATGCTCGTGACCATGGACCTAACCAAAATGAGTTAATGTGTAGTGCCTGGGTTAATAATTTTTTTTTTGTCTCATTCATGTATCTAACGTCGTATCCGATATAGTGAGTTTTTTTAGCATTAAGATTTATAAATGGATTTGAGTGTATTTGAAAAAAAAATTATGAAATTAGAGATTATATTTATTTCTTTTTCGTTAATATTAGAATCATAGAGAATAACTATAGAGTAAGGGAGTTGTAAACATCACTGAAGAGGATAGCGTTCGGCTAAGAAGAAGAAGAAAAGAAGAAAGAAAGAAAGAGAAAAGAAGAAGAAGGGATAGACTATAGCTGTGTGGTCTTGTCTTTGGGTAATGATGCATGCGTCTTCGTATAATAATAGTAGTGTAGTATTAATAATAGTAGGATAGTGTGCATTATTTGGTTCACAATAACTGTCGTGACAAGTGATGAGTAGCTGCGCATGCGTCATTAGACCGGGAAAAGAGGTCACAGCTATTTACCATCCCCATCGCTTGCACTATTTGGTTTTTTAGTAGTTTCTATCTTCTAGTATGTATCTGTATGATTAGTACTATATTATCATAATATTGATAATGTATGATTAAAAAGGTTGTATATTCAGCAGGGTTATATTATAAATATGTATTTCTAAAAAAAAATGGAATAAAAATTGTTTTTAACACATCGCTTTTAAAAGACATTACAACTCCCAAACATCGACAGAAAAAGTCGTTAATTTTGTTATAAAGTACAGTATTTTAAGTATGGTGTTTAACGCAAACCAAAAGTAATAGAGCCTAGCTTTAGAGTCGTTAGCTATTCCACCTTCGCCCTGGCTACTTTACAAAAAAAAAACTTGTATATGTTGTTGGGCGGATCGACCAAATGATATTTATTTGGAGAAAAAACAGTTACATGTGTGGTTTGAAATATTGTAAATTACTATACGTATGAAAAATCAAAACATTTCATCTGTTACCTAATAAACTCACAGAAAATTTGTAGACAGATTGAGTTCTACAGAAACGTGAAATATTCGTACTGATATGAACAAGTGTTACACATTTGATGTAATTTAATGCGATTTCTTCTATTTGTGGCGTTTTTTCTCATATTTCTTTAACATATACCTATTATATTGATACATATTGATAATATCATATGACAGCTGTCAATCTTGTCACTTGTTTAGTTCCATGTTTGTGTCTTACGGCATACCTTGATCTTGTCTATAGTACATTAATACAGGTTTTGTTTTGTAATCTGGGGGAATATCCCGTTGATAGATATGGGAAAAGAACATTTGTCTATCGATTAATATACCAGGTGTGGTTTTACCTTACTGCCAAATTTTGGAGGTAAACAATAAATTTATTTTTGTAGAATTAACGCATTTTAACTGCTATTCGAGGTGTTATCGGATTCGTTTCCCATTGTGAATATCCAGGTAATACGTAGCATCGACGACGTGACGCGCTTGCATGTGATGAAATTGTTTTGTACATTTAATGAAATCAATAAAAAATTAGGTCCATTCGAATGAATGGGCAAATATATGTTTTCCTATTGAACTTTTATATGTATTAATTTAGCAGAAGCGAAAATCCACACCTTGTATATTGTTCAATATAATAGTGGAATGCAAATATCTAAAGCATTAATAGGTATGTTTTTTTTTTTTAATAAAATATTTATAACAGGACTCAAATGAAATATGTTTTTCTCAGAACTTCACTATTGTGCCATGTATTTTTTTTTAATGCAATATTTTATAAGAAATACATCTGTCGCAAAATTCTTCTTTCGAAACAATCTCGTTTTGGTCTCAAAGGATATAGAGAGAAAAAATCTGATATGTTTTAATAAATTTTGATTTGCTTGTGATTTTGTTGTTTTATTTATTATAATGAAAAGTCCACGCTTTTTGGGAATAATATTTTTAATAAGGAGAAATTGACGAAATTGTTGGGAAAACAATACAGTTTAAAAAGACATTACGAATGTACGTGCTTCACTTCACTCTATCAGCCCATTTTTTACCCTACTGCAGGAGCTTAGGCCTCCCCCAGGGTGAGGGGGCTTGGCGTTTAAATCCACTGCGGGTTGGGCAAACGACCGCCATCTATTGACAGCGTCCGGGAGCGACTGCTTAACGTGCTCTCCGAGGCACGGTGTCAGTGATAGTTATGTACTCAAGTCAGAAAAACTCATTGGTTTCAATGTACGTGCATTGAAAGTTATATGTTTAGAGCCGGGTCCACACGATCGTTCCATGCACATACGTATTAAAAACTAGACTCCCTGTCAGTACATAACTAATGAAGCACTGTAATGGCGGGCACGTATGAGTGGAACTTCGCAGCATACTCACGTTCAGTGGATTTGCTATGGAATAAGGGTGTTCAAGTTGATGTGTGCGTAGGTACATAGCCAGCGACTTACTGGTCATGCATCGATAGTTCACGATGTTACGTCTGGATATTCCTAAAATCACAGTTCCATGTAACAAAATATTTGATCATGGAGACTATATTGAATATTATGTTACTGTAACGACATAGTCATAGTAACATATATTCAAGATAAAAAGGAAAAAAATATATTTGTTCGTAGGAACGATAGCAGACCCAATAGAACAAAAATAACAACTAAAACACATATATATGTATATGTGTGTATATAGGTCTGTGCCGCACCCACGAAAGGGGCCACAACTCAGCCCAATACTGCGACTCACGTCGCAGCGCTGGTTTTCAATTGTGCCCCAGAATCCCGCTTCGCAACGCACGTACGTCCATCCGCGCCCAATAAACCGAACACTCCTACCACCCAGACAGCAATGTCACAACCCACGCGATGCACACCCTGACAGCTGACATTCATGTCTCTACAAATGGAAACTGCACCGTTACCAGCAACCCCGAATCACGAACGAGAGCTGGGTTTTGAACAAGAGCCCCATAAGTTTATTTTTAAAAGTACATATTGATAAATTTTCCCTAAGAGGAGGGGGCAGGTTGTTCCAGCATCTAGTTGCCATGTATCTAAAGCTGCCTTGAAACGTTGCTTACCCATGTCTCGGCATCATCAAAATAGGCGATGAGACTCTAAGAGAAAAACGACTGTTGCTTTTTCAAACAGATACCTAGGACATTTATTTTTAAGGACATTAAAGAGTAGCACCGAGTAATGAAGTTCTCGGCGAGCATTCATTCTGAGCCATTTTATTAATTAAGGGTGTGACGTGTGATAGGCGTGGAACCACAAAACAGAAACGCACACAGGCATTCTGGATGCGCTGGACCACCTTCCTCGTTCTACCAAGAAGACAAGGTCCATAGACGATGTCCACGTAACCAACTTTAGACAAAATCAAGGAATCGCAAAGCCTAACTCGAAGGTCAGTGCTTAGGTAATTGCGAATCTTATACAATAACCTTAATCGAAAAAAGCAAGTCCGCAGAACCTCGGCCACGTGACCTTCAAAACGCAGTCTATTATCCATCAATCACCAAGCTTTCGCGCCTCCTGCACAAGGTTCAGAATGTATAGAGTTTCTTGGATCACGCGCCGTAACATCAGCTATTTGCCTAACTGACCCCAGAATCATAAACTTGGATTTGTTAGGATTCAGGACAAGTGAGTTATTTTGAGCCCATATAGTTATTCTATCCAGGTCCTCATTGATCCCAGCCACCACGCAAAATAAAAACCCGTGCGTGTCAACTCCGATGCGCGATAGGAGTTTACTCCTTAAGTACGTTTGTTCTCACCATTAATTCACTGGCACTTTAGATATAGCGTCACTGCTTTGCACTCTTCTGACGCGCTCCTTCCGATCGTTCCAACGGGCAAAGGAAGCTACGCATATACCTATCCCCTCTCCCTCCACTTTTGACCCGCTGTCGGGCTGCCCCCTCTTCCTCCGCTCCACCGCCCAATCGTTCTAAAAGGCATCACCATCTCTTTTCTGACGCGCTCCGTCCGATCCCCTCCACTTTCTACCCGCTGTCGGGCCTTTCACAGCTAGTACGCTTATACCTGCCCCATCTTTCTTCGCTCCGCCGTTACCCACTTAACGCACGACGCACTGACGCACTTAACGCTTCAACGCTCGCTTTCTCGATTTTACTCTCCATAAAATTTCGATACCGGGCCCCTTATATCGTTTCTTAAGGAGTAAACTCCAATAAACTCAAAAAAAAAACCTTTTAGAATCACTCTTATGGTATCTATTGTGAGCCTATTTGCTCCGAATGTACCTTACAGGACGAAAAATGTTGAAATCTGGTAGGTACGGAGTTTGATGATCCAGTCACGGACCTTTAAGCCTAAAATTATGATTGCAATACAAAATATTGGCTTTTACTTACACAAAAAAAACTAAACGATATAATATGCGAATTCTCTCATTTTGGGGCAAATTAGAAGTGCATCGTGTTATATAGCAAATGAAAGTATCTACTCTTTTTGGGAAAAAGTAATAGTACATATTTTTTAATAATTTTAAAATGCTTATGTTGTTTAAAAGATAAATAATTAATAGGATTTTTTTAATGGAACTTTACTCTTCATTTAATGATGAAAGTGCTGCAACATGCAAAATACCGATAATACCGACTAAAAAAATATTCATTATATTTTCCTTGCGAATTACTTTTAATAACTATTTCAACAAAAGTACCACAAGGCTTTATTTCATTTTTCGATACATCTAAGAATTCATATCAACTTACCAAATTTTTATAACATTTTCGGATACACCCTTCTACACAATCAATTGGTAGTATGACGTATGAAGTTTAAATATAAGCAAATTTAGCGAAAGGAGACAAAATCGACTGACCTCGTACTTCCATGACAAATTACTTTATTTCATTATGGCACTTAAAAGGCAGTCATAGAGAACTTCAATCAAGCATCTTTAGTGTTTTACGAATACATGAAGAATAAAAAAAAGTAACTACAAAAATTGTTGTAAAAATGCCTACTTTCATAGGAGACCACAAAAGTACCATTAAATATTCACCGATTTTTATAAATACCCAAGAATTATTTTTGGGCAAAATTATGTTTTAGTTTACGTTATTGAGAAATTTGAGATTGTTTGAAAAAAGTTCTAAAAAAAATTGGTCCAAAATTTTTCTTAATAAAAGTTAAAATAATTCAAAAATTCTTTTTGTGGTGCATAGCCCTTTCAATAGCGCATATTTTATTACCATTTTAATTTCTCTAAATGACTAACTAAGAACGCTCAAGCGATTTAATAAACATTTTCAATGATAAAATTACCTTGTAACCATTAATTTCACCTTTTTAGACTTTATATTTTAAATGATTTTGACATTTGAAATAAAACCAACTTATTAGTAAAATATAATTTATTTAAACTACAAACTTATATATGTACATGTTAGTGAGTTTATAGTATTCAAATAAATATAAACAACAAATATTTTTTTATTAGGACATATTTGCATTAAATCTATGTAGCATAACAAATACGAAACTTTTGTCGGACATGGAACTTGAGTGACCTTTTAAATTTATCGGATCCATTTTGAAAAAAAAAGTCATGGCAAAAACTAAATTTGTCGGACACGATTGTCGGACGTGTTTGATTTGTTTAACAATTCTTTACTTTTGTTACATACAGAATACCTACTTATAATTTAGTTTTTATTTCTAACAAACAGTTATAATAACATGAGCTTAGGTTTTTTTTACAAACAGACACTGCCGTCGCTATTTCACTTTGAAATACATTGCTCGCACATTGAGCTACTTTTTTTTAGGTTACGTAATTCTGCTTGTCCAGCAAGCAATGTATAATAAAGCTGAGCCCGTTACTTCCTTCTATTCTCCACTTGCGATAAAATATCCGAATGTTGCGATTAGTATACGTGTTTTCAGTTTAACGCAAAAATTCGACATAACCTTTTATATACATTGCTTGCTGAATAAGCAGAACTACGTAAAAAATATTTAATATACCAAACTTTGTTCAAGTTTCACGTCCGAAGGTCACTCTCAGAAAGGCGAGATTTCAAATATACCTGGACCTCTTAAATGACATTTTTAAATGAAAAGATCGCTAGATTGTGAAAATTAAAAAAAAAACTGTTGTCTGAATACACCTACTCCAATCTATTTGACCGTCCACCCTATTCTTAAAATTTTCGGGTTTTGTATTTAATGTAGGTATATATTTAATTTAGGTAGGTATAGGTATAAGTGTCGTGATAGCCCAGAGCGCAAGGAACCTGTCTGAAATTTATAAGGCCCCACAGGGCCATGGTTCGAATCCGGGCGTGTACCAATGAGTTTTCTGACTTAAGTGCACAATATCACTGACACCGTGCTTCGGAGAGCACGTTAAGCAGTCGGTCCCGGACGCTGTCAATAGATGGCGGTCGTTACAGTTCCCAACCCGCAGTGGAGCAGCGTGGTGGACTTAAGCTCCAAGCCCCCCTCCTCACCCTGGAGGAGGCCTAAGCCCCTGCAGTGGGGTAAAAATCGGCTGATGATGATGATGATGATGTAGGTATATATATTAAAACCGGCCAAGTGCGTGTTGAGCCATGCGCAGTATAAAGCATATAGACTCAAATATGACGCATTTATTAGATTTTAGCGGTTTCTCTTCGATGATTGCGAAACTAAAAAATCGAAGTTACTCAAAACAATATTTACCTATTATGGGTACCAGACAACTGATATACACACACGGAGCTGGAGGTCCCGGGTTCGAATCCCAGGTCGGGTCAGTATTTATATGATTAATATCGATACTGGTACCGGGTCTTGGTTGTTATATGTATGTGGTGTCTTCGCTTGGTACCCAAAACACAAGCTAATGCTTAGTTTGGAGCCTAGACGTTGTTGTCATGTATACGTTATTATTATTTTTTTTTAATATAATATATACATATATAGATATTTTACACCCAGACATGGAACAAACATGTTCATGCACACAAATATTTGTCCCGAGCGGGAATCGAACCCGCGACCATTGGCTCCGCAGGTAGGGTCTCTAACCACTCGTTCGAGCAGTCATCTTATCCTTCGCTTTTAAAGTTATTCACTGCAAACTATTCTGGAGGCTTGTATTGGCAAACAAAAAAAAATCCATACGTTAAGGCTATTACGATTTCAAAGACCTATTCAACGAGACCCTATTGAGTGTCGTGGTGAATTCTTTCTCACTGCTTTTACCACAATGTTATAATTTATTATTTTAATTATTTATTATATTATTTATTTATATTTTACAACATAAAACGTGTTTTTTTACGACCCAGTCACAAACTAGCAACAGAATCATTATCAATACGTTCTTCCATTAAAAATCTGTGAATTTTCTTTAAAATAAGTCATAAATAAGTATTTTATATGAAAATTTATAAATTAGACCACAAACATAAATTTAATATGTAATTTGGTTTTGTATTTATTCTGTACATATTTCAATATTATCCCAAAACGTTTCCAATATTGAACGCCATTTTTTTTTTAAATATATTTTCAGCAAAATTTATTGAACTATCACATTTCGAGGTCCAGGTAGATTAAGTACATACATTACACATTAAAAGAAAAAAAAAACTCAAAATAAACTAAAATAGAATCATACTTTATTATCTATTATATAATAACTTCGTCAACAGTAGGTACATGGAAATAATATTTATTTTAATTTCAATTTAATTTTCTAAACACAACGCCGCTGACACAACTCCGTTTTTTTTTTATTATTTTCTTTTTAAAATTAACATCCATTTTCCAATGCTATGGAAACTCAAAGAAAAATATCAACAAACTAGCATAGACTTAAACCGTAGATCGACTGTCGCCCGAATATAGGTCGGATATGTTGAGTGGGCGTGACCCGCGTTCCCTTAAATACGATCAGATGTGCCTATTGCGTATTCCCCACAACCTATTTCCGATTGCCATAGTGTCGTGCTGTCTCCACACTTACATCTTCGCAATTAATATATTTCATAGCTAAAAATTGTCATAGTGTACAATAGTTACATGCGTAACCGAAAAAGTAGTTTTGTAAATATTTACAAATCTATTCCATGGATTTTACATAGGGATGCCACGTAACAAAAAATCGTGAACAAAAAATATACGCCACAAACTAAATATACGCCATTGATGTTTCGACACTATGAAATAGAATTTAAGTGCGACGTAGGTACATATAAAATTCTTACTAGAAAAGCAAACGAACAAATAGACAAACAAACAAAAACCTTGTATGTTTTTTTACGTTCTATCACTTATTTCTCGCGTCTCCCAGTTTTATTTTTGCAAAAATCGTTAATCTACAGCGACGTAAACTCTACCATTTTATTAAATGTAATAGATTTTCAGAAAAAAACTTGTAAATTCTCGAACAAAACGAAAGTAATTTATCGTAGACACCATTTTATTTGTTTAGACACCTGTATTTGTTTTAATATTTTAGAGGATGCTCATTGGTTCCGCTCTTGTCCACCATTTTCTTGAAAAGTGAAGCATTTTTAGGAGTGTAACGTATCTACAAAAATAAAATATCATTGGCTATATACAGTACAATACACGAATGTTTTCCGCTGTGAAGTTATTTACAGTAGCATATAATACAAGCACGGAGGAGATGAAGGTGAGGTCGGATGGCTCGCGCTGTTCGCTCGCGCGCGCGGCGTCCACCTCCCACTACTACCCCTCCCTACCCGCGCAGCTGTACCTGCGCATTGCGTCATTTGCAGACAATTCAAAGCGGTAAAGATCCGTGCGTTATACGGTATGGATAGAAAACTCAAAAAAAAAAATTGTCTTTGTCGTACGCGCATGAAACCTACACCATCAGAAACACTCTAATGTTTTCCAAATAACATGATTTTCACATCGGTATAGTTCCAATCAAACTTTATGGCGGATCGGAATACAACGTTTTATGCATGCTTGCGCAGGTTCAGTCATATGCCCCTCGCTCCACTGCGTCCCGCTACACCTAAAACTGGTTACTGCGACGCGACTTGTGCCTATGTTCACATCCGCCATAAAGGTTGATTGGAACTATAATCGCACATTACTCGAAAATTTCTATTTAAATCAGAAATTTAGCAACGTTCGTATACCTACCTATTTCCGTTTCCGGCTATCGCTTCCGATGGTGAAGTTCCGATACGGAAATATCTAGGCTTATAAACGTATACAAACAATACAATTTTCGACGATAATGTCAATATAAAAATTAAAACTAATAGTGTCAAGCTGAATTAATAAAATCATGACAGGCCGGCGCTCGTCGACGGGCGTTCGTCTGAAATTAAAAATATAAATAAAAATTTTATAGTTGAAGCTTTTATTAAAGTTTTATTTATAGGTTAATAATAATAATTAGGTTAATAATAATAGCCCCCCTCCTCGCCCTGGGAGAGGCCTAAGCCCCTGCAGTGGGGTAAAAATGGGCTGATGATGATGATGATGAATAATAATACATGGGACCTCCTACACAGCGTCATCTAGTCCCAAAGTAAGCAAGTATTATGCTTGTATTATGGGTTACTAGACAACTCATATACATACTTAAATATTCTTTATAATATATACATATATAAATATTTTTGCGAAGACACCACATACATATAACAACCAAGACCCGGTACCAGTATCAATATTCATCATATTAATACTGACCCGACCTGGGATTCGAACCCAGGACCTCCAGCTTCGTAGGCAGGGTCGCTATCCACTAGGCTAAGCGGTCGTCAAAGGTTGCTTTTAATAAAACAAAATTTTAAACAATTACGTCGTTGAAACGAATATTAATATAGATTTTTTTTTAAAATTATAGTTTTACTTAAGTTAGAACTAGGTTTGTATCTATACAAACATTAATAAATAAATTTCTTTATTCGAGTTAAATCTCTATAACTAAAAAGTTTTTAGAAATTTCAAAGTTTTGGCTCTATACAAACCTAGTTTTAACTCAAGTAAGAATATAATTAAAAAAAAAACGGACAAGTGCGCGTCGGACTCGCCTACCTAGGATTCCGTACAAACCTGTAGGTATATAAGTGAAAGTAAGTTTGATTCTGTTACAGCTTAAAGGTATTATAGACCTGAGTATTTGATGAATTTCAATTTAATACCTCTACGCGTTCATGTGGAATGGGGTAGTAAATTTAAAATTTAAAAAATATTTTTATTACAGGATGTAAACAAAAATTTATGCTTTTCGCAATTTTTCCTTTATCTGTGCTATAAGACGTTGCTTCGTATTAAATTTCAAGATTCTGAGTTTACGGGACGTACCCTGTAGGTTTTGATTTCCTTGCGAGTGAAGAAAATTTGCAGTATCCTTTGATTGCGTTGGCTTAGAAATTTCATTTTTTCACAGCTCCAAGGGACAGTAGACCTGAGTATTTGATATGAATTTCAGCTTGATACCTCCACGCGTTCCTGAGAAAAAGGGCCTTGACAGACAGACAGACGGACAACAAAGTGATCCTATAAGGGTTCCGTTTTTTCCTTTAGAGATTCGGTACCCTAAAAACCTAGATTAATATGAGTTTTAACGACGTAATCGTTTAAGAGCGTTTGTAGGGATGTTCAGACCTCCCTTGACCTCCCTCCCTCAGAGCTCCTACTTCAGATAAGAATTCATCTATGCCTGGGTCAATAAGGCTCATAAAAAGAAATAAAAACAACTATACATGTATAGTTCGCTTCAAACTTTACGGCGGATCTGAATACAACGCTATAAGCGTGCTTGCGCAGGTACAGTCATATACCCCTCGCTCTACTGCGTCCCGCTACACCTAAAACTGGTTACTGCGACGTGACTTGTGCCTATGTTCACAACCGCCATAAAGTTTAATTGGATCTGTACCTATCGGTAAATGGGCGACGCGTAAGTTATTATCGTATTTTAGTAAAGTGTTTTAAGTTATTCATGAATACGTCCGATATATTCCTACAATAAAATAAAGCTGGCTCCCACACAAATTAGTTATAGTTTATTAGAGTCATATTGTCTATTATTAAATACTGTATTGATACATGATTGATTGTTGAGGATTGATATGTTGATGTTGAAATTTAAAAAAAATTACCAGTACGTAAGGACAACAAACAATACTGAATATTATAACTTTCGCGGGTTGGCCATCATTTTCAACTGTTTGGCCAACACTTTCGTAAAATAATCTATGCATTATAAAGAATATTTAAGTATGTAGTTATATGGTATCCATAGTACAAGCTTTGTTCAGTTTTGAACTAGGTGGCGCTGCGTGGGATATCCGAGATATTAAAATATTACATCTTTTTTACATTTTGACATCGTCTACGACAATCACGAATATTCTCGATGCACCTAACCAAAATCGTCACACTTCATTATAATAATAAAAACTGGGACATCCCACACAACACCATCTAATCCCAAAGTATGCAAGTATTATGGGTACTAGACAAATGATATACGTACTTGAACATTTTTTATAATATACACACATAAAGACATTTTCATACCCAGACATGGAACAAATAGACATGTTCATGCACACAAATATTTGTCCCGGGCGGGAATCAAATACGCGACCCTTGGCTCCGCAATTAACGTCTCTAACCACTGAACCGATCGATTAGTTATTACTGTTATAAAATGTAAAGTCACATACCTTGTGTCATATAGTCAAGGTGATCAGCCTGTAAACAAAGATTTAAAGTTAATAAAGTTAAAAGTAATATAGATTTTTTAAATTATAAATATTTTAGTATATTGGTGCATAGTACTTCTTCACTTCACTTCATCAGCCCATTTTCACCCCACTACAGAGGCTTAGGCCTCCCCCGGGGTGAGGAGGGGGGGCGTGGAGCTTGAATCCACCACGCTACTCTACTGCGGGTTGGGGATTGTAACGACCGCCATCTATTGACAGCGTCCGGGACCGACTGCTTAACGTGCTCTCCGAGGCACGGAGTCAGTTACAGTTATGTACTTAAGTCAGAAAAACTCATTGGTACACGCCCGGATTCGAACCACGGCCCTACGGCCTTATAAACTTGAGACAGGTTCGTTGCGCTTTGGGCTATCACGACTGTCATTCTCATTCTAAATTATTCAAAAAGAATTCTATAGACGATAAAGCTCGTTTTTCAGTCAACGAGCGCGTCCTCTTCTACAAAATTGTGTATCCATACGCTATTTCACACGCTAGAGTATAAGAAACTGATGTCTATACTTTTTGAATTTCGGGAAAATACCGATTATTATCGGAGATATAACAGATCAAAGTTTCTGTTTTTACGACCCGCTCGTGTCGTCACTCGGTGCCGCTACGTTCAAATTATCCACGTTAGCCCATTGTAATGTAACCGAGTGACGTCATACCACGATTTATTAAAAAAAAATCGTATCTTCGGCGTTTTTGTAGATATCAATAAAATTCTTTCATTTATTAGTTTTTCTTAAGAAATATAATATATTTCTATAAAATGCAAAAATGATATGACAGGCTCAATATATTTTACACAGTTGGGTATGGTGTACCTAAATATAATGATAATGATAATAATGATAATAACGTATACATGACAACAACGTCTAGGCCCCAAACTAAGCATTAGCTTGTGTTTTGGGTACCAAACGAAGACACCACATACATATAACAACCATGACCCGGTACCAGTATCGATATTCATCATATAAATGTTGACCCGACCTGGGATTCGAACCCGGGACCTCCAGCTTCGCAGGCAGGGTCGCTACCACTAGGCTAAGCGGTCGTCGATAATACCAATGCTACGTAGATAATGGTATATGACTAGGTATTCAGGTAGGTATTTTGTCGTAAGTAGATCAGGTGTTTGTATCGTATATCCTATTATCGTGATAGTCGAGCGGTGGCGATCCCGCTTCGTGTTTAGAATGTCGTGGTTCGAATCCCAGAGATCGGCATGTAGCAATGAGATTTTTCAGACTTAAGCACATAGCTATCACTGACTCCGTGCTCCGGAGAGCACGTTAAGCCGTCGGTCCCGGGTAAAATCCACCGACCCGCTCTGGAGCAGCGTGGTAGGGACATAGAGATAATATACTAAAGTAGACAAACTCCATAAAGCCCTGTATGTTACGGTCGGGCATGGAGAAAAAAGGATGAAAAATAACTGTACCAAGTTCTATTATTATGTTACATTAATGACGCATGTGTATTGGGGCCCTCATTTGACAATCACAACTGTGGCAGCTATCAACTAACAAAGACAACAGACAAAGTAAATAGACTTACTATAACTGACCGTTCCCAAATTTTTGAACTAAAGTCCGCCTTTATTTTATTTTTCGAAAAAATAGGCTATTTTAAGTAACTAATTTGTTTTTTTTTTTGTTTTAGATCGGTAGTTACGTAGTTATATCATTATGAAAATTCTTATAGCGTGACGTCACTGGGTGGAATTATAAGGTCGGCCATTGCCGCTGCATATTTTTAAAATTATGTCACTCTCAGAACGTTGACTGTCATCACAGACCAGTCAACCTATAGACCACGCTTTAAAAAACGTCAGTACGAAAACGAAATCGCCAAAAAGAGGCGGGGTGCGGGGAGAGGTCGGCTAGTTTTCATTGGCTCGTTCAAAATTGACAATTTAATGGCTTCCGACGTGCTTCCAACTGACGGCTCACTAGTGACGTAGTTATGTAGTGTCACTACATAGCCTTGGCGAATGCTACTCCCTGTCAAAGCGTGGTCTATAAGGTTGACTTGTCTGTGGCTGTCATGTTTCGCATGTTAGCCCTCATGACAGTTCGTGGAACTAACAATGACAGTCGACGACATGACAGCTAACACTTTGAGAGTGACATTATTTTTATGATTATGCAACGGCAATAGGGGACCTTATAATTCCACCCAGTGACGTCACACTATAAAAAAATTTAAAAATGATATGATTACGTAGATACCGATCTAAAACAAAAAAAATCAAATTGGTTTCTTAAAATTGCCTATTCTTTCGAAAAATAAAATAACGGATTTTAGTTCAAAAATTTGGAAAGGGTATTTCGGACTGGCTCACTATCTCTATAGACACGGTAGGCCTAAATCCCTGCAGTGGGGCATAATGGGCTGATATGCTATGGATATAATGTTATTCCACTCACAGTTGAAATCTGCTTATCGCGCTGCACAGTCATGGTCGGTGGAGGGACCTGTCCATCCGGGCTTACTCCAAGGCCATCGTAGATCTCTCTCAGTATCAACAGCATCGTGTCTTCCGACTCCCTGTATAAAGTGTATGGACCAAAAAGTTATGTATCTAAATTTACTGATACATAATAATATATATTTTTTTTTAAATATTAAAATATATAACTATTTTACATGTCACAGGGGTATTGTCACATAATCAATATTTGAAAAAAAAATCAAATAAAATAACAGGAAATCAAAGACTTTATTTTATTTTATTTTAAGATTTATTTTTGTGTAGGTATATTGTTTTATATTTTAAAGAAAAAAAATACAAAAAAACTATGTGTTAACAATTTCGATCCAAGCTCATTTGGTTATCACCACTTTTTCGAATATATAGTTTTTAATATTTTCTATAAAAAATATTATTCAAATGAAAAACGAATTTCGTTCTTTTAATTTAAAAATAAAAATCTGGTTTATCAGTTATTTTCAAAATGGTAAGTACGACGATTCCCGGATACGACGACATATTTAAGCATCCATAGATAATATAGAATTAAAATGGATTCCATGCCACTGATTGGCGACTGTTCGGTTAAAGTTTTTCGAAATAACGCGTCATTTTAAGAAAAACTTTATATTAACTGTACAACATTGCCTTTATTTATTACACGCAAAAAGTAACGAAATCCTAACATATATATATATATATTTCCTTTACATCCCATCGTAATTATATGAAAGAAACAATAGACGTAATAAATGTCAAGATATATATATAGACAAATCGTCAGTCAGGCCCCTAGTCTACACACCAGTATCTGACGTGCGAACTCATCGCGAACAGGTATTCGTTAATCAACTCCAATGGCGCTTCCTGCAGCACTCGGTCTACACGTCGGCCGCCATTCAACCGACCAACTGGTTCCACTGGGGTTGCCTGTGATGTTAGAAAATGACTGTAAGTTTGTGTCTGCTGGTCACAAGCTTCTCGAACGTGATAAAAAAGTTGTATGCTATTTCATATGACGAATGTCGTGTAAAATGTGAGTAATAGACGAAAGAAGAGAAAGAGACGGGAAAAGGAGGTATAGAGATAAAGGCGAGTGAGAAAAAATAAGGGAGATGGACAAGAGGGAGAGACGCGTGTGAGATAAACATATAAAGTGAGACAGAGAAAGAGAGAGAGAGAGTTAGCAAGAGAAAACAAGGGGGATAATAATAATACTTTGGACATTCCATACAGCGCCATCTAATTTCAAAGTAAGCAAAGCTTGCACTATAGATACCAGACAACTGATATAAATACTTAAATATTTTTTATAATATATAGATATTTTACACCCAGAACAGAACAAATTGACATGTTCATGCATACAAATATTAGTCCCGGGCGGGCATCGAATCCGCGACCCTTGGCTCCGCAGTCAGGGTCTCTAACCACTCAGCCAACCGGTCCATAGATGGTGATATATATACAGGTGAAGTTTTAATGAGCAGCCAAATTTTAAAATAATGATCTTTGGTAGATAACCGATAGCCGTCTTGTTTCCTTTTAGTATCGTTCTATAGAAAAATATTTAGATATGACTACACAAATCTTTCCCGAAAAAAAACAATAACTCTAGTCACCATTCATGCCCGCCGCCCCATTCCGTTTCAAAGCCTCGGGCGCGTACGTTTACTTAGCGTTAAGATCGCAACCAAACGTTATAAAATAACACTGTAGATAAAATAATTCATTATGAAAACGTAACCCATATTTTTTATTTACGCGATGAGGTCTATTGGTGATACCTAACATCTAGAAAAATTTTGGCCGGTTACTAAAATCTCACCTTGTATATAAAGATATATAAAGAATAAGAGGAGAACGAGGAAATAAGAGAGAGGAGTGAAGTGAAGGGAGGGAGATGGAGAGGCAACACGGACCATCGTAAGTGCGTTTACAATTAAAAGTAGGTAACGAAAGAAGGCAGCCTCGTGAACTCTAGTGACGACAAAAATAGCAAAACTCACCGGATCGATGTGCACGGTCGTGTGGTGACCGTCTTTTTCCGAAGTCAAGTGCTCTTTCTCAAGCTCTTCCTCGACCACCTGAAGGCACAAGAGAAAAATTAAGTGGAATTTCATCTGGTGTACACGTAAAACGTAAAACAATTAGATTTTCAAATACAACAATATAGACAATTGCATGCATGCATGAATCATCATCATCAGCCCGTTTTACCCCACTGCAGGGGCTTAGGTCTCCCCCAGGGTAAGGGGGGGTTTGGAGCTTAAATCCACCACGCTACTTTACTTCGGGTTGGGGATAGTAACGACCGCCATCTATTGACAGCGTCCAGGACCGACTGCTTAACGTGCTCTCCGAGGCACGGAGTCAGTGATAGTTTATGTACTTAAGTCAGAAAAACTCATTGGTACACGCCCGGATTCGAACCATGGCCCTATGGCATGGATCGTTCACAAGTAATTCTGATGTGCGCCGCCATACACAAAAGAACTTTCAGCGACTAAATCAAAATTCTTTCGAGCAGAAAATCCATCCAAAACGCAACGTTCGGGCGCCAAGGAAGCGCGACATTGAACAATAATACCTGGGACATCCCACACAGCGCCATCTAGTCCCAAAGTAAGCAAGTATTATGGGGTACTAGACAACTGATATACATACTTAAATATTTTTTAATAATATAGGTATGGGTAATTTTTACACACAGACACGGAACAAATCGAAAATCACCCGATAAAAAGAAATCACCCGATAAACCTTTGAGTGTCAGGTATAGACCATTGTCTACAATAAAATTAAGCAAATTTGCTATCGAAGTGGAAAAAAACATTTTAAATTATAATTTTTTACAACAAGATCCGAACAAATCATATGAAAGTTTATTTGAAATTGTTTCTAGAGAGTTTGAAAACAGTTTTAAACTGAAGAATGTAAAAACTTGTAACAAAGTGAAATTTTGTGAATGGTCTACTCCGGGCATTCGGAAAAGTAGAGAACGGCTTTATTGTTTATATAAAGATAAAAATTTAAACACTAATCAATCATTTGTGAAATATGTAAAATCTTATTCAAAGATATTCAAAAAGGTTTGTAAAACAGCCAAATCTATTCATATTAGAAATAAAATAGAGAAGTCGGAAAGCAAATGTAAAACTGTGTGGCAAATCATACGTACTGAAACAGGCAAAATGAAGCCTCCTGACAATGAATTTGTCTTGCGGGTGGACAGAACTGTTACTTCAGCAATCGACGTCGCTCGCGAATTTGAGTCTTTTTTCCAAAATATAAAGATTAAAATCACGGAACATTTGGGTTCATCTCCTGACCGTGCTGTAACTTTGTTAAAGGAAAATGTACCGACTCAGGGGTCGGAGTTCCGGTTTAAAAAAATAAATTCTTTTAATATTATTAAAACTTTTCAGTCTTTAAAAATTAAAAAGACCGAGGATTTATGGGGGCTGTCGGTGAAAGTTATAGGTTCTGTTGTCCACATTATAGCACCATACTTGTCGAGTATATTTAACGAATGTATTAAAGCGGGCATATTTCCTAATTTAATGAAATATAGCAGAATAATACCTCTGTTTAAATCTGGTGATAAAAAGGACCCCACTAATTATAGACCAATAGCAGTGTTGCCCACATTGAGCAAAGTTTTCGAAAAAATCATGCTCGATCAAATGCTTTCTTATTTTATGTCCCACAATTTACTTCATTCTAGACAATTCGGTTTTACGAAAGGAAGATCCACAACAGACGCTGGCATTTTACTTTTGAAACATGTTTTTGATGCATGGGAAAATTCCAAAAATGCTATAGGGGTCTTCTGTGATTTATCGAAGGCATTTGATTGTGTTGATCATCGGACATTGTTGCTTAAATTAAAACATTATGGTATAAATAATTGTGCTAACAATTTAATAGAATCATACTTCTGTAATAGAATTCAAAAATTTGATATTAATAGAGTTAAGTCGAAGGGTTCTATTGTGAAAATGGGAGTTCCTCAGGGATCTATATTGGGTCCCTTTCTGTTTTTAGTGTATATTAATGACTTACCTTACTTGGTAGAAAAATCTGCCGAGATAGTGTTGTTTGCTGATGACACTTCTCTCGTATTTAAAATTAATAGAAATGAAGAGGAATTCTCAACACTAAACTCTTCACTTTTGCAGGTCTTAAATTGGTTCAACGCTAATAACCTATTATTAAACGCAAATAAAACAAAATGTTTAAAATTTACATTGCCCAATGTTAGACAAGTTGATGTCAATTTGAGACTTGGAGGAGATTCATTAAGTTTGGTTAATGAAACTGTGTTCTTGGGCATTACTATCGACGCAAATTTACAATGGGGTCCTCATATTATGAGGGTGGCTGGTAAACTGAGCTCTGCTGTTTTTGCAATTAGGCAAATAAGAAAACTAACCGATGTGCCTAGAGCGAGGCTGGTTTATTTTAGCTACTTTCATAGCATAATGTCATATGGCATTCTGCTATGGGGAAAGGCCGCTGACATTCAAACAATGTTTGTTCTGCAGAAAAGGGCTATTCGAGCTATATATAAATTAAAATCTAGAGATAGTGTAAAGGCTTATTTTAGAGAAGGTAATATTTTGACAGTCCCTTGTCAGTATATTTATGAAAATATAATTTATGTACATAAAAACATAAATGCTTTCTCTAGGATGGGTGATGGCCACAACTTAAATACAAGACATAAGCATTTGTTATCAATTCCCAGGTTCAGGCTCTCAAAGGTTAATAATTCTTTCATGGGAAATTGTATCCGTTTTTATAATAAAATTCCAAAAGAAATGTTAGACTTGAATTCTAATCAATTTATAAAGCGAGTTAAAGTCCAACTCATGAAAAAAGCTTACTATTGTATTACCGAGTATTTAAATGATAAGTGCGCATGGACATCATTGTAATAGAAAAACATATATTTAAATAAAATAAACAGAGAGGAGTTTCTTGCCGGTTCTTCTCCTCCTAGTTTTTGAACCGGTACCTAATCAATTTTTACGACTTTCAATAAGTGTGTGCAAACATCTTATATTGAATAAAAACTTTTTGAATTTGAATTTGAATTTGAAATAGACATGTTCATACACACAAATATTTGTCCTGCGCGCGAATCGAACCCGCGACCCTTGGCTGCGCAGTTAGGATCTCTAACCACACAGCCGATCCATCAGTCACATATGCAACTCGTTTCGACTCATAACCGACTATGATTGGCGCATGTGCCCAAGACGCATTTCTTGGAAAGGGTATTGTTATAAGTATTTGTTAAACGAATGTTAGCTATAATAAATTTTGCTAAGTATATATGTCAGAACTGACCAAGGGTTCATTTCTATTGACGACCGTTTATCCTAGTGGGCAGCGACCCTGCCTGCGAAGCTGGAGGTCCCGAGTTCGCAGCCCAGGTCGAGTCAGTATTTATATGATGAATATTAATACTGGCACCGGGTCTTTGTTGTTATATGTATGTGGTGTCTTCGCTTGGTACCCAAAATACAAGCTAATGTTTAGTTTGGGACTTAGGTGTTGTTGTGATTGTGTGTGTTATTATTATTATTATTATTATTGTATCTAGGTCGCTGAATTTACGGAAAGCATCGGTCGACGACGTTCTCACGCTGGCCTGCCATCCATATCGAATAGCATAAACACCCCTACCTAACCATTTAAATATATTCCTTTCGCCACTCTACTAGATTCAAGAATAAAAACAGACGTATATAATAGCGATAAATATTGTTAATAAAATATTTGTAAAGATATTTAAAATAAATTTAACTGTCATCGATCTCGAAAATTGTTTTTTTTTTTAAACCTACGCTCGTTCCTGCGTAACAGTACGACACACATCCTTCTTAAAGTACCGCCGCAACGGACGCAAGCTGCATCGTTCCAAAGTAGTAAATCGCTTACCCTTTCCAGTTCCCGTCCCGGAGGCTGGGCCCTCCAAAGATGCGTCCAAGTCGTCTTTATCGAATCTATCACTTTCTGTCTCAAATCCGCTCCGACTCGCGCCATCGTTTCTTTCAGTTCTAAAATGGAGACATATTTTGAAGAAATTTCGCATTTCAATATTATATAAAAAAAAACTACCTGATAACCTTTGATTATATAATGACTGAATCGATCCTCGCAATACAATGTCAACAAAAACGACCGACCAAATTTTAATGTGTGCGTGACTCAAAAGAGCACATATACAAAAACGACCGACCAGATTTTAATGTGTGCGTGACTAAAAAGAGCACATATACAAAAACGACCGACCAAATTTTATTTGTGTGTGTGACTCAAAAGAGCACATACTATCGCTACACCATACTAAACGCGTACAAAACGTCTCTGTGTGCGTGATTTATAATCGAACCTTTATATGATATTTTTATCTACGTTTTTGAAGCCGACATTTACTTTAATTTTTTTTAAATTTATTTATTCAGGTAAAAACAGTCACAGTCATTCTTAATAAATACCCTTAAACAAACAGACCTAAATTACCATAAATTTTAACAAACTTCCATAAATATAGCCGCAAAATTGCAAGCAACAAATCGAGATCTTAGTGTTTACTAATCACTACAAATACATTATCTACATAATCAAAGTTGACAGCTTAAATCTGAATATAAAAAATTTAAATTTCGCACAGAGGATACATACAGACCATAAAGTATGCTAACAAGTATTAAAAAAAACATTAAAAATAAGAAATACGTAATTAAAAAATAATTAAAAATTATCGGGGGTATGTTTTTATGGCATTGACTTCAAAAAATTGAATTTCCGTAAGATTATGGAGTCACCGAACTACATATTTTATATTATGAATGGCGAATGAATGAAATTTTATTTATTTAGACAACATAGTCCCCATCACGTGCTAGCAGTATTTTAATGTTAGTTTCAAATTTATTTACAATTAGTAAATAATTTCCAAAGTTACTTAATTAAAAGCGCCATCCAATACTTTAAAATGGGGCTGTCAATTCTGTCTGCAATGACCGACAGGGCGCTGCTCCGGCCAGCCCGCACTCTGCCCAGCAAGGATGCTAACCGCTTCCTTACGGCATAGAAGTCGTCGAGTGTGCTCCTGAGCAGGTTAGTTAGGCGCTACAGAATCGGGGCAACCGCAACAACGCCCTGAAGGCATTGTTATATTGTACCCGGAGAGCATTGTAAGCCCTTTGAGTATAACTGACCCACAGGCTGCTAGTATAGTATACTTGACAAAAAGCCTGGAACAGGGTAATCTTCATGCTGTTTGAACATCCAGCAAGCCTGCGGGCCAACATATAACTCCTCATTGCTAACGTTCTCCTTTCGTGTTCCATAACTAAGTCATTATTTAAGTCGGATGTAACAATGTGAGTTAAGTATCTGAACTGTTTCACAATTTTCAACTTATCAGCTGCCAGCAGTATTGCAAGCACATCGTTAGGCATATTACTGTGGGATCTAAACACTATCATCTCACTTTTAGTGGAATTGTATAAAAGACTATGCGCTGCGGCATATTCTTCACAGACATCCAAATTCTTCCTAATATTAATATGAACTTAATAGCTCTATCATCATCATCATCATCAGCCCATTATTACCCCACTGCATGGGCTTAGGCCTCCCCCAGGGTGAGGAGGGGGGCTTGGAGCTTAAGTCCACCACGCTGCTCCACTGCGGGTTGGGAACTGTAACGACCGCCATCTATTGACAACGTTCGGGACTGACTGCTTAACGTGCCCTCCGAAGCACGGTGTCAGTGATATTGTGTACTTAAGTCAGAAAAACTCATTGGTACACGCCCGGATTCGAACCATGGCCCTATGGGGCCTTATAAATTTGAGACAGGTTCGTTGCGCTCTGGGCTATCACGACACACTAATAATTCTAACCATTCCTGAACAAAAGTAAAGGGTTGACAAACTGTCAGACAAACAGACGAACAGTAAAGTTATCCTACAAGGTTTCTATATTTTTACCTTTTGAGATATCGAACCTTTAAACCATTCTTCGTCTTAGTAGGGATTCTTGTGAAACATTAAAATGATTAAGATAAGAAATTAAAGCGACAATGTGACGTCACATACAAGATGTAACTTCTAAAAACTTACCCAAATGCATCCTTTTCCTTCCTTTGTGATGCGGTATCAGATACGGCGGTACGTTTTTGTATTTAGAATTTATCAACGGTTCTATTCTGCGAAGAAAAATAATTAATTGTTTAAAAATACATACAAAAATACAATAAAAAACAATAAACAAAAAATTCTACAAATACGCATCCAGCGTGTAATAAAAAGTTATAAGTTATAAGTTATTAAGTATGAAGTTAGTCACGATTTGGCAGTATCAACTTACTGTCAAGAAAAGTTAATTAGGTATGTTTAATATACCTACAGTACGGCTAGAGATATAATGCGCATCGAAAACTTCGCCTTACTTCGGCAAAGGTCGTATTTCCGAGCAGTCGGAAAGCGATATCTTTACAGAGTGGTTAAAATCCACAACGAAACAAGTGATGTTTGATACATTAAATGTTTTTTCATTAATCAATATGTCTGTACAAATAAACAAATTAAAATTATAATTACAGTGACGCTACGCGTCACCTGCCCCGTGGGAAGCATCCTCTGCCCCGCTGCACCGCTTCCCCACTTGTGTCGCCAATTTATCAGGAAGACGTTCTACTTATAGAATCTTAACCTACTTTGGTAACGGAAAGGGGAAACAGAACGTCAGAGTTATCGACATCGTATTCGATCATTTTTTCTTAGGGGCCGTCCATTAATCACGTGAGGCTTGAAAGGGGGGGAGGGGTTTGACAAAAATCACGAAATATCACAAGGGGGAGATGGGTGTAGTAAGATATCACGTATGTTTATTTTTTCATAATTTTTTCAAACGCGCGGTTTTTAAATAAAAAAGCAGCGTGTAGTGTACACCATTCGTTTATTATTATTTTTTTGCCAATCAAAAACAACCTGCAACCTTTCTGTCTAGACATTTTTATCATGGTCCTTAATTTCAGAACAAAATAAAATTATACATAATACCTGTATTTAAGATAATATTCTAAAATATTCTTAAAAAGTTAAGATTTTTTGTAGATATTAAAAATACACGTGATGCTGGGTGGGGGGTGGGGGGTAGTCTTGAATCTCACCATGTATCAACAAGGGGAAGGGGGGGGTTAAAAAATGCTTAAAAAAAAGAACACGTGATTAATGGACGGGCCCTTATCAAAATTTATATTGTACCGAACTTTAAACAAGCGCTGTTGCCAAACGCGGCACGTCAATCACACTCGATTTAAGAGCAGTTGCGATAAGGCGGCGTAAGCTTAGTGTGTGTTCCAGTGTCTACCTCATTAGGCACTTAGTCGCCATGTCTGTTTGTTACCATATAATTATAATACGCAGGACATCCCACACAGCGCCACCTAGTTCCAAAATAACCAAGTATTATGCTTGTGTTATGGATTACAACTGATACACATACTTAAATATTTATTTATTTATTTTTTAATTTAATTAGAAACAAACAGTCATTTACATCTATGTTCATACAAAAATAACTTAATGTAAACCTAGAGTTTCCTATATAATTAATATAAATAACTTAGCCGTGGTCCACCTACTCGACAGAAAAACAATAAATAAATAAACTGACCTTAATCTTTATCTCCTTCAGTAAATGCCGACTTAATACATTTTTAAAGACAGCTAAGGAGTTACTAAAAATATCAACATTGCCAAACCTATGATTGTAAACTTCACACGCACGTCTAACAAATGAATTTCGGGTATGTCTACTTTTTGATGTATTTATACAAAATAGATTCATTTTTCGACAACTTCTTTCTCGCTTACGAGGTACTCTAAAAGAAATTCTGAATAAAAGTGCTGGAGCATCAATGTGATTGTTTAAAATCTTGTATAGTAAATTTACATCAACAAAGACGCGTCGATCTGAAAGCAATTCTATTTTGTACCGCTCAGCGCTAGACTGATAATCTGTGTATGTATTTCCACATCTGTAATCTAATTGCTTTTTTATAATATATATGTATATAAATATTTTACACCCAGACCCGAAACGGAATAAACATGTTCATGCACACAAATATTTGCTCGGGCGGGAATCGAACCCGCGACCCTTGGCTCCGCAGTAAGAGTGTCTAACTATTCGGCCAATCGGTCGTCGAATATATTGAAAGGTTGCTGCTTAAGTTACCTGTATGCAATAGGGTCGTACGGATGGAAAATGTTGAAGAACTTGGCGCACGTTGGTAGATGGAAGTCTTCGCCCAAAGATTCGACGCCTCTTATGCATTCGAATATTGCTGAAAATTAAAAAAACAACAGTCAAATGTAAATCAAGTCAAACCAAATATTAAAATGGGGCCTCGTACAGTAATTCAGACGAGAAAACGCGTTTCTGATACTGCTCGCGCCAAAGATCTTGTTCGCTCTAAAGCCGAGTTGTAGCATAATAGTAGGTAAAATAAATACCATAGGGGCGAAAGCGGGATCCACAGCCGCGCAAAACGTACCTGTGTCAATTTCAGAACGGACAAGATGTTTGGCGCGGTCTATAGTTAGTGATAAGACGTGTTTTATTTAAATTTTATATTATGTAATTTCTATTATCGATTTTTTTCAGATATCGATCAGGCAATCATAAAAAGGCAAAGAAACAAATAAAAAATTTATTCTTTACTAAGTGCCGCAGGTCCTCTATAATATCGGTACGGCAATTTCTCCGTCCGTCCCTTCGTTCACGCTTTAACGTCGTTATTTTCAGAGAATTTTTTTTTGGACTATACACAGAGGTTCCCTTTGACCTCTAGTTCTGCAAGTACGTATGACATCAATTGAAGGAAATAAAGAAATTGAGAATTTATTTATGTTAAGTCCGCCATAACAAAGAAAGTTGGAAAATGACCGGGATCACATTCAAGAATGTCGTGATAGCCGGAGCGCAACGAACCTGTTTCAAATTTATAGGGCCCCATAGGGCCGT
This sequence comes from Luffia ferchaultella, assembly GCA_949709985.1. Classification (NCBI taxonomy): domain Eukaryota; kingdom Metazoa; phylum Arthropoda; class Insecta; order Lepidoptera; family Psychidae; genus Luffia; species Luffia ferchaultella. The sequence continues at coordinate 8,286,326 of OX453268.1, forward strand.
GGTTCGAATCCGGGCGTGTACCAATGAGTTTTTCTGACTTAAGTACACAATATCACTGACACCGTGCTTCGGAGGGCACGTTAAGCAGTCGGTACCGGACGCTGTCAATGGATGGCGGTCGTTGCAGTTCCCAACCCGCAGTGGAGCAGCGTGGTGGACTTGGGCTCCAAGCTCCCCTCTTCACCCTGGGGGAGGCCTGGGCCCCTGCAGTGGGGTAAGAATGGGCTGATGACGATGACGATGACATTCAAGAAATGCTTGAGTATAGACACGAGCTCGTGTCTATAGCCCGAGGGTGTCTCGGGCACCCGAACAGCCAGAGCATATAAAATAAGCAGGGTGATAATGTGCCCATAAGCATGAACTAACCAAGTAGTTTCATAATGTATTTTACCTACTGTTTCAATGCCATAACAAATATTTGTTTTTTGGACGTTTTTAATAATAATAATGTATACATCATAACAGCGTCTAGGCCCCAAACTAAGCATTAGCTTGTGTTTTGGGTACCAAGCGAAGACACCACATACATATAACAACTAAGAACCGGTACCAGTATCAATATTCATCGTATACATACTGACCCGACCTGAAATTCGAACCCGGGACCTCCAACTTCGTAGGCAGTGTCGCTACCCACTAGGCTAAGCGGTCGTCATTTTATATGTACGTTGAGTAAAGTAAGACGCTAAACATTGTTACGATTTCCCGCATGAAACACAATGACATACTTGTTCCTTTTTATTTTCAATATTGTACAATTAATTATTTATATAATTTGCGTATTTTTGGATATTATGTATGTCTTTGAATATTCTTCATCAGTAAATTTTCACCCCATTGCAGGGGCTTAGGCCTCCCCCAGGGTGAGGAGGGGGCTTGGAGCTTAAGTCCACCACGCTGCTCCACTGCGGGTTGGGGATTGTAACGACCGTCGTCTATTGACAGCGCCCGGGACCGACTGCTTAACGTGCTCTCCGAGGCACGGAGTCAGTGATAGTTAATGTACTTAAGTCAGAAAAACTCATCGGTACACGCCCGGATACGAACCATGGCCCTATGGCTTTATAAATTTGAGACAGGTTCGTTTCGCTTTGGGCTATCACGACACGACACGAATTCTGATAGGTACGTAATTTCTTAGTGTGATCTTTGTTTGCTTTTCCAGTACAAACTTTACATGTGAGTAACACTGCAGTTTACTTCAAAGTGTATATGTCAAAACATAAAGTGGCGTATCTTTCCTCTGTAATCTATATTTCTTTTCTCACATTTTCGGGGCCACGATACGGTATCTTTGTGTACATCCATGGCTTCAAACAATGACAAATTACGTATTGTCTATCCAATCATTTTTAAGTCAGCAATTTCACACGGGTTTTTGGGACATGGGAGAATGGGAATGGGAGCTACACCTTGATTTACGCTATCCAAGTTTAAAACACATTACAAAACAGAAATTTCGCCTTCGCCACCAAACTTGGAATTCAAGATGTTGGTACAAAAGCTAATGCGGGTACCATAACCCTGATGCAAGCAACTCACCAATAGGACTGCCTAGGGCGTACAAAGCGTCAGGATTGAAATCTAAAACAGGGTATTTCATACTCGGTTGACCGGTTCCCGCTAGACGCAAATAACGTTTCATCGCCATTGCGGGTGGTAGGTCGGTATTTTGGGTTGGGCCGTTCTGAAAAAAATATCATTTTTAAGGACATACGAATTATACCCTTGAGGTCGACACGCTAACTTACGGATCGTCCACGGTAGGAAAGACGCGTGCGGGCAGGGAAATTACTTGCTCCCACGACTGTGTTGCGGCCCTCACCTTCATACCTCAAACCGTAATCGCCCAAGTTATGTTCCCCTCTCGAGCGTTGAGCTTTCCTTGGGCGATCCGTAAGTTAACGTGTCGATATATAACTCACGGCCAAATCAAACGGTTTTGACCGTACTTTTTGAGTAGCCTACGACATTTTTCAACTCTGGCCACCCACAAACGTCCATTACGTGGGTGGACGGTTTTCCTCCTTCCAAGGTCTTCACTAATTATCCTTTTGATGGAGCTCCTACTTCTACCCACCTGTAAGGACATCAGTTACTACTTCCGGACAGGGTTTCTTTGTACTGGGCTTTGACTACTTTGGCGGTCACTGGAGTTCTTACTGGGCGATACCAGCCAGTTCTTTTTCGATCATCATAACCCACTTCATCTTACCTTTCGGTAGTATGGTACACAAATCTTATGGATATTTGGACCTTTTGCAGCAAATTGAAAATCTGTTGCCAAATTGTTGGCCGAGTGTCCGCACCTATGCAAACCAATAACTGCCACTCTCGTGTCTTTAAGCGACCACTCAATATTTATCAGCAGTGAAATAAAATTTTAAACTGGTGCAACGGAGATAGACCTTGACTAACGAAACGTGATACTGAGATTTTGTTTTTAAATTTTATAGATGTAGATATGGCAAACCTTTATGAACTAGGAATACGCAATCTTGATAATTGCCAACATATGTCAAAGCAAACGTGACTTTTGGCTAAGTCTATTGAAATGTTTACTAAATCACTACAACGCCTATATTTTTGTACGCTATTGAAACCTAATTTTAGGGTTCCGTAGTCAACTAAAGACCCTTATAGTTTCACCATGTCTGTCTGTCCGCGGCTAAGACTTTATGCTATAATACTATTATAAGAGACCTTAATACTAGAAAGCTGTAATTTCGCACAAATATACAAATCAATTATGCCTATAAAGTGGTTAAATAAAAAACTTAAAATAATATTAGTTTCTCCCGTCCGCGTTAAATGGAAACCACAATTTCAAACTGAAAACGACAACGAAAACATAAATAAACGAATAATATTTTAAGTCCAACGAAATATATCTTGAAATAACTATGGAATATACAAACTATTCAACAAATAACAAAATCATTATGCACTATTCTGTAGCAGCCATTATTTCATAAAAACATCGTTCTTTCTCGCGAAAAGCAGAGGTTCGCTTTTCTTGTTTTGCTTTGAATTTACACATCATTGTATAAATTAACTTCCTAGCTGAACTTTTTATAGGTTTCGACATAATAACGCAAGATAACCGTTCGTTATTCTGAAAATTGACACGACTTGACAACGAACCAAACTAGGGTTTGACAAGTGTATATTATTGCCATATAAAGAATCCTGTTTCAAGGTCAATATCACGTTTCGATGGCCAATCCCTCGTAATAATGTAGCTATACCGCGCAATTATATTTAAATTTTTCCTTCAGTAACTGAATATATGAATCGACTAAGTAGGTTCACAGCCCACATCGGACTAGCATGGGGGGTTCATGGACCAAACTCTTTAACGTTCAACAAGAGCCCTCCAAGAGAGGCAGCAGAAAAATATAGTAAAAAAGGTGTTTATTCCCTCTTACCTCATTCATTTTAGGGTTCTGATGACACAGTAGATCATATAATATGACGGAACCAAGCGAATGGCCTCCCAGAGATACTGTGCCGGTGAAGTTGGGATTGCGCCTTTTAAAGAGATCGTATATCCTGTTCAACTCTTTACACACCGTGTCTATTATTACCTGTGAAAAAAAAATACAGTTAAGGTTTATCCACTGACCATCGGTAATCTATAGACCTTGAACTATTCATATAATACAGCCTATTATTATACAGTTTTTTAATTCACAGAGCTCCCACGCTATCGGGTGTTAAAATTAGAACACATCGACGACGATTACATATTTTTATTTACTACTAATTTTCATTACAGAAATATGGTCACTCTATTTTATACAATAGCAACCTACTATATCAGTGCTTCATTGAGCGCACGCCTATATTGCTTACTATTGTGCCCGCGTGTAAAACGAGACAGCTGTTTTTAATAGTTTCAAAGTCGCGCTCGCCGCCGTCTCGGGCAATATAAAATTATCGGTTGTAGTTTAACTTCATACGTGTATAGAATTTTGATATGTAATTATAAGTAACTAACTAATAACTGAGTCGTGATAGCCCAAAGCGCAACGAACCTGTCTCAAATTTATAAGGCCATAGGGCCATGGTTTCGAATCCGGGCGTGTACCAATACCAATGAGTTTTTCTGACTGAAGTACATAACTATCACTGACTCCGTGCCTCGGAGAGTACGTTAAGCAGTCGGTCCCGGACGCTGTCAATAGATGGCGGTCGTTACAATCCCCAACCCGCAGTGGAGCAGCGTGGTGGATTTTAAGCTCCAAGCCCCCTTCACCCCGGAGGAGACCTAAGCCCCTGCAGTAGGGTAAAAATGAGCTGATGAAGTGAAGAACTAATAACTGCTTTCCAATTATGATTAAACGTAAAGTGATTAAACGTACGTGCATACTTACATGCATGACGTGTGGATGTAAACCTGGATGAAGACACACAAAAAAAAAACATACAAAAACGCGTAACCTCTCATAGAACGATAGAAAGGAGTATGCTAGGATATACCTTTAAAAACAAAAAAAACGGTCTAAAGACAAAAGACTAATTACAAATCTAGACGATATTACAAAGACTAAATGTTGAAGTGGAAATGGACAGGACATTTCATGAGAGAGATAAAAGTAAAATGGACGAAACATTTAACAGAATAGATAACTACCTAGAGACAGATGGAGTAGAAAAAGAGGCAGACAGCGTAAAAGATGGTCTGACGATATTCACAAATTAGTGGGACCTCTTTGAAACCGACTGACGCAAGAAAAACACAAATGGTGACAACTGGAAAAAGCCTATACGTCTGACGGACGTACCGACCAAAAGAGTAACCGAAATTGTATATAGATTAAATAATTAGTGTACTTCGCCTCAAACTTTATGGCGGATCTGAATACAACGGTAAATGCGGGCTTGTACAAATATCGGGTGGGATTGGTTGCGGCGGGGTTTGCGGGAGGAATGCCCCGCCTTATACGACGGCACCGCGGGGTTTGCGGGAGGAAGGCACTACCCCTTCGCTCCACTGCGTCCCACTGACACCTTTAACTGCTTATTGCGGCGCGACTTGTGCCTACTTTCGGATCCGTCATAAAGTTTGAGGCGACCTCTACTATTTAGATAATGTAGAAGTGTTTATATTTGATATTTTGTATGTATATAAAATAATATCATAGTTTGCAAAACATTGTAGATTCATTAAATAAAAGCCTTAAAAAATTTATATGATTTAGGAAATTTTGTTTTTATTTGGTTCTTATTTATTTATCTATTCGGAAGACCAACAGCTGTAACAAAAGTATAAAAATTTTATCTAGTGACATATAGCCAATTATAGGTCCCCACTAATACAATTCAGACTGTGTAAATAATGTGAACTAAAACATTATCCTATTTTATAGTAGGTATTTAAATGATAGGTAAAAATAAAATTTGCGACATTCGCGAGATTATTCCCACTTTACAATAAATGTAGTACAGGTCATAGTACACCAATCATCTTTCATTCGAATTGTTGAAAGAATTCCAGACTAAGCAACCTCCTGACCGATGCTGGAATTGAATATGTCGAAATTATGCTGTAAGTTTGTCACGTTAACTGAACGACTCGCTCTCCATAAAAATAAAATTATAAAACATTATAAAATACATAGTTGTCCGGTGCAAAGAATTACGTGAATTAAAAATACGTTATATATGACGTGGTAGGACAAAGATGCGTGTCTCAGAATTGTTTGCCGCGACAATTCATCCAATGCGTCCTTATTTGCTTAGCGCTTGTGTGCGTGTTTCAGAAATATTGGACATACTGTAGTTGTACGCTAGTTTGCGTAAGTGAATCATTGTGCGAACGTTATATTTCCATAAGCAGGGGTATCCGTCCGCGCCTCTTCCGATAATCTTTGTTTATCTTTGTTTATATGTTTGTTGTGATGATACATACCTGAGAGTATACTGGACTCGTGTAAAACAATACATCGAGTACTGTGTCGTTCGTGAAACTCCTCAACCGCGGTATACTGTCCAAAGTTATTTCCGCCAATCTCCTGTCGACGCCAGCTTCTCCGTCGTGAAGCGTGTTGTGCCAAGATATCGGTAGAACCTGGTGGATTAAAGATTCACCGATCAGACCACGTCGTCTCAGCCGGTAGATACTACCGCTGGTTCAATGTACAGCTGTGGAATCTGAGTTCCACACTAAATTTCCAAATAAACTATCTTTGGGACGCCCTGTAACCGATAACGGCAGTCCATCGTCAGTCCACATTGTGGAAGGGGCGGGGGGGACATTTACGTCTAAGAACGCTACTCGAAAATCTTATTCACTAGCTGTTGTCGGTTTTGCGAGCGATATGGCTTGCCCGTTGCCACTTCAAAGTGCTGATAAGAAAATCCGCAGAAGTACCCAAGTGTAGTAAAAGTTACATTTTACTACACTCCAGTACTCATGCGGATTTTTTTAATACGCATCCTAACTCGCAGAGAGTTGCCAAGCATTGTTCTATCCATAGCATGTTGAATAATTCATAACTTATCGTTAATAAGTTAATAGAAAGGTATAGTAATAATAATAACATCTAGGACATCACACACAACACCAACTAATCCCAAAGTAAGCTAGTATTATGCTTGTATTATGGGTACTAGACAACTGATACACATACTTAAATAACTTTCTACACCCAGACACGAAACAAATAGACATGTTCATGCACACAAATATTTGTCCCGAGTCAAGTCTAAATAATCATCAATAAGGAATTTCATACTACTTTTTCGCTTTTTCTGTTATACCATTCGTATCCCATGTACAGGACACCGCATGGATCTTTGCCGTTGTGAAGTTATTTACAAAAAGCGTCGCTGTAACATAAAATGAAAGCGCGCAGATGAAGGAGAGGTCGGATAGCTCGCGCTACTCGGTTGGCGCGCGTCGTCCGCCTTTCACTACTACCCCTCGCTGCTCGCGCGGCTGTACCTGCGCATTGAGTCATTCTCAGACAAATCAAAGCGGCAAAGATCCGTGCGTCATACAGTATAGTTTAACTTTTGTCTTTACCTCTACTCTGCCCACGGCGCCAGTTTCGTAATTGTTCCTATAATGCGACTGGATTAACTGTAGGCTGGTCGATCGGAAATCGTCAACTGGAAAAAAAAAGAGAGGGGTATCACAACAATTATTTCTAAAGTGTATTTGTAAGGGCTGATCGCAAGAGAAACTCGTAAAACGTATTTATTTTCAGATTCATATTCATTGACTGACCGATTGGTCGAGTGGTTAGAGACCTTAACTGTGGAGCCAACGGTCGTGGGTTCGATTCACGCCCGGGACAAATATTCGTGTGCATGAACATGTCTATTTGTTCCGTGTCTGGGTGTAAAATATCTATATATTATTTAAACATATATATATCAGTTGACTGGTACCCATAGTACAAGCTTTGCTTAGTTTGGGACGAGATGGCGCTGTGTGGGATGTCCCAGGTATTATTATTATTATTATATATTATAAAAAGAATATTTTAGTATGTATATCAGATGTCTAATGCCCACAATACAAGCGTAATATTTGCTTACTTTGGGATTTGATGGCGCCGTGAGGGTTGTCCCAAGTATTATTATTATTATTCATAACAGGTACGCACTAGTAATTTACATTTTTAAGGTGTACACAGTAAGAATTCATAATGGGCACTTGAATGGGGTACCTGTAAAGGTTGTTTGTGAGAAGTATTTTAAGAGATACTTTATAAAGTGCACTCTTCTCTAGTATTAATCAAAACAAATCTAAATTGATACTTGTTAGATGTAGCTACCTGTATGGGGTATTCGTGAGTAAAGATTAAACGACACCACCGATTTCCATACAAAATTTATTTGACAAGAGGTAAATTTACCACCTTAATAAGTCAAATGTATCATAAACTTGCCTTTGAATTTATAAAATATATTTTTTCTAGCACCAAACTGTTCTAATTCTGGTTTTCGAAAAAACTTGCTCGCACATACGTAACTGAATCGAAAATTAGGAACTTTAAACACCAAAATTAGAACCGACTGTTGTTAGAAAGAACACATTTTTATAGAGTTGATACCAATTTTACGATGTACTTTACGCATTAAGGTGGTAGTATTAATATCATCACTTCTTCACTTCATCAGCCCCGGGAGTGGGGTGAAAACCCCACTCCAGGGGCTTAGGCCTCCCCCTGGGTGAGGGAGGCTAAGGCCATAGGGCCATGGTTCGAATCCGGGCATGTACCAATGAGTTTTTCTGACTTACGTACATAAGTATCACCGACTCCGTGCCTCGGAGAGCACGTTAAGCAGTCGGTACCGGGCGCTGTCAATAGATGGCGGTCATTACAATCCCCAACCCGCAGTGGAGCAGCGTGGTGGATTTAAGCTCCAAGCCCCCCTCACCCTGGGGGAGGCCTAAGCCCCTGCAGTGGGGTAAAAATGGACTGATGAAGAAGATAGGCATATTCGTAAGGGGTACCTACTCGCAAAGTTTATCATAAAATGGTATGTGTAAGAAGTACTCATATGAGGTAATCACAATGGGTACTCATAAAGCTTAGGCACCAACTTTGTGGTGACGTTTTTTCACAAAGTAATAAATTCACCCTTTTGACGTATTCTAAGATTATGTTACGTAAATACGAAATAAAGATAATAATAATAATAACACACACAATCACAACAACGTCTAGGTCCCAAACTAAGCATTAGCTTGTATTTTGGGTACCAAGCGAAGACACCACATACAAATAACAACCAAGACTCGGTACCAGTATCAATATTCATCATATAAATACTGACCCGACCTGGGATTCGAACCCGGGACCTCCAGCTTCGCAGGCAGGGTCGCTGCCCACTAGGCTAAGCGGTCGTCTTATATATTTGATTGGTTGACTTACCCACTTCGACGATAGGCCTGAATCGTATGTCGCAAGTCGATCCCACTCCGTGGCACATCAGCAACAAATGGTCTACTTGAGCCGGCTCTCCTGGCTCTATCTCGGATCTGTTGTGTCCACGGCGCACGACGCGTGGACGCACCGTACTTTGCTGCAATGAGAATATTCAAAATAAGTCGAAAATCCGTATAGCCTCAGATGCGCTCAAATGTGCTTATTCTAAAAGAAACTGTTAATTTAATATTAATTAATAAATAATAAAAACGACGACCGCTTAGCCTAGTGGGTAGTGACCCTGCCCGCGACACTGGAGGTCCCGGGTTCGAATCCCAGGTCGGGTCAGTATTTATATGATGAATATTAATACTGGTATTGGGTCTTGGTTGTTATATGTATGTGGTGTCTTCGCTTGTTACCCAAAACACAAGCTAATGCTTAGTTTGGGGCCAAGACGTTGTTGTTATGTAGACGTTATTATTATTATTATTATATTATTGTTATATCATTTTAAAAGCGGTTAGTCATTCAACTTTTTCATTTATATTTGCATTTTTGAATTAGAGTTATGAATGATTTTATGTAGGCAACATATTGCATAGGTACTAGAAAGGGACAGCGTACCCGCTGGCAATACACATGACAACTCTAACCTATTCCAACGCTCTGTGGTGGACATTGACTAACTCGCCCCGCAATTCCCGTTCGTGCTGCGTATACCACCGAGCTGATAGCGAGATGTACAATAAGGGTTTGTTGGGTGAAACCCCACAATACCTGCACTGAGCACCGCCGCTGCAGGCATCTGACAGAATTAACAAATCACCATCTTCCCAAGAATAAAACCCAACGATACTTACAGCCGTAGAACCCCAAGCGTCCGTATCTCCACTTTGCAAAAAGTGTACGATCACAGCTGGACCATGCATCACGACCGCTTCTCCGTTCGGCAGGGACATCCGTCTATGCCATTCGCCTGTCCTCACGCCGTGACGATATTCGTTCTGCGAGTTATAAAAAAATTAGGTAAATAAATCAAAGCGATGCATTATCAAAACTGGAAGTTGAATATACTTTTGTTGACCTATATATTATGATCCGACCGACTGACCGATTGGTCGAGTGGTTAGAGACCTTAACTGCGGAGCCTTGGGTCGCGGGTTCGATTCCTGCCCGAGACAAATAGTTGTGTGCATGAACATGTGTATTTGTTCCGTGTCTGGATGTGAAATATCTATATATGTATATATATAATAAAGAATATCGTTGTATGTATATTAGTTGTCTGGTACCCATAATACAAACTTTGCTTGATTTGGACTAGACGACGCTGTGTGGGATGTTCTAGATATTGTAATTATTATCTGTATCAATATGATCGTTTAATATAATATACCTCTAATTTTTCGGCGATCGGTTCTGGGTAAGGCACGTATTTCGCGTCGGTCGTCCCTTTGTAGAACCAACTGCATCTGAAATGCAATCACATGAATTAATATGAGAACATGAATATGTCAAATATCAATCTGTCAATACACATGGATTTATACGAAACCGTGTGAAACAAAAACATGTGAGTAACTCACAAAGCCTCTAATATTTTTAAAATATAATTTTTGAGGTTTAAAAGCATGTTCTATAAAATATTTTTAAAGATAAGTTTTCATTGTGATATTGTAGTATATTTTACACCCTTTGCTTTTTGAGGAAAAAGGTGGCAGGTAGTCTAACGAAAGCTAGCGTGAGTGTGATCTATTAATCATCATCATCAGCCCATTTTTACCGCACTGCAGGGTCTTAGGCCTCCCCCAGGGTGAGAAGGGGGGCTTGGAGCTTAAGTCCACCACACTGCTCCACTGCGGGTTGGGAACCGTAACGACCGCCATCTATTGACAGCGTCCGGGACCGACTGCTTAACGTGCCCTCCGAAGCACGGTGTCAGTGATATTGTGTACTTAAGTCAGAAAAACTCATTGGTACACGCCCGGATTCGAACCATGGCCCTGTGGGGCCTTATAAATTTAAGACAGGTTCGTTGTGCTCTGGGCTATCACGACACTCTATTAATGCACATATGCATTAACATGCGCGCGTTCTCTAAGTTGCATACTTTGTGCATTCTGTAGTTAAGGTTAAATATTGTTGTAGTTATTGATAACAACTGTATTTTGAAGAATTTGTACCTGTAGCTATTATTATCTGTCTCAATATCTTAAACGAAGTTTGGTGGAGTCACTATGTTCATCAAAGATTCTGACAAGTAGTCATATTGTGTTCCTAATCCTGCAGAAGTCTTGAATCATGTTTTGGTGAATTTAAGTTAAATCAAAAGATGACACAGAACAAGACTATCATCTATAATTTGACAAAAAATGTATGAAATATACAGATCCTTCAAAATTAAAGAAAATATAAATTACATTATAGTGTAAAAATTGTTTTTTGCAATGCATTTAAGTGTTGATTTTTTTTTAGTTTAATTTTTGTGCAAGGTATAAAAATGTAAATTTATTGATTTTTGACGTGAAAAACTGTACATTTGTATTTAACTACTTTCAATAAAGACATTAAAACTAAAAAAAACCTAAACATTACCGTCGATTTCCATACAAAATTTATTTGACCAGTAAAAAACTAAACTTTCTTGTGTTTATTTTACCATCTTAATAAGTTAACTGTATCATAAACTTGTCGCAAAATTTATAAAATATGTTTTTTAAGTGGATAGTCTTTCAATCCCAGTTTTCGGATTGGCATCGCTATCTCCATTTCAATCCTTCTTCCCAGACCTATTCCTGAGTGACAGAGATGGCAAGAGCAACTTCCCAAAAATACGTATAAAATACCCGTCGAAACAGCTTGCGGGCGAGACTGTTTCTACCCCTGAAATGTGTATGAATTGAAACAAAAATATGTAGGATCAATAAGAAAGAATGTCCCTAGAGAGGTACGTTTATAATATTTTTTTTTAAATCCACATCAATATCGAAATTACGGCTCATTATTTTTAAAAATAAAGAACCGACGGATATCATGTTTTTAAGGAATTAATTCTAACGCAACTAAACAAGATATAAAAAAAAAAAACATGAACACACCGCCCTGTGACAGTGTTTCTCCTATTACATATATTTTTTCTGTTAATATTGATGCAGTAAACAGCGAGGATTAGACACAGGCTGAACCCTCTTTTTTGTATGAAAAGCTTACCCCCCACAGACAAGTCAACCTTATAGACCACGCTTTGACAGGGAGTAGCATTCGCCAAGGCTATGTAGTGACACTACATAACTACGTCACTAGTGAGCCGTTAGTTGGAAGCACGTCGGAAGATATTAAATTGTCAATTTTGAACGAGCCAATGAAAACTAGCCGACCTCTTCCCGCACCCCGCCACTTTTTGGCGATTTCGTTTTCGTACTGGCGTTTATTAAAGCATGGTCTATAGGTTGACTGGTCTGTGTTACCCCCTTTTCAACTCGCTCGCACATACGCAACTAAATCGAAAATTATGAACTTTATAAACCAAAATTAAAACTTTTTTCTGTAAGAAACAACATATTTTTATAAATTTCGCGACAAGTTGACAACACAGTTAACTTATTAAGATGATAAAATGAACACAACAAAGTGTACTTTTGGTCAAATAACTGGTTGACCTTAAGTGAGTCCGAACAAGTCTTAGCACATATGCACATGTGCGTGAGATTAAAGGTATCGTTTTTTTCCCTTACGCACACATAAATGCATATATGCATGTATGTATATAAATCACTTACGCCAGCTTTCGTTGGATTACTTATACACGTTTGAAGATCATCACTAGAACGATTCGTCCACAACACGGTCTTTGGCCATCACGCTGTCAGTTAAAATTTCCATAAAGGTCCTTGTTACAGAAATTTCGTATATATATATTACGAAATTCCTGTAACTAGGAAGTTTATAGAAATTTGGAAGTTTTGGCTCCATAACCACAGACCAGTCAACCTATAGACCACGCTTTAATAAACGTCAGTACGAAAACGAAATCGCCAAAAAGTGGCGGGGTGCGGGGAGAGGTCGGCTAGTTTTCATTGGCTCGTTCAAAATTGACAATTTAATGGCTTCCGACGTGCTTCCAACTGACGGCTCACTAGTGACGTAGTTATGTAGTGTCACTACATAGCCTTGGCGAATGCTACTCCCTGTCAAAGCATGGTCTATAAGGTTGACTTGTCTGTGGTTTTAACTCAAGTGAGACTGTAATTTTAAAAAAACCATGATTAATATGCGTATTAAGGACGTAATCCTTTAAGAACGTTTATATGGACGTTCACGCGTCCCGTCCCTTCTTAAGCAGTCGGTCCTGGTTGCCATCAATAGATGGTAGTCGTTAAAATTCACCAACCCGTACTGAAGCAGCGTGATGGATTAATCTCTAAGCTCCTAATCCCGAGGGAGGTCTAAGTCCCTGTAGTGGGGCATTAATGGGCTGATAGTATAGTATGGTAGAAATAATGGTGAAGGTTAATAAAGATTACATGGTTACTGAAATAAGTGGCTCTGATTTCCAAAACTAGTTTATCTACTGCCATTTTTTGATAAAATGGACTGATGAGATGAGACCTATTTCTTTATATTTTTTTGCTATTATTCTAAAACTACATGTTATTAAATTTCTTTTAACAATTTTTGTTTTTTTTTATTTTGCCTAAAATTGATGTATGATTTCGGGCATATATTTTCAACTAGCTCCATACATTTCCGCACACTGGGCCCAGCTCTCGTGGACTACACAGTTGTACCGGGACTCCTTATTACAACGGAATAAAAAGTAGCCGATGTCACTCTTCAGCTCATAAACTGTATCTATGCAAAAAATTATAGGGGTCCCGGTACAACTGTGTAGCAGGTAGAAGACTAGTTTGAAAATAAAATATAGCTAATGTTACTCGCTGATAATATAGCTTTCTATAGGTAAAAGAATTTTTACTATCAGTTAAGTAGTTTTACCTTAATCTTACCATCTTACTATATTAATATAGATAAATGCCCGATCTCATATTGAATGCTACATAACAAATACATATTTAATATCATGTATGGATAACATAAAGTCGTGATAGTCCGAGCGCAGCGAACCTGTTTCCAATTTATAAGGCCATGCGGCCGTGGTTCGAATCCGGGCGTGTACCAATGAGTTTTTCTGACTTAATTACATAAGTATCAGTGACTCCGTGCCTCAGAGAGTACGTTAAGCAGTCGATAGGTACCGGTTGCTGTCAATAGATGGCGGTCGCTATAATCTACCAACCCGCACTGGAGCAGCGTGGTGGATTAAGCTCCAATTATCCTCACCCTGAGGGGAGGCCTAAGCCCTGCAGTCTCATATTACCATCATTATTTGTATTGAAGGCATACTTAACTCAAGACCGTTAACGCAACTTTCAAGGGATCCCACAGACCTATCATGTCTTACCCCTGGACATTTTCTTATAGGAAGACCAATGTCTGCCATTCCTGAATCTGACTGTACATCTATGTCTACAAATAGGTTGCGATTCTGGAGGCGATGCACACAGATGCAACAACATTTTTGGAATGTATGGCACAAACAGTACATTTCACAATTAAATAGTCGTCCGAAATGGCATAAGAGTCAACCTAACATTGAAGAAGGTAGTCTAGTCCTTTTAAAGAATGAGCATACAAAACCTCTTCAATGGCCTTTAGCTAGAGTCATTAAGCTGTTCAGTGGATCTGATCAGAGGGTAAGGGTGGCAGAGGTAAAAACATCTTGTGGTATAACACGTACAGCAATAAATAAACTATGTGTTCTACCTATAGAAACAAATTAACTAAGTTATAATAATTATAATTGTAACCCACCTATATACAGTTTATATAAACTATTTCTAAATTGTAATGTTTATTAAAAAATAAATACATTGTATCGGCCTCTCCGGAATATGTACGAAACAAACATACAAAACTAATTTAGTTAAATCTGTCACTATCATTACAAAGTCAAATTGCTCTGCATCAAAATTTATATTTTAAATAATTAAAATTGTGATATATTAATTTTTATGTTCTTTTATTAACATAAAATGGTATGGGCATAATGGCCTGGTGGGATGAACAATACACACTGGATGAATATCCAGTTAAAATTAACTGGCTTGTCTTTCTCGACGAATGAAAATACAGCTATAGACAAGCCATTTCCGCTTACCTTCTAACGTTGTTAGGTTTTTCGTCCCAAAAAACGGCGCTCCTCGTTCTGTTCACGATGTTAACGTCGAATCTACCGCCATCGGTGGGTACTAGCGTGTCTTCGTTCAGGTCAGCTGAAAGTACCAAGTTTTACTAATCGTCAGAGCGTCTGATAAAGAACAGTTTATTTTTAAAAAAAATTGTCATTCAAGTCTTGGAAATAAGGTAGAACTTAATACAATGTTTATAGAAGTCGTCAAAATGCGATGTATAAAATGAGTGCTAGGCACCGATTTCAGTTTAGAGATGTAAAGTTTTTATAATTTTCAAATGTTTAGATACGGATGAGGCGTTACGAAGTAGGCTGAAAGAGTATGCCTTGGAGATTCGTAATAATGTTGGTTTCATAAAATATATTTTTTGCTAATTCACCCTTTGAGTATTTTCTGATGCCATCACTAGCAACTTTAAAAACATTCACTATGAAGAATGAAACTAAATTTTTTGTTAAATAAAATTTTAAAATTGTTGCTAAAAAAGACAATGGGCGGTTTCGTACCCAGTGGTGTATCAAGTTGTGACATATGTCATTTTAAAGGTCTTAATAATAGCTTCATTTTATTGTATGACACCAACAACGAGAAATGTGCAGGAAAAGAACTATGAATTATTTAATTTTTATTTAAATAAACATTACTTCTAGCTTATAAAGTTCTTTTACTTATATTATTTTATTTACCATGTTATATAGCATACTGTGCGTTGCGGCTACCTGTCAGTATAACTCTTACACCGCCCTGCCCACACACATACATACTACTAGAGGTTGGATTCAGTCCTGTCATATGTCGAATCGGATATATTACTCCTATATTGTAGTAACTACAATAACGACGGGAAGGGAGTCGATAATTACTGTTCGTGCTTAATAGGGCGAAGAACAGTCGGCACATGTTCACATATAATAAGCATTATATGGTATTTGGGGTGGGCGAGGCTTCAAAATTATATATTGTTGCCAGCAACTTTTTTAGATGATATAATTGTTGATCTAGATTATTAGTTCAATGATAGTTTTTTTTTTAATTATTTCGACCTACGCAATACTAGCCTTTAATTATATTTTTAAATAAGAAATCCAAGAACAACATGCCTACACTAGATACAGCATGGAGACGGAGCGTATGCAAAACCTGCAATTTTTTTGGTCAGTCTTAGGACTATGTAGGTGTGCAAGCGCCGGTGGAATAGCGATTGGTAACCGTATAGTAGGTATGCTTAGTAATAAAGTAATATTGTACAATAAGTTCTGAAAACTAAAAATAACATTTCATTATATGAGATATAAAATAACTCATAGTTATTTCCTTGCACGTGTTTCATGGTTGGTGCCATACTATAAAATAAAGCTATTGATACGACCTTTAAAATGACATATACCACAACTTGATACAACCTGGGTACGCAGCCCATACAAAGTTGCCCATTCACTTTTATAGTATTAAATATGCCGTGGTCAGATCTTAGAACTTATCACTTCATGATGTATTTGACTTTCAGAATTTTCATCCTCTGAGTGACTCGTCGCTCAACACCCCTCCTCGCATTAATTTGAACAGACTTAATCTAAAGTATTTGGAGCGCGCTGCCCCGAGTAAGTAAGTCATCTTCGGTACTAACAGGGATGTCGACAAATATCTTTTTTGTTCGTAGCTTCGCATATATATCAGATCTATTGACACATGTAAACTTCTGTAACATTTTAATACCTGTTTTTAAATTAATTAAACCTTTTTTGTTTGCTCTCCCGACGCTCGCGGTAGTGGTCGCCGGGAAACGTCCTCTTCTTCACCGCACCGTTTCCCTATTCTTGTGTCGCCTATTTATCACGAAGATGTTCTACTTATAGAATCTTAACCTACTTTGCCTAATCTATCAATTTAAAAATTTTGTATCTTTAACCTACGATGACTAGCATGAAATAGTCAATTATAAGATCTGCCAACATATCATGACATGGTGTATCCCATGATTTGGCCATGACATATATAAATATATAACAAAACCTAAATAAAAACTTAACATACAAGATTTATTTATATCGAATGTGAATGTATGAACTATTGTGTCAACTGAAAAACAAAAGAATTTCTTTAATTATTAGCTATGAGGAGACATTTCTCTAACATTATATTTTGTGGAAACCAGTGCAGTGTTGCAGTGTACTGTGTAATGTCGTGATAGCCCAAAGCTCAAAGAACATGTCTCAAATGTATAAGGCCATAGAGCCATGGTTCGAATCCGGGCGTCTACCAAAGAGTTTTTCTGACTTAAGTACATAACTATCACTAGCTCCGTGCTTCGGAGAGCACGTTAAGCAGTCGGACCCGGGCGCTATCAATAGATGGCTGTCGTTACAATCCCCAACCCGCAGTGGAGCAGCGTGGTGGATTTAAGCTCCAAGCTCCCTTCACCCTGGGGAGGCCTAAGCCTCTGCAGTGGGGTAAAAATGGGCTGATGAAGTGTAGTGTTTCGTGATGTGTAGTTTTTACGTTTTACACCACATAGCATTAGAGTAGGTTAGAGTTGATATGTAGGCGGTTGCGCTGTCCCCTACAAGTGCGCAACATGCTGCATACTTAAGACAGATCTCTTAACCTTAACTCTAAAATGCGACATCATATACCAAATATGTAAGTGAAAGGGATAAACGACTTAACCGTTTTCTAAAATGATATAAATCGGAGATTTTAGGTATTTAGAACTTATTTACGTATTTATTTATATTATGAAGAATCAACAGTTATACACAAATTAAAATAGTTAACAGTGACTAGAATTTCGTATATTTTTTTTATAAATAATTATTATTAGTGAGTGGTTAACATTTACTGGTTTTCACTGATGGAAATGCGTAACACTTTTACTTATATTTGTTTTGTAATTATTTTTGGAACACGTGTCTCTGAAAAAATACCGTCCCACGGCACCTCTAACCTACTCGAAGCTCTGTATTTTACACTATGCAAAAAATAGCCAGCATCGAGATTAATATTGCACTTACGGCTGTTGAACGCGTTCTCCAGCGCCTCAGAATCAGTAGAAGAGAAACATTTCCACACGGATTTCCCCTCAGCATCCACTCTGTAGTACCAATGGTGTATTAGAGTCGAACATTCGGTGCTGGACCGGTTCTGAAAATGATTAAAAAAACAGTCTTTAAGAACAGAAAGGACAAAATCGAAAAGATCAGAGATAAGCCCATTGTATTGTAAGAAGAACCATTCATGGTTGACGTATCAGATGCATCCATCTTGTATAAAAGGGATATTTGATTCGCATCCCTATAATATGACATTTATAACCTGTTTATATTTCCGTGGTTGTGACTATCATGGCCTCTCCATATGGAAATATATTGAAGGAGTTTCTACACCTGATGAGTGTGTATAACGAACGAGGGGTATCCAATGGAATTGTTAACAGGACTGAGAGATTCGTAAATTGACAGATTCCAGACAATCGACCAATCGTACTAACCGAGAAAAGTATGGTCCCAGACGCCCCCGCTACTCCCCGTGAGTGTACAATAAAGTGGACTTCATATGTACTTAGTCCTGCTAGCAATTTGACTGGATAATATATAATATTTGTGCTGTTTTATGGATGCAATTCCGAGTTTGAATTGCATCTTGTCATAATGGGCGAATAAAGGCGTAGGACGTAGATTCCTATATGCATGGCAATGATCGGCAGGGACCGGCCACTTTACCTATGTTGTCTATTTTTGTACACATATCATAGCAGTTGACCTACGCTTACGCACGTAAATGAACACCAGCCATTTCATAGGGTAACGACTGTGAATGTTGGAAGTAGGAATAGCCCATTGTGTGATTACAGAACTAGCGAAACGCACCCGCCTAGCTCCCCACAAGAACGACAGCACTCTATTGACACAAGGCGACCGTTCATACACCCCCAACCCAGGGAGGCCTAAGCCCCTGCAGTGGGGTATTAATGGGCTGGTGGAAGAAACCTTCGTGTGCGAGTTCGACTCGCCCTTGACTGGTTTTTTTTTAAGAGTACATTACTTGAAAAATAACGTGGAGAATGTAAAAAGGATGGTTGCCGGGTGTAAACAGAACATTTTATTTTATCGGTATTTAAAGCAAATTTCATTGTAAACCGAAGTTTACTTTTTGCTGTACAACATAATACATGTTAATATTACCTGGGACATTCCACACAGCGCCATCTAGTCCCACAGTAAGCAAGTAATATGTTTGTGTTATAGGTTACTAGACAACTAATATACATACTTAAATGTTATTTACAATATATACATGTATAAATATTTTACATCCAAACACGAAACGAAATATGTTTATGCACACAAATATTTGTCCCGTGCGGGAGTCGAACCCGTGATCTTGGCTCCGCAGTTACGGTCTCTAACCACTCAGCCATTCGGTCAGTAAACACATATTTGCTTGTTAAAATTTGCCGTAAGAGTTGCCATGATTTTAATAATCTTCCTTTAGCGAAATAGGAGGAATGCGTGTGCTACTTTCTGTAGTGTTTTTTATTTTTTATTTAACTCATTTAAACCTGCAGGAATTAGCTTCCAGATCTTAGACAATTAAGAAATATGTATATATATATATAACGTATACATCACAAGAACGTCTAGGCCCTAAACTAAGCATTAGCTTGTATTTTGGGTACCTAGCGAGGACACCACATACATATAACAACCAAGACCCGGTACCAGTATCGATATTCATCATATAAATACTGACCCGACCTGGGATTCGAACCCGGGACCTCCAGCTTCGTAGGCAGGGTCACTACCCACTAGGCTAAGCGGTCGTAATGTTTCATTGAAGTATACAATGTCAAAAAAATACCCACATCTTGAGGCAACTCCATATTTTCGTCGTCATCCTCAGCGTAAGTACCACCGAAAGAAACACTCGCGTTTTTCCTAGGCGCAGAGTCTTTAGCTCCCAAATGATTTTCAATATCTTTCATATTGGATTTTTTTTCTTCTGTGTTCATAGATTTTTTCAATTTACAATCACTGTTTGGACTGAAATCGTTAAAATTTACTGTATCGTCATAGCAATGTTCACATTCAACTAAGTCTAGTATTTGCTCTTCCTCTGTTACAGTTTCTGGATTGTCACGAATTAAACTAGAATTGTCTATGGCTTTTAAAGGTGTTTCACATATATCGCCTATACTTTTGTTTACGTTTTTTGGACTATCGTCCAATTGTACTCTAAAATAATTAACCGTTTTCACTACGTCGTCATTATTGAAGCTTCTATCTAAATTATCATAGGATGTTAGATGTTTCATCAATTCTAAATTAGCTAAATACCTCTCGTCTTTCTTGTAATGGTTTTCACTTTGGCGCAATTCAAAAAAAGACTTCGTGTTAGACGCTTTCGGGTCGTTATTAACTAAATCTGTTTCATCTTTTATATGTGGATGTCTGAAGTGGTTTTGACTCGACTCAAAAAAAGATTTTGAATTGTCAGTTTTCGTTGGGGATGAGAAATAACTAGCTAGTCTACTGAACCCTTCACTTTCGTTGTCTTTTTGTTCGGGTTCCGAAAAAACACATTCGGTGTTGAAAAAGCTGATGGGATCTTGTAAAACGTTAGCTCCTCCATGAGTTTCTTTATTAAAGAAAATACTAGAAGTTGCGGAAGGTTCGTTATTTCTTTTACAATCATTAATTTTTTGTTTGTTTTTTACAACTGGTACACTTGTGGTTTTTGGCGATTCTGAAAATTCTCTAGAATTGAACAAATTTTTTTCTGTTGACCCTGCAGGGAACGGTTTTGAGATGAAGTTCATAGGAGCGGTTATTTGAGAAAACGTAGTAGTTCCTGTCATTGTCTCACGTTTTTCATCTACTGTTTGCATGTCCCTAAGTAAAACACTTTTTGTTTCTATTAATTTTGCAGCTATTTCTGTATTCAATGATTCTGTATCGACTTTCTCCATTTTGAACGGTTTCACAAAATCGTCAATATTTTCAGAAATTTCAATATTACCTGCTGCATTTTTTTGCTTTATTTTTGATTGTGTCTCTGTATACAAACCACCGGTGTCTATATTGTCAGTGCGCAATATTTCTTTATCTTCTGAATCTATTGTAAATGTTTTTAATAAATGTTCGGAAGTCATTCTTTGTAAAGGTGGACTCGTCTCTATGAGAATTGGTTCTTTTGGTAAAATGTCATTTTTCTTTTTTATTATGTGAGTGTTTATTTGTGATACTTCCTTTTTCGTTAAATCAGTAGCGTCTTGAATATTGGACAGTTCATTATACATTGCGTCCATTGAAAACAAATTATCTTGCTTGGGTGAGTGTTCAAAACTATCTACATTACGTAAATTACAGTCCTGGATTCCTATAGGTTCTGTTTCCACATTTTCAAGTTTAAGTGCTTCTACAGTTGCTTCACTATTAGCTATTAACGTTAATAACATCGGCTCATATGTTGGTGCAATCATAGTATCTGAACCTTGAGAAGTTACAAATAGATTTTTATAATAAGTATCAGCTGCATAGTTCCCGGTGTCAAAATAAGATGCCAATGTAATGGCTACATTTGTTATATCACCTTCCACAGCCTGATCGTTAGCAATAGTTTCATCATAAAAATCAGTATTATCTTCGAGTTGTTTATATTTTTCTACTCTATCAGTAAACGAATCTAAATGTGGGGAGTCATCTGATGATTTCTCTCGTTCTCTGAACTCTATTTTATCATCATCCGTTTCTGAGGGTTCAATCACAAATTCTTCAAAAACAGGAAAATCTTTTTTTGCGTCTTGTTCAATGAGTTGAACATCTATGACACCGGTCCCGTCCGATTTCGAATCTTCTTCCAAATCTTCTGCGGGCGGCGCTGTTGGTATGCTAATTTGTCTTGAAGGAATAGGACCTGTCTCTTCTTGAGCATTTCTAAAGCCTGCTTTGAATTCGTCGCTAGCGTTCGTGAATAGGTTCATGTCGTCGAAAAACAATGAGTTCCCACTATAGAAACCCATTGCACTTGGATCTGTTTCAAAATTGTAATCATGATCGATCAGTACCGAATCAGTTTTAACTTCGCCAATGTCAGTTCGCCAACCGTAGTCTTGAACAAATCCTTCTGGATTAATATTGCTATTCTTTTCAAAATTATCTATGTCTTCTTTGTCGAAAAATTCAGTAGCTGACTGAACTTGTAATGTGTCATATGTTTCTTCTGTAATATGGGATATTTGAACACATTGATCAATGTCAAAATTCTCTCTATCGTACGTATCTAACTTTGTATTTTCAGTCAAAGGTATTTCGACAGGATTGAAAAGTTGCATAGGACCTGTAATATTTTCAATCAATTGAGTGGTGAGTCCTTCTGCTTCTTTTTCGTCTTGCGCATTAACTTCACGGCAGGTTTCACAAATACTTAAATCTGTTACACTACTTTTCCTTGCTTGACTTGTCATTTTTTCGGGTGTCGAAACTGCAGTTGGAATTGTTGCAAGAATATTCTCGTTTTCTTTTTCAACATTATCACATATTGTACAGTCATTACTCATTTTTTTTACACTAACTGAATCTACTATTGAGCTAGAAAATACATTTAACGTGGAATTTTTTTCAGCGTACGAATCAAACAATGGAGTGGATTGTTGTATCTTATAATCTTGAAGCATATCGTTCGAAAACAAAGCGCTACTTGAAATTACACCCGCATCCCTGATAATTTTATTATTTTTTTCGATAATAGGTTCTGACGATGCGGGTATTTCTATCGGTTTTTCATCAGTCGCTACTTGAGAAATTACTGGTTCTGATCCTGATTGTACAGAATGAACATTCTTTGAACTATCTTCAGTGACGTTTTTGTCTATTTTCATCAGTAAAACTTTTGTTCCTGTTTCAGAGCTAGGAATGTTTGTTATATCCAACTGCTTGAAAGACATTTGCATTTCAGTATCTGCAGGATTCATCCAACTGTGCGCCATTCCTTGTTTATTAGCTGTAGAAAATGGCTGTGTATTAGATCCTGTAATTAAATTTTCAACTTTTTGTTCTGTCCCAGAAACAAATGGCAAATAAGTATCTAACGCTTCTGTTGCGATTTCTAAAGGATAAGTATTTCCGGAAAGTTCCATTACAGAACCATCAGTTGTTTGTAAGAAAGCAGCATTTTGAGGTATTACGTACATTTGATCAGTTTTTGTGTGCTGGCTATAATTAACGTCACAAGTAGGAAAATCATATTTATCTGAACGTCGCTCGAAGCCCTGTTGAAGATACGGTGCACCAGAATACTCTTGACTGTTGTGGATTTGCTGTGAGTATGAGCTTAAATTTGGTACGTACCTATTTTGATACTTATTACTATAGAAATCATATTTATCTTGATGATCATAAGCATTGACGTTAGGAAAACTTTGAAACGCTTCCTGATTATAATAGTCATGTTGGTCCTGTTTTTGATCGACAAATGGAACAAATATATCAATATTCTGATGATTTGTTGATGAATTTCCGTATGTATTTGGATCTCGATGTGAAGTAGTAGATATTTCTTTTTTGGTTTCTTTATAATTGGGATCGAAGAAATTGGTCACACTGTCTTGGATTTTGTTCATGTCGATGGCACTTAATTTCGATTTTAGAGAGCCAATTATACCAAATCCTTTAGATTCAGGCTTGAGGAGTTCATAATCTTCGGTTGTCGGTCGACTGAGATCGAAAGCAGTGTTGAAATCTGAGCGCTGGTAACTGTCAGCAGTAGATTCCTGAACAAGTGGTGTCGTCAAATCGAATTGGTTTCTCTGGAATGTCTGATGATCTACTGAAGCAATAGAACTACTTGTTGGGAATACTTGTGGCATTGAACTAGTCACATTGAAACTTTCAGGTTGCTCATGATCTTGAAACACTGAACTAAGAGGTGCAGTCTCAGGAGTGAACAATGTTCCTTGGTATGCAGGACTTTCAAAACTAGTTAATGGTATACTTGGAATAATATTATTTCCCAAAGATCCAAAATTTGTAACAGGTCCAGAGTAATACTGTGGTCTTTTCTTTGTCATTCTAAAACTCAGCGCTCCTGGTGGTAATTTTGGCGGTTCTGGTAAAGGCATAGTTTTCTCTCCTTGAGATTGAGTTATGTTAACAGATGGTACGAAATTAGATTCTGGTGTATTAAGAACACTTTCTTGTTGAACTGTACTTTGTTTTACTCCCATTGAATTGATGAAGTTGTATGATTCATTTTCTTGATTTGGATTTAAGAAAACGGTCGACTGCTGTGTTAACATTGGCAGGTTTTCCTGTGGTATTGTATTTTCTTTGGGAGTTAATACTGTTGGATTGTAAAGAAATATGTTTGACTGTGGTGAATACATGGACACATTTTCTTGCGATATAATATTTTCATTTTGCTTTATTGTTGTTAGATTTGGTGGTTCGATTCCAGCATTATGTTGCCTTGGATTTTGTGAAATCCTTGGTTGTGATGTAAACGTTGGTACCTGATCGTGTAGTGATGTAATTTCTTTCGAAACCGATACAGTTGGATTCAAAGAATTCTGTAGTTCTACTCCAATATGCTTTTGATTTTGAATATTTGACTTGATAACATTATTCGCTGAGGCAGTGTTATGAAAATCTGGAACTGTTTTTGGTTGTTCATCAAATTCAGTTAGTTTAGGTACAAAAATATTGGCATCGACGTCAGGTGTTTTAGTCATTGTTTTTATAACCGGATGGCTGGATCCTATCCTTCTTGCTACTGAAGGTGGTAAAATAGTTTTATTCACTCCAAAACTCTGGTTGTCTTGTCTCGGAGTTGCAGAGAAAACGGGTGGAGGTGGAATCGTCTGTTTATCCACATTAAACATCGGATATTGTGTTTCTATCGATACTGGAATGTTTGATTGAATTGCACTACGATCCTGACTACAGGGTTGATATATTTTAATTTCATTATCCGGATTTTTAGAAACAGAACTATATTGAAATGGTGCTCTGGACTCTTTTATATTATCTGCAGCAACTTTCACTGTTTTAGTATTTTCATCACATTTTGCATCACTATCAGATTGTGTTTCCATTTTATCTAGTAATTTATCTGATTCTCTATTACCCGGCAAAATTTCAGGTAATGGAGTGTTTTCATAAAAATTCACATTAGATGTCGCCACATCAGCTGTGATCAAACTATGTTGCGTAGTTAAAGGACCCATTGATGTGAAGGTTTGTGATACATCAAAATTTGACGAAGGTGGAAATGGATTTTGTAAAGATGTTTCTCCTGAGATTTTGTAACCAGAACATAGTCCAGGGATCTGGGCGTACACTTTTCTTTTTGTTGTGATCCTGAATGTATTTGATGTACCTGAAACAAGGAAAAGTTGATCAAATTAGAACAGTAAGTGGGAATGAACAAATAAAAAATAGCAGTTGTGTTGAGTCGATTTACACAGCAAAGAGTAACTAAACGTAAACAATTTTAAAATCTGGTAGTGGTTATGTAAACCAAGCTTTGAATTAGTTTAATCGAGGAGTAATACCAGTCGTTTACTTTGAGAGTCAAAGATATAATATTTGAACCATAGAATGAGGATAGAGGACGGGTAGGATGCGCGTATGGCTCACGTGATTGGATTACCTAGACGTTATGTTGTCTATGTTTTGATGCATTATCAGTCACAAATAGTCACATATTATTGAATGAAAAGCGGATACCGATAAAAAAATGTAAAGTAAATAAAGTTGACAAAATTTGTCGCCTTTGTGTCAACAAGCGTGCGCTTTCTAGTCTGCTACATTTAAAGTTCGGTAGGTATTCACCATAAAGTGGAAATAACATATTTTTTTCACCGAACAAAACAAATAAATAAATACTGGCAGGTTATTAGTATCTTGTCGCAACCTATGTAAAATGAAAAACAAAAAAAAAACTGAGGTTAACGCGGTACTTAAATATCCTTAGCTGAAAAAGGTTACCAAATACATAATTAAATCAAGACTTACGATATACACTAAGGGTTAATACTCCCCCGAATTCCACAAGCGTTGCTGTTAAATTTATTTCCTATATGCTATAAAGTAATAAAAAAAAACTCTGGAAAAATTAGAAGATGATTAAAAAAGCTTTTTGCATATTTAGTCACAATTTTTTTGCAGCATCATCAATTGTAATATTTAAAAAAAACGATATTATTAATTCAAACCGGAACACTTAAATTTTCCGAGATAAAAGGTTAAAACTGACTCAATCAATTCGTAAAACCACAGACGATGTTGCGAGCACACTACTAGTGAATTATCTATTTATAAGCAAACAAACAAACATATTGACATGCGTATTCTATGTCCTTATATTCATTTAGTAAGATTAATACTGTTTACGTCAACTAACAGCAGATGTAACCATAAAGATTTATTTATTTTGCCAACATTGCGGTCAGGTGTGCGTATTGTGTCTTCAACACTTGTCACTGAAGATGAAGATGATTGTCACGTCTCGTTAGAGGTCAAGTTTCCATTGTTTACGCAAGCATAGAGCTTTGACAGTTTTCGCGCTACGCCCTCTGGAGGTAACATAGAATTTTCAAATGAAAACATTTTTGCCAATCTCTGCGTGCGTTATGTGCGAAAAGTTGGCAACACACCCTTCTAGCGGCTTCAGTTATTGAAATATGTTTTCCGTTTGGTTATGAAAATGTTGTAAAATTTAAAAATGAGATAGTTACGCGCAATACATCTTTATTTTTTTTCCTACCTACCTATCATCCGTATACTTTATAAAACCAAAATAAAAACAACAAAATTGATCCTAATATATTATATATATATGTTGATTTGACGACCGCTTACCCTAGTGGGTAGCGACTCTGCCTACGAAGCTGGAGGTCCCGGGTTCGAATCCAATGTCGGGTCAGTATTTATATGATGAATATCGATACCAGTACCGGGTCTTGATTGTTATATGTGTGTGGTGTTTTCGCTTCGTACGCAAAACACAAGCTAATGCTTAGTTTGGGACCTCGACGTTGTTGTCATGTATGCGTTATTATTATTACTATTATTATATGTACAGTATACAAAGGAAAACAAACTGTGTATAAATAAATTACGCTTTGCAAAGTATAAAAGCAACACCTCACACCATCCTCACACCCAGAGGTGGCGCCGCTTTTGCTGCCAATACAATGTATGGGAAACGTCAAAAGTTGCACGTATTCATATGTAGTGGTATATAGTATTTGGTATAAGTTATGCGTTAACGAGACAGCTGTCGTGAATCGACATGCTTGAGAGTCAAAACTGACATCGTTCGAGCTCCCTGAATTTATTTTATGCATGCTCCATAACACGGGCACGTTAAGCAGTCGGTCCCGGACGCTGTCAATAGATGGCGGTCGTTACATTCCCCAACCCGCAGTGGAGCAGCGTGATGGATTTAAGCTCCGAGCCCCCCCCCCCCCCCCCTCACCCTGGGGGAGGCCTAAGACCCTGCAATAGGGTAAAAATGGGCTGATGAAGTGAAGAATGCTCCATAAGACGAGGCGCGCGAAAACAACGTCCATACTTCCATGTACGTAAGTCACGACAAGGGAATTCGAAAATTACAAAACTCGGGTCATATATCAAGGAACTAAAATATGAAGACTTAGGCACAGTACCATACATGCTGCGTTTGTTACATCGATTTTTGTACAAGTTACAATTTTATCTAAGTGGATTTCTAATTCCGCATTCCGATACTTTTATTCCGAAATCCGTAGAACAACTGAAATTACCGAGATAGCATATAGAAGTAATACTTCAAAGTAGCAATGGGCACACCCCACCTCACACAGAAACGATAACATTTGTGTAAGATAGATTTTAGAGTTGCGACTACGAACTTGGATGCTGAGAGTGGAACGGCCCTCAATAGTTGGGCTGATAAGCTGGGATGAAATACAAATTAATATATTAAAAGGAGAGTGTACTAGCAAATTTCCATACAAACGGCGTTAACGGTTGCATCCCATCAAACCTTAACCGATTGGGTCAAAAAAATTATATGGCATTCAGATTAACGAAAACTAAGTTATATATATAAACTTTTGTATATAAACGTTTGGTATATATAGCCAAACTGGTTAACAGTTTGTTGGCGTATTATTGCACTTTTACAACAATTTCAATATTATATTAAATTACATTGCGAGTTTGTAACTTAAAGTTTTAAGGTAGATGCTTAAACTAAAAATTATCTCAATCTTGGCTCCACGTTTAAGGAGGTTTTCATTCCATCAGCCTTTTTTATACCTCACTGCAAGGGTTTAGGCCTCCCCTCAAGATGAGGGGGCTTGGAGCTTAAATCCACCACGCTGCTCCAATGCGGGTTGGCGGATTGTAACGAGCGCCATCTATTGACAGCGTCCGGGACCGACTGCTTAACGTACTCTCCGAGGCACGGAGTCACTGATAGTTAATGTACTTAAGTCAGAAAAACTCATTGGCACACGCCCGGATTCGAACCACGGCCACATAGCCTTATAGATTTGAAACAGGTTCGCTGCGTACGGGCTATCAGGACACTGAAGAGGTTAGTGCAGTGGTTTTCTCCTTTGCTTTCCGCACCGCAGTATACCAACACTTGAGTCTATGGTATATCTATACAAGGTGACATTTAAGTAACCGGCCAAAATTTTTTTAGATGTTAGGTATCACCAATAGACCTCATTGCGTAAATAAAAAATATGGGTTACATTTTCATAATAAATTATTTTATCTACAGTGTTATTTTATAACGTTTGGTTGCCTTCTTAACGCTATAACGTAACGTAAACGTACGCACCCGAGGCCTTGAAATGGAATGGGGCGGCGGGTATGAATGGTGACTAGAGTTATTGGTTTTTTTCGGGAAAGGTTTGTGTAGACATATCTCAGTATTTTTCTATAGAACGATACTAAAAAGAAACAAGACGGCTATCGGTTTTCTACCAAAGATCATTATATTAAAATTTGGCTGGTCATTAAAACCTCAACCTGTATATAGTTCCAAAACGATTTCTCTCGCCTCTGTGCGGTACTGACAGGTACTGCTGCCCTCTGCCATGGCCCAATTCGTCTTATCTCATAATTACCATATCGCAGATTTAGTTTTTACATAAGTTCGTCATCAAATGATTTCAATAATTTAGTTTTTAACCTGACTTCAAACATTAATGTTACATTACTTTTCTGAATAGCCCACCATGTTATATTAAACAATCTAGATAGGATAATAATATATGTAATAATAATATATATGATAATAATAATACCTGGGACATCCCACACAGCGCCATCTAGTTCCAAACTAAGCAAAGCTTGTACTATGGATACCAGACAACTGATATAAATACTTAAATAATCTTTATAACGTTTACATATATAGATTATTTTTTTTACAACCACACACGGAACAAATAGACATGTTCATGCACACAAATATTTGTCCCGGGCGAGAATCGAACCCGCGACCCTTGGCTCCGCAGTTAGGGTCTCTAACAACTCGGCCGACCGGTCACTCATCCAAAATTAATATGTGTTCGGATTCGTTTTCCTTAATAATTTACAGCTCGTGGTTTTTTATATTTTTTACGAATCGCTATTCTTAGGTAGGATTATTGGGCTCATAGGAAAATTTCAAAGTTTCTATAACAACGTCATAAAATATATATCTTTTTCTTTTCATATATTTTCCAGATACATGAGAAAATTAATTTCCAGTTCAAATTGTCCCTGTGACATCATCTGGGATTATTCCGCTATTTTCCATAGTAAAAAACAAAAAGTACCTAATCATAAAATATTTAGGTAAGTCATGGTATATCAAATAAAACTATAATATTCATGAATCGATCAAAAAAATTTTATCGTATTTATTCTTAGATAAAGCAGACAATAAACATCTGTCCAAATGACGTCACGAGGTCATTTTATTAAAAAAAAAATTAAAAACAAAATTATTTAAAAAACTGCAAACTTAACCTTTTTTATTTTGTGAGAAACATACTGATTAACTTTTATATTCGGAAAAAATTTGAAAAAGACAAGAAAAAAATATTAATCCAAGTCCTTCGATAAGGGTATTGACCGCTTATACAAAAGTCAAAATCAGTGACCCCAATGTCGCAACATTTTCCGATCATTTTTCTCCATCAGTAATTTTTATTGAAAAACAATATTTCTGCTAGCTCAGTACACGTGATATCGTACTAATCCATTGAAATAATACATTTTTTAGGCCTTACCTAGCGTTTCTTAGAGGAGGCAATTTAATTTTTTAGATGTGTAGGGGGGGTCAGTGTAAAGTTAAAACCAAGTTTGTGGGGTCGCCACCCTTGTTCCACGGCCGCCATCTTGGAAATAGGGGTTGAACTGGTTTTAACGGTTTATGTCGTAAACTAATGGTCTTATAAAAAAAAATGTTAACATTTTTTGTTGCAAATTAAATTATCTACAACTTTGCTCCAGTAATTTTTTGTCGTAGAACCATAAACAAAAAAGATATGAGCAAAAATCTACAGAAATTCGATTTTTCGATATAACTTTTTCTAATCATTTTACGAAAAAATAATACGAAAAAAAAAGGTATAAACAATTTGCCAAGTCAGTGACAAAAAGTACATTTAATCTATCTTCAGTTCCTCCAACACAAGACACAGCTCGCTTTCACAGTTTCCGAGTCTACCATCAGGTCCAGTCGTGGCTTGGTAATTATAACGATCCTGAAGACTGGGGCTGGAAAAATGTGGAAAATTATTGATGCCAGTGCAGAGCTCTAAACCTCCAGCACACCCTGAGCTTCTAAAATTATTTTTTTGCAAATGCAAAGGAAACTGTGGAGCGATGTGTGGATGTCGAAAAGCAGGGCTGAAATGTTCTGCAGTATGCTTCCATTGTTTGGAGAGACTTGCAACAACGTAATGGAGCTCTCAAAATTAATAAATGAAAATGATTTTGATGATGAACCGCCGACATTAACACCACTTCCTTCTCCAGTTCCCCAACTAATATTTAATGTAGAAAGCCAACCAGATGCTGAGCCGCATCCTGGTCCATCAAAAAGACCGAGGACAGATTAGTTGTGATTTAAAAAATCGCCGTGGCTTATGCCTACTGGGGATACCACGTAAAAAAAACGCGCCTCCAGACTCTACCTCGTGGGTGGTGGGGAAAAGAGTCAATAATTAATTAATAACAATATTGCAAAATCCATAATTAAAAAGATTATCATAAAAAAACAAACAAGATGATAAAAACTTATGGCAAATCATTAATACATACATATATGTATAGTTATGAGTACTGAAAAATGGTACTCGCTTCGAAGCGCTGTAAAACCTTGACTATTGACTAAATTAAAAAATATTCCAAATAAAAGTTGTTCCTTAAAACACGATCTACAAAAATGATCTGATATCATTTTTTCGTAAAATGATTAGAAAAAAGTTATATTGAAAATTCGAATTTCTGTAGATTTTTGCTCATAACTTTTTTGTTTATGGTTCGACGACAAAAAATTACAGGACCAAGTTGTAGATAATTTAATTTGCAACAAAAAATGTTAACTTTTTTTTTATGAGACCAATAGTTTACGAGATAAACCGTTAAAACCATTTCAACTCCTTTTTCCAAGATGGCGGCCGTGGGACAAGGGTGGCGACCCCACAAACTTGGTTTTAAACTTACACTGACCCTCCCTACACATCTAAAAAATAAAATTGCGTTCTCTAAAAAACGCAACCCCAAATGTAACTTTTCAATGGATTTTACGGCCCAAATACTTTGGACTCTCGGATGACACCAACCGTTTTCTGATTAGCCAAAATACAAAATTGTCAAAACACGTCAGGCCAATCAAAAAACGAAACGCAAGTTCATAAAACGTATAAAATACCTAACAACAACATGAATTTTTACCAGTAGAAATACCACCGTACCGCACTCGGTAC
Source organism: Luffia ferchaultella (assembly GCA_949709985.1). NCBI lineage: Eukaryota > Metazoa > Arthropoda > Insecta > Lepidoptera > Psychidae > Luffia > Luffia ferchaultella. The sequence goes on from OX453268.1 coordinate 8,318,443, forward strand.
AAGCCCTTGTACAGACTTGTGTTCTATAATATTGTAAATAGTTTTTGTATAAGGTTTATTAAATTTATTTTATTAGTAATTCCATTATTGTTTCACTACAATATCTACTGGTCGGCGAGGCGCGACTGAGGACACGACACCTTCCCTTCTTTCTTCTTCTTTCTACAAGAGTCAGGCAGATGTCAATTTTCTTAAGAAGTCCAAACCCAACCGTTGAACCCTTATATATTGTATTCACAATAAATTTTGAACTATTAAATTGTCCACTAGCCAGCATAAAATTACGAATTGACTAGAATCCCTCTTCTGCGCTTACCGTCTAACCACTCCTACTTTAGCTAGCTGGTGTACCCGTTTGGCGAGATGGCGAGTTTCAGTCCGTGAGGGCCCCGCGCGCCGGCCTTCGACCCCGCGAAATTGCCTTTGACATTTTCAACACTGCGACGTAACATTACTGACTCTATTAAAACCAAACGCTGCTGTTAAATTTGTTTACTGTATGTATTTTATTACTATTATACTAGTAAGTATTTTATTGTTTCATGGTAATATACTGTATTTTCTAAAAAGTTTGTTGTAAATTCTGATTACATTTTTACTTGGTGTTACTATCAATTACAAGCTTCATAAATGTAATTGTAAGTTATGTATTTTTTTCATATAAATCCAAATTAAGCTCCAAGCCGCCCTCACCACAGGGTAGGCCTAAGCCCCTGCAGTGGGGTAAAAATGAGCTGGTGAAGTGAAGTGAACATGAAGAAGTCTTGTCTTAAAGAAGTGATGCCAGCTAAGGAAGCGTGGGAGGAAGGAAAGTTTTAACACGCACGTAGGCTGGATTATATACATTTTTAAAATTATTAGAATTTAAGATTAATAATACAGTTAATTAGGATTAATAAGACTTATTAGAAGTGCAATTTGTTGCTTATATCTCATAGTTCTCATGACGACCGCTTAGCCTAGTGGGTGGCGACCCTACCTACGAAGCTGGAGGTCCCGGGTTCGAATCCCAGGTCGGGTCAGTATTTATATGATGAATATCGATACTGGAACCGGGTCTTGGTCGTTATATGTATGTGATGTCTTCGCTTGGTACCCAAAACACAAGTTAATTGCTTAGTTTGGGGCCTAGACGTTGTTGCCATGTATACGTTATACCCGCAGCGGACGAGGCAGCGGGACGGGTTTGTCAAACTACTCGACCCAATTTTAAGGAAGAGCGGGAGGAAGGAAACCTTCAAACCCGCATGTAGGCTGGATTAAATGAACTTTAAAAATTGTTAGTTTCATATTAAAAATACAATTAATTAGGATTAATAAGACATCAGATGTGTCATGCGTCGCGATGGTCCAAGCGCAGCGAATCTGTTTCAAATCTATAAGGCCATGTGGCCGTGGCTCGAGTCCGAGCGTGTGCCAATGAGTTTTTCTGACTTAAGGACATTAACTACCACTGACTCCGTGCCTCGGAGAGCACGTTAAGCAGTCGGTCCCGGTTGCTGTCAATAGACGGCGGTCAATCCGCCAATCCGCATTGGAGCAACGTGGTGGATTTAAGCTCCAAGCCCCCTCATCTTGAGGGGAGGCATGAGCCCCTACAGTGGGGTATGAAAAAGGCTGATGGAATGGAATAGAAAGACATCAGAATTAAGTGCAATTTGTTGCTTATATTTCATACCAATAGTGGACCAGGCAGTGGAACGGGCTTATAGATGGCGTTAGAATCTTGACAGTTTGTTGTAAATATATAAGGTTACAAGAGACAACAGAGTAGCGAAAGTGACGCATGCATGGAAACTTTTAGTGATTCGCGCATAACGAGTGGTCAGCGCGCCACAGCCCGATCGCCTTCGGCGTATAATTTATGCCTTTATATCGAGAAAATAGTTTTTATACTTGAAAAGGTCGTTAACTGTATAATCATAAATTAGCAGCGATTAATGGTGATTTAGTTTTTGTACATAGTAAAACGATTTTATTGACAGTCCCGTTAAAAAGTTCAATGTACTTAATAAGACCTAAAATGGGAAGGGAAACAATCACCGAGGTCATGCTTCAGGACTAAATAGAGGCCGCATGAAAACGAATGTACTCAGCCGCAGGCGCGGATCTTCCTTGAAAGCCAAAAAGCCATGCATGTCTAAAATTTTCCATAAAAAACACAGAAATGAGAGTTAGAAGAAGTGAGAGTTTTTGAATTTCCCGCGAGCTCGTAGTTTCAAACGCCGCGTAAAGACGCGCCTATCACGACACGAATCGACACGTGACCGAGTGACCTCGATTAAGTTCGTCCGAAGGACCGAACGAACGACTCGACGAAGTTCACGCGTAAGCCAAAAATAGATGTCTTATTTGTTTGTCTTTTCTTACATGTAGTGATCTTTGGCATCTATCCCTCTCACGTTTTTGTCGTATTACATTGATATGTATCGAAATTCCATACGTGTCTTAGGCCAGGCTTACAAAGTGAAGTTCGCGCGTGTTATTAACTGAGACAGTTTGATGTAAACACCTAACTTCATTCAATTGCTTTGCTGTGTTGTTATCTGCTGTTAAAATTGTGTTAAATTCATTGTGATAAAATAAATTTGTAATGAAATGGAAATTTCGGAGAATAGCAATGGATTGAAATGTGTATCGCAGTTATTGCATAATAACAAGATAAGTAATTTAACCTATACAGAACGTAAATTCTTAGTCGATAGCATAAGTAATCGAAAACGTAATTTTAGTAGAATAATTTACAAAACTAATTGGATAGTTGGTTGTTCCTACTTAAACAGTTTTTATTGTTGGTATATATTGTATTTTATTTTCATTAGATTTAAATACCCTTTGGACCAAATTAAGTGCCTATAAATATCTTAATAACATCCATAACTCTATTAAAAAACATGAAATATCACAAAATCATTTGAATTCTACTATAAAATTTCATTCTTCTGGTAAACAGAGAATAATGTTTTTTTTTTTCAAATTTAATCGATTTATTATACTTATGAAGACAGCGCCATCTCTGTTAATATGGATAAAACTAGATAAACCAAATATCTATGATTATCAAATAGTTCCACCGAAACTCCGCGCCCCCAACATACAAGTTCCCACGAGATGGAGTAGAGCTTCAAAATACGTTTCTAACGTATTAAATTAAATTAAAAACGAATCCACACCTATTTACGCTATACTTCCGGTCAGGAACGAACTTCCAATCTTTCTATTATCGCGATAGAAAAGGAATTACTTTTAGAACTGAAACGGTCAGGTTTATTTTATAATGAAGTCATTGATGAGTTTTTAAAGACGGAAAGACGCATTGATTTAATATACAAATAATGTTTTTTTTTCTTACACATCATTTCATTGCAATAGCGAAAAATCTACTGTTTTTTTTTAATCATTTGTTAACAGCAGCAGTTACAGCCTTCAAAACCAACACGGCTTTTTTCAAAGCCACTACATGTATGATTTTGTGGTATCGTGCTTAAAACTGCCTTAATGGCAATAGCGAAAAATCTACTGTTTTTTTTTAATCATTTGTTAACAGCAGCAGTTACAGCCTTCAAAACCAACACGGCTTTTTTCAAAGCCACTACATGTATGATTTTGTGGTATCGTGCTTAAAACTGCCTTAATGGCAGTTTTAAGCACGATACCACAAAATCGTGTGGTGAGCTTAGAATAATTAACGGCGGCGGGGCGCAGCGGCGCGGCAGCGGGCGCTTTGAAGATTCCACCAAAATGATTTTAAACTTCACACGTCGTGTTGGCGTAGCCATGTTCTGAACCCACCACACGCCACTGCTCAGCCGGTTCATGAATTGTCACACAACTAAAAATTTCGAATGCTGGCAAAATACATATGAATTACTCAGAGTAAATTAATTTGACAGAGCATTTGGTTTTAAGGTTTTAATAGAGTCATGTCAGTTCACAGTATCGAGGTGACGTTTCGCAATTTGGGGGGGGGGGGGGGGGGGGGGGAAACCGGCGCGCATTGGGAGGGTTTATGATCGCAGTAAATAGTTTCACAGAGAGATGCTGCTGCCCATCTTCCGCTAACCAGGGTTAGTCGCCTCTTAGGACACGCTTCCCAGTGGCGGTGGGAAATAGTATTTTTTGCCGTCCCCACACTGAAGCACCATACCGCGGGTAATTGGATGCGAAAGTCGGAGGACCGTGCGTGGTGGCGAGCCTTGGGAGAGGCCTATATCCTGCAATGGAGGGACACGGGCTGACGATTATGACGAAACCTGCGCGCGGGGATTTCTCAGGGGTGAAGAGCAGCTGAAGAGCGGCGCGCGGGACTTCTCAGAGGTGAAAAGCGGGTAAAGAGCGGCGCGCGGGAACCTTGCGCACTGAAACTCGGACGAAAACTCCCCATCTTACATCAGCTAGCTATAGTATGAGTGGTTAAACGGTAAACGCAGAAGAGGGCTTCCAGTCGATTCGTACTTTTATGGAATCGCGTTACAATTAAAAAAAAATCTACATAAAAACGTACTTTTTTTAAATTTTCCCTCAGATTTAAATATGGAATTGACGTAAAAAAGGATCGGGTCGCGATAATCTGTTAAATCGCTACGGTTACCTACGCGCCGACTGAGATTTTTAAACTTTTCAAAGGTTTAAAAATAATCATCATCATTAGCCCATTTTACCCCACTGCAGGGGCTTAGGCCTCCCCCAGGGTGAGGAGGGGCGGTTTGGAGCTTAAATCCACCACGCTACCCCACTGCGGGTTGGGGATTGTAAACTCATTGGTATACGCCCGGATTCGAACCATGGCCCTATGGCCTTATCAATTTGAGACAGGTTTGTTGCGCTCTGGGCTATCACGACTGTTAAAAATAATGCATAGGTAGATTTGTTTATCGTACGATAAACAAATACAAACGATACAGAGAAGATTCGCGTTTAAAAGATCGAAAAAGAAACGGTCGTCCTAGCATGGTTAAGAATCCAGCTGTAATTAATAACAGCCCTGACAATCCTTGTGGAACCTGTCTCTCATATAGTTCTCCTCAAACTTTATGGCGGATCGGAATACAACGCTATAGGCGTGCTTGCGCAGGTACAGTCATATATCCCTCGCTCCACTGCGTCCCGCTACACCTAAAAGTGGTTACTGCGACGCGACGTGTGCCTATGTTCACATCCGCCGTAAAGTTCGATTGGAACTGTACAAGGTTCGAAAACAGGCACTGGATGTTCCTGCTTTGGTTATCCGTTCGTTTGTCTCGTCCACAATACCTTACACGAGAGATTAGAGTAATAGTAGAAAGTTGAGATGTTAGTACATCTAGAGCTGATTGGAAATTGGGATTGGGGATTAATAATAACGTATACATCATAACAACCTCTAGGCTCCAAACTAAGCATTAGCTTGTGTTTGGGTACATATAACACAACCAAGATCCGGTACCAGTATCGATATTCAACATATAAATACTGACCCGACCTGAAAATCGAACCCGGGACCTCCAGCTCCGTAGGCAGGGTCACTACCCACTAGGCTAAGCGGTCGTCAGCGGAAATCTGAAGCGTTTGGAGATTAAAATGGCGCGATGACGACGGAGCCAGATTCGTGAGCGATGTTACGAAAGTTGACCACGCTGGAACAGGGTGCAAGCTAATTATACGTTGAATTTTTGTCTTATATATTACACCTCAAGGGGTGTTTTTTTTTTAATGAGAATTATCTCATAGATGGTGGAGCGGAAAGTTAAGTATACCGTTGCAAAATGGCTTGGGTCATACATAGATTTGCCCAAAACGTATAATGGTTTTGTTTGGGGTTCCCCGTTTTAGTCCTGATAAGGCTAAGGTGTAAAAAGTATGCGCTTGTATGATTTGTATTAAAGCCAAAACAATACAAACGTACAGTCCACGCGTCGCGTCGCGAAGCCTCGACCTATCATTAGTTATATATTATCATATTTTTTTTTTATAACACATACAATCATAACAACGTCTAGGTCCCAAACTAAGCATTAGCTTGTATTTTGGGTACCAAGCTGTGGTACCAAGCGAAGACACCACATACATATAACAACCAAGACCCGGTGCCAGTATTAATATTCATCATATAAATACTGACCCGACCTGGGATTCGAACCCGGGACCTCCAGCTTCCTAGGCAGGGTCGCTGCCCACTAGGCTAAGCGGTCGTCAATATAGAATAAACTAACTTAACAGCAGCGTTTGGTTTCAATAATCATGAATTTTCAAATCACAGTATCGATGTGACGTTACGCAATTTTGCGGGGTTGAAGACTAGCGCGTGGGGATTTTACGCGGGAGCAGACCGGCGCGCGGGGACCTTACGCACTGAAACTCGTCATCTTGCACCAGCTAGCTAGAGTATGAGTGGTTAGACGGTAAACGCAGAAGAGGGCTTCTAGTCAACTCATTCTTTTATTTATATTATATATGAAATGTAACTTCCCGAGGACTTCTCTATACATTAAAATTATGCCTTAACATTGTATAAAAGGTTAGAGTTTTGCATATTTTTCTCAAGTCTTCCTATTAATAAACTCATTAAATCGTAAAATATTTAATTTTATGACGTGCATAGTAATAGCACAGTAATAAATACACATAAATTAAAGTCTAAAGCTGTAATATGGAATCAGTTTTGCGAAATTGTATGCACAGAACACAGACAAGTCAACCTTATAGACCACGCTTTGACAGGGAGTAGCATTCGCCAAGGCTAAGTAGTGACACTACATAACTACGTCTCTTCTGAGCGGTCAGTTGGAAGCACGTCGGAAGATATTAAATTGTCAATTTTGAACGAGCCAATGAAAACTAGCCGACCTCTCCCCGTCCCCGCACCAAGCCACTTTTTGGCGATTTCGTTTTCGTACTGACCATTATTAAAGCATGGTCTATAGGTTGACTGGTCTGTGGCACAGAATGAATAATAGCACTAAATACAGAGTATTCACTCTAGAAAGGATGCAAAACAAATACGTACAAAAACAAAAAGTCGTGCTATGCAAACTAAATTGGTTCTAAAAGGTAGTGGCAGCGTGATTGGAGCAAAAGGTTGCTTCATTTGGGAGGGTTTCGTTATTTACCAATGGATTATCTTAAAACTAGGCACAGAATTTCCTTTTGACCTTTGGTTTTGAAAGAACCATCTTGGAGCTGATTGGAGCAAATAAAAACTTGAGTTTTCGTTATTTTCCGACAGATTTTTTTAAAATTTGCATAGAGGTTTCGTTTAACTTCATAAATGCGTATAGAGCTTACCAAACTAAACAAAAGGTCTCGAGTAAGCGATGACCAAACTAACGGTCACCGAGAAAAACATGTTTTAAGTTTATTTATATTAAATCATTTATATTCTTTTTTTATTTTTTGTTAAGTCCGGTAAGCTCTACACACTCTTTAAGTTTGGACAACGTACAGCCAAACAATAGGCATATATAGCACAGACGGGTAAAAAGAAATTTCGCCAGGAACCGAACCCGAAGCCTTCGAAAGCTAACCAATTAAACACGAGTTAGTACAACGGGCCTACAAAAATCCCATGCACTTAACTGCTTTCTACATTACACTTAATGGCGATGTCGTGTCGTAATGTTGCAACATATACTTGCTGGCCGAAAAGGTCACAGATTCGATATTCCGTTTGTCGCTTTGTATGCAATATAAATAATTATGGTTTATTCGATTTAATTTCTAATTAGGTTATTTAAAAAAAAAACAAATTGCTTTTCGGAATATGCACAGTGGTGTACATTTCAATTCATGGTAGCCCAAAGCGCAACGAACCTATCTCAAATTTATAAGGCCATAGGGCCATGGTTCGCATCCCGGCGTGTACCAATAAGATTTTCTGACTTAAGTACATAACTATCACTCACTCCAGGAATCGGAGAGCACGTTAAGCAGTCAATCCCGGACACTGTCAATAGATGGCGGTCGTTACAATCCCTAATCCGTAGTGGAGCAATGTGGTGGATTTAAGCTCCAAGCCCCCTCTCACCCTGGGGGAGGCCTAAGCCCCTGCAGTGGGGTAAAAATGGCTGATGAAGATAGCATTTCATAGTCAGTATGGTACGGCATACACCTATCTAGCGCATTTTAACATTGAAATGTTTATCAGATAATTTTCGTGGGGGAGTGTAATTCGCCTATACAAGGTGAGATTTTATTAACCGGCCAAAATTTTTCTAGATGTTAGGTATCACCAAGAGACCTCATTGCGTAAATAAAAAATATAAGTTACATTTTCATAATAAATTATTTTATCCACAGTGTTATTTTATAACGTTTGGTTGCCTTCTTAACGCTATAGTAAACGCACGCGCCCGAGGCCTTTGAAACAGAATGATGCAGCGGGCAAGAATGGTAACTAGAGTTTTTGGTTTTTACGGGAAAGGTTTATGTAGTCATATCTCAATATTTTTCTATAGAACGATACTAAAAGAAAACAAGACGGCTATAGGTTTTCTACCAAAGATGATTATATTAAAATTTGGCTGGTCATAAAAATCTCATCCTGTATTTCCGAAATTTATGATGGTGGACGAAAGGCACTGTGTTAAAGGATGCAAATGCTTGTGGAGCATAGTGTGATACCAAATTTTCTACAATCTGTCTGTAACTTTCTCAGAAAATCAAAAATGGTGAAGAAAAAACGAAACATCCCGGTTTTTCGGACAAAAAAGTTGATTATTTCGAATACGAAAGCCAATATCGATACAACTAAAAAAATCTCTCGAGGCAGATAGATTGTCTACGGTTTGGAAAAACTTTGGAATCGATAGAAAACTGTGGGCTGGGCAGGTGCCCTTTTCGTTGAATGATTATCAGATCAGTTACCCCGGAGAGTGATATTCGACTATATTTCCGAAAGTTATAAAGGTAGACGAAAGGCAGTAGTGTCAAAAGATGCAGAAGCTCGCGGGGCATCATATGGTATCAAATTTTCAAGAATTGGGTCATAAGCTTTTTTCGGAAAATTTTATGAAATTGACAAAAATGTGTTAAAAGTTTTTATTTTTGATGTTAATGTCAATGTCCTCCGATAGTTTCCAGAAAGCGCGAAATCTGTAGTTTTTTTTTTAAATTATTATGAATATAATATATTGAAGTAGCTGAAACCGATTTTGATTGAACATATAAAGTTATTACTGCTTAAATATTTTTTTTTACATTTTTACATGCCAGCAGTAGACACAAAAAACAAAGTTTCTTTGAAGCGAAATATTTTAGAAGGAAGAGAGGGCAAAAATAAATATTAGTAATACCTAATAACACCTGGGATATTCCACACAGCGTCATCTAGTCCCAAAGTAAGCTAGCATTATGCTTGTATTATGAGTACTAGGCAGCCGATATATATATGACTGACCGGTCGGCCGAGTGCTTAGAGACCCTAACCTTTAAATGCGGAGTCGAGGGTCGCGGGTTCGATTACCGCCCGGGACAAACATTTGTGTACATGAACATGTCTATTTATGTAAAAGTATCTATATATGTACATATTATTAAAAAAAAGAATATTTAAGTATGTATATCAGTTGTCTAGTACCCCATAATACAAGCACAATACTTTCTTACTTTGGGACTAGATGGCGCTGTGTGGGATGTCCCAGATATTATTATTATTATATATTTTTTAAAACATATACATAAAAGATTCCAGTGTACGTAGTTTTCGAAAAAAATATAAAACCTTAAATTTATACAGTTTTAAAGATGTTCTTGAAATGAAAATCTATATTACACACAATGGTTTTAGTTACATAGTATTTTTTTTCGTTGATATTTTTAATATTTATATATATATAACTAAAAAATTTAAGATTTTACTCCCCATTATAGAAACGGACAACGTTCTTGTTTTTAGTATATAGTGGGGAAGTATCTTATCGAAGCCTTAAAAGTATGAATTGACTTGAAGCCCTCTTCTGCGTTTACCGTCTAACCACTCATACTCTAGCTAGTTGCTGCAAGATGACGAGTTTCAGTGCCGAAGATTCCCGCGCGCCGGTCTACATACCCGTGAAATCCCCGATCGCCAGTCTTCAACTTCACTTCGATACTGTGAATTGACATTTAGGACTCTATTAAAACTAAACGCTGCTGTCAAATTTATTTATACTCTATGATCGAAGCACTATCGTTCAAGCGATCATTTCTAAATGGATCATTCATAAGTATACTTACTTCCTGCAGGCGGCGCACTACACGGCGGAGTTCCTATTGGCTTTGCTTCGTTAAAATCACTCGTGATCGAAGATATCTGATCTCTAGGTGGCATCTCAAAATTAACTTCTTGGTACGACGGATCTTTTCTAGGTTCTTGATGACCAGCGAATTCCAATCTTCTCGAATCATACTCAACAGGGTGCTCTCTACTTTTTAAACTCAACATATTAGAAAACGAAGAGAACACCGCGCTCGCCACCTGCGGTAGGACTTGAGGGAGCTGTGAAAAATTCTGCGCGATATCTGATGTAATACTGTGCTGTAGGTCTTCAGAAGATTGTGAATCGTTCAAGTTGATCTCCTCTAAGTTCTCTTCTGTGCTTTCGAGGTTAGGGTTTTGGTCTTCTTTTAAGTGACTGTTAAAAGGAGCGCTGACGTACCTAGTGCCCTGAAGTCTAGCGAAATATTCGTTAACGTCAAAATCGTCGTCAGGTTTTATAGATTGAGTTTTAGCCAGCGTTTTTTCCGTTGCACAGTCAGATGTGGATTCTACGATACGATTCGGGTTAACATTCGAAGGTATTATTATATTAGAACTAGCGATATTGGATTGGGAATCAGATTTGAGTGGAGTGCGTCTCAAGGTGCTCGTTTGGGGCCCGGTGTTTATCGAATCTGTAACAAACGAAATAACATTTTTTATACATAATAGTTAAACATTGTTAAACCACGGAAATATATATATTATAGTCAGTAATAATAAAGCCTTTGCACGTAATATTGGACAATTATAAGCGATTCGCGAAAGGCAGAGGACCGTGTGTGGTGGCGAGCCTTGGGAGAGGCCTATATCCTGCAGTGGAGAGACACGGGCTGATGATGATGATGATGATAAGCGATTCATTTGAGAAATTCTCAACCGTGACTCTATAGTCTACATACACAAAATATAGATTTCCGATGTGACTTTTACGCACACACGAAAAAATTTCGTACGTCGAAAAGACACTTCATTTAATTATATTTAAAAAATCATTGAAAACAACTGCGGTAAGCGTACATGTGCTATTCAAGTATGAAGCTGTGAGTCAACTAGGTGTGTGTAGTGGCAGCCCATGGCAGCCCATATTGGGTATACAGGCGTGGCCAGTTATGCAATGCGCCTTCAAAAATGATAAAGACTGAAACAATAGTGTAATTGAGGAAAACGACATTTTTAATTACTTTATATTAAATAATATCTATAAGATGTCGTGATAACCGAGTGGCAACGAGCCCGTTTCTTTTTTAGAAGGCCGTGGTTCGAATCCCAGAACATGTACCAAATAGGTTTTTTTTAACTTATGTAAATAACTATCACTATGTGCCTCGGACAGCACGTTTAAGCCGTTGGTCACGGTTGCCATCAACAGATGGCAGTCGTTAAAATCTACCAACCCGTAATGGAACAGCGGTGGTGTATTAAGCCACAAGCCCCCTCATTCTGAGGGGAGGCCTAAGCTCCTTCAGTGGGACATTAATGGGCTAATGGTATGGTATGGTAAATAATGGTTGCTGTCACAAACGCTGTCAATAGATGGCGGTCGTTACAGTTCCCAACCCGCAGTGGAGCAGCGTGGTGGACTTAAGCTCCAAGCCCCCCTCCTCACCCTGGGGGAGGCCTAAGCCCCTGCAGTGAGATAAAAATGGGCTGATGATGATGAAGATGATGATGATGATGATGATGGTAAATAATATGACAATGACCAGTGTCGGCATAATTTTACAATTGCTGCTTCGATGAATCCAACGAATTAAAAATTTAAAAAACCCTCGACACAAATAAATAAGATTTTAAAGGAATGAAATAATAAAGATTTTTTTTATTTAAAAATTAGTTTTATTACTTCAGTTTTTACCTTTTATTATGTTAGGGTACGTCACATCACAACAAAACATGGGTGCTTCAAAAATCATTTGGAAATTAACAAACCTTTACTATTTCAGACTTTAAATGTTAGTTATTAGCGACGGGTGTTTTTTTTAATTAGAAATTATCGCCTATAACTCGTGAACTAGTTCTAGACAGTCGTGATAATTGTCCTGGTGTAAATTTGTAATATGTACTATTAATATGGATTTTCATAGAATTTTCAGAACAGTGCTTCAACAGTTAAGAGGCACATCCCACGTAAAAAGCTAACTTTAGCCCAAAATATAAGTTATCTAAAAATTTGTTTCTTTTATCCACACTTTGCATGCGAATGGGAGGCACCCTACACACTTTGTTTAATGATTTTAATGCATACACGTGTAGCGGTAACAAATATGTATAATCAGGCCAAATCTGCGGGTAAAATATTAATAATAATACCTGGCACTTCTCACACAGCGCCATCTATTCCCAAAGTACGTAAACAAATTGCTGTGAAATATAGACAGACGGACATGGTAAAACACGAATGTTTCTAGTCAAACTACCTATGTAATGCTAAAAAAATAAGCGGCCATAATATGATCGAAACCGAGCGCTTTCGCTAGTTAATATACAAAAGATAACGTGTACACCACTAGTGATTCACAAGTTTTGTATGTCTTAAAGTAACGCAGGAGTTAAAACTTATCTAGCACTTATCGATGATTCGTTGTCAGTCGTAATCGACGGAAACGCATCTAGGTCACTAGGTTTCGATTTAAAATATTTTTTTTTTGGGAAATAACCACGTAGAGGATACACAAACGTCGTACAGACGAATGGGGTAGATTTAAAATAGGGTAGATTTTTAGAATTATTTTATATGAAAGAGTTTTCTAAATATCTCATGTCGCGATAGCCCAAAGCGCAACGAACCTGTCTCAAATTTATAAGGCCATGGTTTGAATCCGGGCGTGTACCAATGAGTATTTCTGACTTAAGTACATAACTATCTATGACTCCGTGCCTCGGAGAGCACGTTAAGCAGTCGGTCCCGGGCGCTGTCAATAGATAGCAGTCGTTACAATCCCCACCCGCAGTGGAGCAGCGTGGTGGATTTAAGCTCCAAGTCCCCCTATTCATCCTGGGGGAGGCCTAAGCCCCTGCAGTGGGGTAAAAATGGGCTGATGAAGTGAAGTGAAATATACTATAATAACAGTGAAATAGTTTTAAAAAATGAATCATTATTAACAAAGTCATGAATGATTAAAATGTACTGTCGGGCAGAGAGGGCAATACCGCACTGCGTACTTAGTTGTGACGTCAGGCCATTTAAAATAATGTTAAATATCGTTTGCAGGTGTCGTGATAGCCCAGAACGCAACGAACCTGTCTCAAATTTATAAGACACCATAAGGCCATGGTTCGAATCCGGGCGTGTACCAATGAGTTTTTCTGACTTAAGTACACAATATCACTGACACCGTGCTTCGGAGGGCACGTTGAGCAGTCGGTCCCGGACGCTGTCAACAGATGGCGGTCGTTACAGTTCCCAACCCGCAGTGGAGCAGCGTGGTGGACTTAAGCTCCAAGCCCCCCCTCCTCGCCCAGGGGGAGGCCTAAGCCCCTGCAGTGGGGTAAAAATGGGCTGATGTTGATACTATTTCAAACTTTTTAAATGTAAACTTCGAATTCAAATTCAGAAGAGTATAAGCTAAAAGCTAAAGTCCTACTAAAGAGGTCGGTCAGCGAATGTGAAACTCAACAGTTAAACAAAGGGAAGGAGAGTAGGCGTACAACAGAAATAATGCGACAACATATACAAACAAGTAATCCACGCGGCTTCGTCGTGCTACTTCTAAAAAATATTATTATCATTCATTGTACATGACAGACAGGATGCTGTTGATATACAAACTTTATTTACATTTGTATATTTTTACATTGACGTATTAAATATTACGTGTAATAATTACATGGCGTGACACGTTTAAGGCCAAAAGGGTTAGAATCCTATGGCCATGAACTATCACGTTTCTGGCAACGACCCACCGTGCTATTGACGCGATCGCATGGAAGGTTTATTTAAACACGGTATATACGATGGTATATCGGAAATGTTCGGGTGCTGATAAAGGATTTCTTTGGGAAGGGACAACTTATTCTTCTTCTTCTTCTTCAGCCCATTTTTACCCCACTGCAGGGGCTCAGGCCTCCTACAGGATGAGGGGCGCTTGGAGTTTAAATCCACCACGCTGCTCCACTGCGGGTTGGGGATTGTAACGACCGCCATCTATTGACAGCACCCGGGATAATAAGGGACAACTTAGACAAAATAAAATCATAATATTTTTATTGATGCATGAGGCTTACAATTTCAATGGACATAGTAACCTTAATATTTTTTTATTCACTTTTAGCTTTGGTTTTTTATTTATTTATTTATTTATTTATTTGATTTTTTTATTCTATATTTTATTCTACGACGACCGCTTAGCCTAGTGGGCAGCGACCCTGCCTGCGAAGCTGGAGGTCCCGGGTTCGAGTCCCAGGTCGGGTCAGTATTTATATGATGAATATTAATACTGGCACCGGGTCTTGGTTGTTATATGTATGTGGTGTCTTCGCTTGGTACCCAAAATACAAGCTAATGCTTAGTTTGGGACCTAGACATTGTTGTGATTGTGTGTGTTATTATTATTATTCTATATTTTACATTTACTGTAGAAAGCAGGGCTATAAGTTCAACCGCCCCGATGAATTCACAAGGACAATTTCAATTTCAGATGAATTTTCAAAAACATCTGGCAAACTTGTAAATAGCAAAAAAGATATTTCGTGACATTCTTCTAGAACCTTATTTCTTTCAATTTTTATAACCATTAACACAATATCAAAATTTTTGTCTAAGCCCACTACGAATACAAACATGTAGTCCATGCGGGCGAAGCTGTGGAAGGTCGCTAGTTTAATAATAAAATTATGACAGCTACCTATATAATGGACAAAAAAGTATTCACAAATCTCATAGCTCCACCCATGGTAAGCAGTGGAGAGAAGCACTTCAAAATCCAATTGGACTCAATAGCCTAACCATACAAGCTGTGGAATCACCGAGCTTGGAATTCAATAGAAGAGTAATTCTCATTGTTTAATTCGTAAATAAAAATTTCCATACTTAAGCCATAGGATCAAGAAGGGAAAGAGGCGGGACGTTATTATTATTATTATTGAATAATAATAATATCTGAGACATCCCACACAGCGTCATCTAGTCCTAAAGTTCCAATCAAACTTTATGGCGGATGTGAACATAGGCACAAGTTGCGTCGTAGTAACCAGTTTTAGGTGTAGCGGGACGCAATGGAGCGAGATGTATAGGACTTTACCTGCGCAAGCACGCTTATAGCGCTGTATTCCGATCCGCCATAAAGTTTGAGGCGAACTATAAGCAAGTATTACGCTTGTATTATGGGGTACTAGACAACACAGCGTCATCTAGTCCCAAAGTAAGCAAGTATTATGCTTGTATTATGGGGTACTAGACCACACAGCGTCATCTAGGCCCAAAGTAAACAAGTATTATGCTTGTATTATCGGGAACTAGCCAACTGATTTACAAAGTTTAACATTCTTTATAATGTCTACACCTAGATACGAAACAAGTAGACTCTTTCATGCACACAAATATTTTTTTCTGGCGGGAATCGAACCCGCGACCCTTGGCTCCGCAGTTAGAGTTTCTAACCACTCAGCCAATTGGCCAGTCAAAGGCAGATACCGATAAAAGCTTTTAAAATAAATACAGTTGGCAATATTTGTCGGCTTTGAGGCGTGGACTTTAGAGAGCATGCGACTTCTAGTCTGTTACATTCAAAAATCGGTGTGTGGAACCGATAGTACGTAACACGATTCCGGGTTGTCTCCGTTTCGAAATTAAGGTGCGAAATCACTAAAACAATTACCGACGTCCGGTACACTTAGCTATCTATTATTGATACTGCGATATGGGGAAACACTAGGGCGCACCTTAAGGCATTCTTCGGTACAAAAATACAAAGTTTCCCTGTGATAATAATTATCGTTTTCATGAAACTCGACAATATTTTTCCATTTAAAGTGATGAAAATTGAAAAAAAAAACAGCCAATTGCGGGACAGATTACGCACAATGAAGGGATCTGCAGTGGGGAAGAACGTTCATGGTTTTTTTTCCATCAGCCAAATTTTACCCCACTGCAGAGGCTTAGGCCTTTTCCCAGGATGAGTGGGGGGAGGGGGAGGGTTTGGAGCTTAAATCATCGACGCTGCTCTAATGCGGGTTGGGTTAGGTTATGGTGGATTGTAACGACTGCCATCTATTGACAGCAGCCGAGACCGAGAGCTTAACGTGCTCTCCGAGGCACGGAGTCAGTGATACAGTGTACTTAAGTCAGAAAAACTCATTACAACCTATAAATCCGGCCTTATAAATTACAGGTTCCCTGCGCTCGGGCTATCAGGACACATAATGAGTTTAATAAATTTCACGGTTTAAATTCAAATAATACGAGTACTTAAGTTTAAAAACAAATATCTCAAAACCTACTTGACTAGACGACCGCTTAGCCTAGTGGGTAGTGACCCTGCCCGGGTCAGAATTTATATGATGAATATTGATACTGGTACCAGGTCTTGGTTGTTATATGTATGTGGTGTCTTCGCCTTCGCGCCCAAAACACAAGCTAATGCTTAGTTTAGGGCCTAGACGTAATGTATACATTATTATTATTATTACTCAAAATATCTTATTCAAATCAATTTTAGCTACATAAATTTCATTTTGAAACCTCTATATCATCTTTAGGATTCCGTACTCATAGGATACCAACTGGAACCTTATCACGAAGGCTGCGCTGTCCGTCCGTCTATTCGGCTGTCACAAAGCTGTATCGTCTGAACCCGTAAGAGGTAAACACATGAAATTTTCACAGAGTGTGTATTATCATGGCCTCTATTAGAACAAAATAAAGTTAAAAATTAAAAAAATTAAGGGGGGAGGGTGGGGGGGGGGGGGTTGCCAAAAATACTTTTCTTATTTTTCTTATTTGTTGTTATAGCGGTCACAGTAGTATACACTCCATGAAAAGTTCAAGTGTAGGCAATGATTTCACACTTATCAATTACCAAAAACGGACTAAAAACACGTTTTTTGTATGAGGACCCCCCCTAATTTTTTAACTTATTTTATTTTTATTATTTGTTGCTATTTCGTATAATCATGAATCGCTATATCATGAAAATTTCAAGGGTTTACCTATTACAGTTCATATGATATAGCCCTGTGACATACTGACAGACGGATGGACAGACAGCGGTGCCTTGGTAATACTATTCCCGTTAGTACCCTTTGGATATGGAACCTTAAAAAAGTTAAGTCAACCAGATCGAACCGTCGACACAGTCGCTTCTGTGACGGTAGTGTTCAACTGCTTCGGAACCGCACCCCACCAGCGTGCTGGTATTATGATCTAAACACCTTAACTAAATGTTGAAGAAGAATTGTACTCCAGCAGTGGAAAGTATGAGAAAAATCTAACAAAGAAAAAAGTAATAGCATTGTTTGTTAGAGTTTCTTGCGAAGTTTCTTCTTAGCGACATCAAATCAAATCAAATCAAAAAGTTTTTATTCAATATAAGATGTTTACACACACTTATTGATAGTCAAAATTAATTGATTTGGTGATTAGGTATAGTTCCAATCAACCTTTATGGCGGATGTGAACATAGGCACAAGTTGCGTCGCAGTAACCAGTTTTAGGTGTAGCGGGACGCAGTGGAGCGAGGGGCATATGACTGAACCTGCGCAAGCATGCTTAAAGCGTTGTATTCCGATCCGCCATAAAGTTTCATTGGAACTATACCGGTTACAAAACTAGAAGGAGAAGAACCGGCAAGAAACCCCTCCCTGTTTATTTTATTTAAACATATGTTTTTCTTAGTTAGTTTAATTAATTTTTTTTTAAAATATGCTTACAACTATTACAATGATGTCCATGCGTACTTATCATTTAAATACTCGCTAATACAATAGTAAGCTTTTTTCACGAGTTGGACTTCAACTTGCTTTGTAAATTGATTTGAATTTAAGTTCAACATTTCTTTAGGAATTTTATTATAAAAACGAATGCAATAATCTATCTGACACATTTGAGACATCTAACACATGGCCACCGAGTCCCAAACTGCATAGAACTTGTATTATGGGTACTTGATAACTGATATACATGCGTGGATATTTTTTTCAAATAATACATACGTATTTAGATATTTCACATCCTTCTTCACCTTTCTTTTATGGATGTTCGTAAACATACCGCGTTTTGACAACATAAATGTGAGCGAAAAAAATACTATGGAAACTATAGTTTTGAAATATTCGCTGTAAAGTAGAATCTTGTGTGACCCACATGTAAAATTCGTACATTACACGGCATGTGTAATTTTACAAAATGTTTGTTTAAAATATAAAAGTACGTCTGTCATTCTGCTCAAGCTTTCGATCGTTTTGAAGTATGGGACGTTCCATTTTGATAAATATGGTATCTAAGCCTTCTTTATAGGATTCTGACGAACGAAAGTGTCATATGAAACCTGGGTGCTTAGGAGGTCCTGTAAATTGACTATCAGTTTTTTTCAAAATGGCGCACGTGGAACGTCGTTGTTTCTGGCGATATTTTGAAAAAGTTCCATATTAACCGTACTACGGTGCCTATTCTTGTTATTTTTTACTAAAAATACAAACAGAATACCTTTTTTTAACTCGACACTGGCGAAATTGGTATAAACAGAAAACGCCCTAATTAAGAAGAAGAAGAAATTGACTGTCGTTGACAAGGCTTGCGAGCGCGTACATTGGTAATATTCGATATTTTATTACAAACAAATTTGCAAACAAAAATAAAATATAAAAATAGTATTTAGGACATAACAGCTCTAATTATAAATTTTTATAGATTTTCATTAAATCGTAACGCGTAGACGACGATTTTGCGCACGACACTTTTTTGCGTTTATTCAGCATGGAATACATTTTTTCACTGTACTAATTAAATAATTTTTAATACAATTTTTTATACCTTTACAAATATACTATATGCCTCATAATTTATCTTTCTTTTTCTTTTTTTTCCTTGCGACCGGAAGGCGGATAAAACTGCTGAGCTTCCGTGCGCCTATGTGGGAGTTGCACCCACTAAACAACCGCCTGAAGCAGAATAGGGACGCGTGTCGTTAGCCCGAAAGCTCCTACGACTTCATCGAAGCGGCCAGACGGCACACTAGGGTGTCGCCGGCGCGAAATAATTTAGCGGTGATTGGTGTTCGGTACCATTTGGTTAAAAAAAAATGGAGAAAGCTATTTCGTGCTTACTCAAAAACGTATGTTTGAATTTAATTTTTCACTTATTTAGTTATATTGTTATCTAAATTAAATTTTGTAGATTTACTAGATAAATAGATGATGTATGAATTGCATTAAATAAATATCGGATATCTTAATGGTTATTGGAAAATTCGACCTGAAAAAAAAAGTTTTGCGGTTTTCAGATCCCGATGCCAGTAGTAGACCTTAATAAAATCTTTATACATTTTTTTGCACGAGAACTTGTTTCTGCTACTTTAAAAAGCACGCGTACGCCTATTCAACCTCTACGGTTACACATAAACGTCTGTAATGACTAAAACGGTTAATGACGTCCGGTTTACTTCACTATCTCTTATCAGCGCGGTGATTTCAAAGGGCGGTTTTGTTTGATGTTAGTTTGTCATACGACAATGGATTACTTGTTAACACTGATTCACTCCGTTTAATATTTTCCTAAAAGATATAGTAACGACATATTTTCCTTATTACTATGGTGGAGATGACGATTTTTTAAGACAATGAATCTATCACCTAATAATGTCATCTCTTCACTTCATCAGTCCATTTTTACCCCACTGCAAGGGCTTAGGCGTGCCCCGGTGTGAGGGGGGTTTATTTAGTGTCTGGGTGTAAAAGTATCTACATATGTATATATTATTTAAAAAAAGAGATTATTTAAGTATGTATATTAGTTGTCTAGTATTCCATAATACAAGCATAATATTTGCTTACTTTAGCTTTGGGACTAGATGGCGCTGTGTGGAACGTCCCAGATATTATTATTATTATTATATTATTGAAACATATTTGTAAAATAATTGTCCAACGAAAGAGCAAAGTTCGTTTTGCGAGTGCTGAGTTAGAATCCAGGTGGTCCCATGTACTTCGCCGCATACCTTCCCCCGCATTTGCGGCTAACGATATCTTCCTATTATATTATACCAACTTCTATGGTTATATAATAATAATAATAATAATTTACTTAATAATAAGAAATAGAGCGATGGCTGACAATATATTATCCTAGACTGTGATAAATTCGTTTCGTTACAATCACGTGTTTTTATTGTAATTTTTTTGTTTTAACGTTTTACTTAACTCACGATAGATTGTGGTCGATGTTATAATCATAGGTTTCCTTTAGCGATAATAGAACGATATTTCGTAGTAATCTACATTATATAAAAATAATACAAAATAAATGTAGAGAGTCTGTTTGGGTCACAGACCAGTCGACCCATAGACCACGCTTTAATAAACGTCAGTACGAAAACGAAATCGCCAAAAGTGGCGGGGTGCGGGGAGAGGTCGGCTAGTTTTCATTGGCGCGTTCGAAATTGACAATATAATGGCTTCCGACGTGCTTCCAACTGACGGCTCACTAGCGAAGTAGTTATGTAGTGTCACTACATAGCCTTGGCGAATGCTACTCCCTGTCAAAGCGTGGTCTATAAGTATGACTTGTCTGTGGTTTTGGTATACGATTGAGTATACGGCCGCTTAGCCTAGTGGGTAGCGACCCTGCCTACGAAGCTGCAGATCTCGGGTTCGAATCCCAGGTAGCATCAGTATTTATATGATGAATATTAATAATGGTACCGGGTCTTGGTTGTTGTATGTATGTGGTGTCTTCGCTTGTACCCAAAATACAAGCTAATGCTTAGTTTGGGGCCTAGACGTTGTCGTTCATGTATACGTTATTATATTATTATTATTAAAAACGAGAAATTTTAATTTTATTTCCAAAAAAATACTTTAACATAAAAAATAAAACTGTTTCGTTTTAGTTTTCTACGTGACAACGTATGTATCCAGAGAAAATTGTTTATCAGCAGTCAAGCAATGGACGATCCTCATAATAAAAAAAAATTAGTGTTTTTCTTCCTCAGTTTCCTCGTATTTATGATGATCTCGATCATCAATTGCTGTACTGATGGTGAACCGTCATATTTTTTGAAAAACACTTTTGTCAGTGTGTCGATAATTTAACGCGCAGAATGCGCAACTAAAAGTTATTGACCCTTAGCGTAAATCGGCGCGCGCATTGTTGGTTAATAGACCACGTGGTGTTTCCATGACTCATGCTACGATTGGCAGATGCTATTTCTTTCTGGGATGTCCCAGGTATTACGTTTCATCCATAGTTACGAAGCGAGCCACAAATCGGTCAGGATCTTCACTTCGCAAGTCTTGATCGGTTCAGGTACCGTAATGAACTTTTTTGACGTGTCGTGACAGCCCAAAGCGAAACGAACCTGTCTCAAATTTATAAGGCCATAGAGCCAAGGTTCGAATCCGGGCGTGTACCAATGAGTTTTTCTCTTAAGTACATAACTATCACTGACTCCGTGCCTCGGAGAGCACGTTAAGCAGCCGGACTCTGTCAATAGATGGCGGTCGTTACAATCCCCAAACCGCAGGGGAGCAGCGTGGTGGATTTAAGCTCCAAGCCCCCTCACCCCAGGGGACGTCTAAGCCCTGCAGTGGGGTAAAAATGGGCTGATGAAGTGAAGTGAAGAATGAACTTTTTCAAACAGAGATATTTAATTACCGAGCGAAGCGAAAAACGAAAATTTTCACCATTTTCGAGAACATGCTACACGTAGAAAACAAATGATTCCTATTTTTAAAATACATTATAACAAATGTCTAGGCTATACCTGCCAATATTAATTTTCTTCATACCAAGGAGTATCTCTTTTATACTCACTTTTTAAACTTATAGAGCATGTAGAGCTTATTGAACTTAACAAAAAGTTTCAGGTGAACAGATGGCGCAAACTAACGGTTACCGAGAAAAACATGTTGATAATTTTATTTATCATTTATCTTTTTTTTTATTTTTAGTTTAGTTCGTTAAGCACTATAAGTCTGAACTACGTTCAGCCCAACACCAGGTATATAGTCTTTCACGAAACACGTTTTATCTCGTCATTAATATCTGGATGAAATGAAAAATAAAATTTACTCTTCATCTAACGCGAAACTATTTTAAATAAGAGTTTAATTTCTTTTCTAATTTGCACTTTTTCGCTAAAACTCAAAGAACAGTTAGTTGTTCAGTTTGAGGTCTGCCTGCCTGTGGACTTAAAAAACAGACAAGACATTAATAAAAACAAAACATCAAATATATTACGACCGCTTAGCCTAGTGGGTAGCGACCCTGCCTACGAAGCTGGAGGTCCCGGGTTCGAATCCCAGGTCGGATCAGTATTTGTATGATGAATATTGATACTGGTACCGGGTCTTGGTTGTTATATGTGTGTGGTGTCTCCGAAAAAAATAATATATATATATATATTATAAATAATATTTAAGTATATATATATCAGTTGTCTAGTAACCCATAACACAAGCATAATACTTGCTTACTTTGGGACTAGATGACGATGTGTGGGAAGTCCCATGTATTATTATTATTATTATTATTAACCGCCCGCTGTCGGAAATCGGCCTCTTCTAATATATGCGGTTCTCTGCCACCTGCATTCAGTGGATTCCCCACTAAAGGCTTCGACTATATACGATAAATTAACGCGCTAAGCTCTGGTTACAAAATTTACGCCATAATTAACGGCATTCCACACGCAAGTGTGGTCCAACCTTTACACATTTTTTTTTATCACAGCTTGTCGCGTGTGACATAAACCCGTCCACCATTCATACTTGTAAATAAATTATACACCTGTCTCTACCGTGGTCAGTCGTGATCGAGACACCCGCGCGCGCGCATGTATTTTGCGAAACGTCGATTTTATTTCGTGTGAACGAATGTACAAAAAGTTTGTTTTTCGTTAATAAAATATATATACATTTAACGGGCCGTTTAGCTTGTGTTTAAATAATTATAAAATCAAGTGTTTTAAAATAGTATATTCGTGCCTCATTAAAATTTAAAAAGGAAAATTTTTAAATCAAATAAAACACTGGTAAATAACAAACTCCTTACAAATATTATTAAGTTATTTTTTGTTTCACTGAGCGATTTCGCGTGTGTTTAAACAATGTTTTTAAAAGTAATTGAAATATCTATGTTGTTACCTAATATAAACAAAAAAAATATTTTTTTTATTACAATCAGCATCTTTTCTAGTGTCAACCATTCCCAAATTTTCGGGGAATACACACCAGCTTACATTTTGAAATGCAATTTTCCCAGTAGAAATTTACGTTTAACTTAAAAATAACAGTTTGCTCCTAACAAATATTTTTAAGTTCTTTTCGGATTGATTACACGATTTAAATAGAAACCTATGGTTGAATATTATCCTGTTGAAAAAAAATATTATAAAATTCAGGGTGTCAAAAACTACATCCCCTGTAGAACGAGTACCTTGAATAGTAAAGATAGCTAAAACTTAAAAAAAAAAAAACTTTTTTTAATGTTAAGGAACTGTGCACTTATGGAATTTTGAAAAGTGATTTACATTTTTTTTTTAATCTGAATTTTTATGGCACATCAATCGATGAACTCAATTATAGGGATAAATTTTTTTAGGTAAACATTGGGTATATAATCCTAGGAAGACTATAAAAATTAACATTATTTTGGCGAAATAAACAAAAAATGGAAAATTTTATGGAAGATTAATATTCATTATTTGTGTTACATCACGAATCGATTTAACTAATAAGTTGTTCCAAATTAAAACCGTTTTCTCAAGACAAAGATTTATTAAACAAATAAAACAAAACAGAATAATATTAATTTATTATTTACATTTATTTATTTCATTAGTATTTAATATAAAACATAACCCGTCGACCCGCATCGGAGCAGCGTGGTGGATTTACGCTACAAGCCTCCCTCGTCTTGAGGGGAGGCCTAAGCCCCTGCTGTGGGGTATAAAAAGGGCTGATGGATGGATGGATAAAACATAATTTTATAAAATATATTAAATAATTTAACCAATCGATTGTTGCCATGAACAGAACACATGTTTTTTTTTTTTAAATTTGTTTCGATCCCATTCCCGGCTAATGTAGATGACTTCAAAATTCCACTAACGCAAGTTGCTATTTTTGAAAATAACATAAAGAAAAAAAGAAAGAAATATCATTTATTCACGGCTACGGAATATACATATAAAGTTTCCTTTAAGCAAAAACTTTCTTCAATATGTACGGCACTTTTTATACAGGACAGGGCCCACTCGTTTGACTCACCATGTACATTTATATATATATAAGACTCCATTTAAAATGTCTTTAATTAATAATAATAATAATAACACACACAATCACAAAAACGTCTAGGTCCCAAACTAAGCATTAGCTTGTATTTTGGGTACCAAGCGAAGACACCACACACATATAACAACCAAGACACGGTGCCAGTATTAATATTCATCATATGAATACTGACCCGACCTGGGATTCGAACCCGGGACCTCCAGCTTCGCAGGCAGGGTCGCTGCCCACTAGACTAAGCGGTCGTCATTTATGGTACACATATTTAAAAATTTACATATTTAATCTATCTACATATTGAGATCAGATCGAGTTGTTTTTTTGTTTAACGTTCAACCTATTACTAAAGATAATAGCTTAATATAATAAAAAAGCTCCCAACATTTGTAATTTTTTTTTAAAATTAATCTTTACTTACATAATATTATAAAGCTGAAGAGTTTGTTTGTTTGAACGCGCCAATCTCAGGAAGTACTGGTTCGAATTGAGAAATTCTTTTTGTGTTGGACAATCCATTTATTGAGGAAAGCTATAGGCTATATTTTTTGTTTGTTTGTTTGAACGCTTTAATCTCAGGAACTACCCATTCGAATTGAAAAATTCTTTTTATGCTAGATAGTTCATTTATCGAGAAAAGCTATATATAGGCTATTATTACATCACGCTACGATCAATAGAAGTGGAGCATCAATGAAAAATATTGCAAAAACGGGAAAAATTATTCCTTTTGAGAGCTTCAGTTACGCGCGCTCCGTAAACGATTGATGTTAAGCAAAAATCATGTATTACGGAATTGTTACCCTTTAAAAGTCCTAACCAAAAGCCCGCGATAGCATATGTGTATCTTTTAAGGTTGACTTACTATAACCTTTTTTATGGCAATCTTTGATGTTAGACGCGGCGAAGCCGGGTACGACCGCTAGTAAAATATATAATATCTCACATTATAAAAAACTAGGTACAAATGACTGCGTGATTTGAAGATAACTTCGATGGAGTATTTTTACACATAGCGAATGAGATATATGAAATTTCCTGCCCTTTTATTTCTTTATTTATCAATTAAATTAAATAATTTTATAAATATGTTTGTATAGTATAATTTTTAATCAGAAAATCTCCAATATTCATATCGATTTCGTATTAATTTAAAATATATTTAAAAACACAGTAGTGTTGTTAACATCCACATGAAACTGACAACCAAAAAAAATTATACTCAAAATTTAAAAATCATTCATATTATAGGTACTATCACAAAGTGACCGATTTGTATGATGTAATAAAATACATCTAGAAAATGAAAGCTAATACCGAAAGCTCACCGATAATTTAATAATAATTTTGATATTCAATTTTTTTAATTTCACATAAATTAATTAATTTAAAGCTTAATTGTAACTAGTAGGAATAATAAAATAGACAAAACTTATTAGTTATCCACAATTTTTTTTAAATATTAATAATACAAAAAAAATACCAATAGGCTATAATTGTTTAAACACTTTATTATTTAATTTATTAGCTAATTTTAAATTAAATAAGATCTATAAGCTGCTTATAGGCTACAAGTTCGTTATCGGCTATAAAAAAACTTTGACAATAATAAAATTATACAAGGTTTGCGTATACATTTACGATTCTCGTGTGCTGAATCGAAACCGGTTTTTGGCGGGAAACTATTGACTTTTTTAGCCGCTCGATTCGACCAGTGCCAGTGCGTGTCGAAAGATTGATTGAATTTGATCAATTGTCTTTTTTTTTCTAAAGTATTATTCGAGTTTGTATATATGAATAATATATGAGTGGTTTTTATAATATCGTCGCAACCTATTTCAATGTGAAATAAAATAATCATAGGCTATTAGGTACCTATCGCCCGCCGCACAAGTTCTTTTCCTAATTTCGCTTGTCAATCCGAAAAAAAAACGCTTGGTGAAATTTTGATTGACTATTGAGAAGCTCTGCGTTTCGAAACGAACGTCAGGTAGGTTGTATGGGTCAGTGCATTTGCCTCCCCAATAGTGGAAACTTCGTACATTCGTTGGACCGAAATCAACTTTCAAATTTGGAACAGGAACGCAGCCAGTGTTGCCCGACATCACACAAACTTTAATATGGCTAATAGGGTGTATGACTGCCCTTTTCTCTCGCCAGGTGGCGCATGAGCGACGGTACTTCGACTGTTAGTTTCATACAAAAGTCGGAGTTTTTATAAACATATTCATATAAATACATATAAATACATTCACAAAATACAAATGTCACAATATATAAAGTACTTTCGCCGAGAGCGCCATCTAAAAAAGTTTTACGTTACACACCCTATTTAACAAATTTTTTGAAGTAAAACTTCTTTAGGCGCGACTAGGGAGTAACTCAGATTTTTTTCTGACGGAAGTAACGCTTATTCTGACGGAAGTGACGCTTACTGTAGTCTGTGTAGTTTCCGCTATTTAAAAATAATAATTTGGATTGGTCGTAAGTATATGTCATATACTCCACGCTTCTTGACTTATACGCCAGCTAGTGGCAAATATCATAATCAATTAGGATTATTTATTTCCAAATTTTCAAACGGATCAATTGTGAATAGCAAAGTGAATAAAAATTCAATAGTTTAAAAAAAATTATTTTAAATTGCAAAGTTTTTTAAAAATCTCTAACAGCCAAACCCAATTATTTATCTATCGACGGTCTAACCATACTAGCGTAAAAAATTCTATCCATTGTATAGTTTTGTCGTCTCAATAACCTATCGACGGATAGACATATCTACCGTCGCACGCCATCTATCGACGGGAGGCCCCGGGAGGGTCGATATCTTACCAGAGATAGATTTTTGTATGAAAATGACATTTCGTACGTCCCAATATACTTCTGACAGCTGTTGAAGGATATAATTTATTACTGAGGATAAACATGCGGCCTATCTGTCAAATGTGATGGTTTACCTATCGATCGTCTGCTATCATCAAATAAAAATTCGCTAAATTACTTTTATCCTAATATTTTTAAACCAATATCTATTTAATTTAGTTGTAATTCAGTGTGACAATGTCTACGTCCAGTGAAATCGATTCTGACTTCGAACTTTTACAAGAATTGTCAGACTGGGATAGTAGCGAAGAATCATCTCATATTTGTTATTATAAAACGTACAAAAAAAACTTCAAAGTTTTACTTCAAACGCGCGTAAAGGTTTTTTTCTATCAAACGTTGTTTTGCTTTCTTACTAGACTGTAAATAGAACATATTTTTTCATTATTTCGTAGCAATGTAACTAAATAGCGTTAGCTTTGTACATAATTACCTCCTGGAACACCTTTAGCGGCGATTTTTAGCAACTGAGCAACTTCCCTAATTTATGCATCGAAGGTATAAATGGGATTAAAATTTATATATAGGTATGTTACACTTTCACGGAGCGTTTTTCTTGACGGCCAATTTCTTTTTGCTTTCTTGGTCACGAATACAATTTTCTAAGAATGTGCATGTCACACACACAGAACATACATCTGTAGCCCAAAGACACAAACACTTGTTCGTGTCTCTGTGGTACTCATAGCGCCAGAGACTTGGTTGAAAGTACCAGATACGTACCGATGAATTTTTTATGACTTAAGTACATAACTATCACTGACCCCGAAAATTAGAGAGCACGTCAAGCTGTCGCATGTCGGTCCCAGTCGAAGTCGCAGTCGTTACAATCCACCAACCCGCACTGGATCAGCGTGGTGGATTAAGCTCCAATCCCCTCACCCTGGAGGAGGCCTAAGCCCCTGTAGTCAGGCATTAATTGGCTGATAGAAGGACGAGACATTAGGCATTAGATTTTTTTTTTAATTGCAAATCAATGTAAAATTTCCTAGACAGGTAAGGCAATATGACAAAGTTATGTCACGCACCAGCACGATCATATCGAGTACCTGCGAAACTAACTTCGTTTTGCAAGAATGACATAGAAAAAAACACCTTTGATAACTTACAAGTTTCATTATTTTTCAACACATTTCGATTGTGTTATAGATCAAATCCATTTTTATAATGCAACTACTGACGACCTCTTAGCCTAGTGGGTAGCGACCCTGCCTACGAAGCTGGAGGTCCCGGGTTCGAATCCCAGGTCGGGTCAGTATTTATATGATGAATATTGATAATGGTACCAGGTCTTCGTTGTTATATGTGTGTGGTGTCTTCGCAAAAATATTTATAATTATATATTATATATAATTTTTATATAATAATGATACATGGGGCATCCCACACAACGCCATCTAGTGCCACATTAAGCAAGTATTATGCTTGTGTTATGGGTTACTAGACAACTGATATACATACATAAATATTCTTTATAATATATAATTTATATTTAATATATAATTTATGTATGTATATCAGTGATATACATACATAAATATTCTTTATAATATATAATTATAAAGAATATTTATGTATGTATATCAGTTGTCTAGTAACCCATAACACAAGCATAATACTTGCTTATATTATTAACTACTGAGAAATGTACAAATATTTTTAAATAAGTCCACCAAACCTATCCTAAACTGGTTGCAATAACAGAGTATGTATATAAATCTGTGCCATTTGTCTCGTTGAACTGACACTCATAATATAGTATACCTATTCTAGTTTATCACCACGCTACGTGTCAAGGCATATCGTTACAATCACATAACAAGGTTACCGTCCCAATTATGGTCAAATAATGATAATAAGAACATAATATGAATTACCAATAGCGTATTCATCATATTTAAACTTCACGGGGATGGACACGCAAATTGCCAGCGCCGCGTTCTCTATTACCTACCGAGTTTTCATCGAATTGCGTCGAATATTGGAAAAATATTGTATAAACCATAGAGTAAATAAATTTGAGAGCAGCGTTTGGTTTTAATAGAGTCAAAAATAAATACACACATACACACATACATATATACATAACATAACATACGTATACATGACAACAACGTCTAGGCCCCAAACTAAGCATGTTTTGTGTACTACCAAGCGAAGACACCACATACATATAACAACCAAGACCCGGTACCAGTATCAATATTCATCATATAAATACTGACCCGACCTGGGATTCGAACCCGGGACCTCCAGCTTCGTAGGCAGGGTCGCTGCCCACTAGGCTAAGCTAGCTTTTGACAGCAGCGTTTGGTTTTAATAGTCATAAATTCTACTTATCGAAAACAGTATCGAGAATGACAAACGCAATTGCGTGGAAGTAGAGATCGGCGCGCGGGGATTTCATGGACCGAAACTCGCCATCTTACACCAGCTAGCTAGAGTATGAGTGGTTAGACGGTAAACGCAGAAAAGAGCTTCTAGTCAATTCCTACTTTTATGGTATAAATAGTTGTGCCCGTATAGGTCAACTGCACGGTGTTTTATAAGGTTACGTAACCCAATTTCCAAAAGACGAAACCCTTATAGTTTCACCTTGTCCGTCTGTCTGCCTGGACGTCCGTCCATCACCGCTGTTTCGCTCGGCGACCATTGGTACTGTACCGGCTGTTCGGCTGAACATAGTCCAAACTTATAGAGCGTGTAGAGCTTACCGAACTAAACAAAACGTTTCAGGTGAGCAGATGGCGCAAACTGACGGTTACCGAGAAAAACGTGTTCAAGGTTTCATTTTCTTTAAATTTTTGTTTTAGTTCGAGAGCGTGTAGACTGCATTCAACACTCGGTATAGATAAAATTTAGAAGGTAGGTTAATTCTATAAATCGCTATATATTACTACTATACAATAGTATATTGAAATCCCAAAAAAAATTGGTGTCAGTCGATATACATTTCCAATCTAGTTTTATGGCGGATCCGAACATAGGCACAAGTAGCGTCGCAGTAACCAGTTTTAGGTGTAGCGGAACGCAGTGAAGCGACGGGCATATGACTGTACCTGCGCAAGCATGCTTATATTATAGCGTTGTATTCCGATCCGCCATAAAGTTTGAGACGAACTATAACAGAGAAACTAAAGAAAACAATTATTATTGCCAACGCACATAAACATGTGAAATATCTATATGTAAGATAATTAAAAATTAAATCGAGGTTTCAAAACGGCTTTTCTATTTAATTCGATAGTTGTTGAGAAGTTCTAGAACGTGTGTGCTCCCCCTCACCCTGGTCACTTTTAACGAAAATAGGTTTGATAAGATAATATTGAGTAGTTTTTATGATATTTGATTTTGAACTTATTATTCGAATTTTATCCATGCACCTGTAAATGTGCCGTGATAGCCTGATTGCAGCGGGCCCGCGTCTTGTTTAGAAGGCCGTGGTTCGAATCCCAGGACATGTACCAGTGAGTTTATTCTAACTTACGTACACAACTAACACTGACTGTGTGCCTAGCATGTTAAGCCGTCGGTCCCGGTTGCCATCAATAGATATCGGTCGGTGCAATCCGCCAACTCGCATTGGAGCAGCGCGGTGGATTTAAGCTTCGAGCCCCCTCACCCTGGAGGGAGGCCTAAACCTCTGCAGTGGGGTATAATGGGCTGATGGTATGGTACCATGTACGTTCAATTCTATTTTCGAAGCTTCCCGCCCGTCACCCCACTAGAGACACGGTAACACATTTCCTGTACGAAACGCAGCGTTTTATTTAGCGGGGGTGTGAGACGCGTTTGCGGGGGGAAGCGTCTCCACAATTTCATACTTACACATGAAAAGTTATGCAACTGAAAGTTTTTTTTTACGTGTTTTTACAACATTTCAGTGCATTATTCGATGTTTACGCTATGTGATACTTGTTAACGGGCATTTGCCGACCGATAGCTTGCTGTCGTTCTAGTAGGGAGTGGGGCGGGCGCGTTTACTCCTATGGTCCCGGGGAAACCCCTCCCCGCTTCACCCGCTAAGACACCGTTCTCAAGCATTACATTACGTTTGACTTCGTAACCACGTGTATCAACAGACCTTTCGGGAAAAATATTTTAATTTGAAAACTTTTTCCTACCTATTTTTATTTTTCAAAAATTTAGTCTTTATATGGTATCTAATGTCTAGGAAAAATTTAATGAGTAAGGAAAAAAACGCCTTTTAGGCCTGTCGCGTGACAATAAAAGAACAAAGCGCACAATTGCATGCGGCAAGTAATTTTCTGAGCTAATTTACCTAAGAATTGTGTTATATGAATGAACCCTTTTATCTATTTTTGTCTAAGCCTGAGACCCTAACTGCGGAGCCAAGGGTCGCGGGTGCGATTCCCCGCGGGATAAATACAGGGTAAGTCTGAATGTTATGCAGGTTTTCAAAAATTTATTATGTGAAATATAATTAACATATAATATTGTGAGATATACTGTGTGAAAGGTAAACTCTCAAAGTTTAGTTTAGTGTAGTTTTTTTTTTTTAAACACATCACAGGTGTTCTATGTGAGCGCTTTTTGTTACACGACAGACATCAAGCCGATATTCAATCTCCTGCCAAACTTTCTGCAGCATATCGCGGTCGATATCAGCAATGGCTTCTGTGATGCGAGCACGCAGTTCATCCAGTGTTGTTGGAAGCGGTGGTACGTAAACACGATCCTTTACAAAACCCCACATAAAGAAATCACACGGGGTTAGATCGGGTGAACGAGGGGGCCAATGAATGAGTTGTTGATCACCCTGTGATGCACGGCCTATCCAACGTTGTGGCAAAGCCATCTGGCGGGTCTCTCTGATATTTGGTACGAAAATGTCGTTGAACAGTAATCACGGAGTTGTTAACATGGTAATCAAGCACACAGAACGACTTCTGCTCGCCAGTCAGCGCCATTTTCTTTAACTGCTCTCCTGCTGACATCTTGTGGGCGAACGCGGAATCAGTTTCAGGAAACTAAACTTTGAGAGTTTACCTTTCACACAGTGTATCTCACAATATTATATGTTCATTATATTTCACATAATAAATTTTTGAAAACCTGCATAACATTCAGACATACCCTGTATTTGTGTGCATGAACATCTCTACTGGTTCTGTCTCTGGGTGTAAAAAGTATATTATATGTATATATCATAAAAAACAGGATATTTAAGGACGTATATACAAAAAGTGACAGCTCGAAAATAGGTTTTACTTGACAGCTTGCTTACTACTACACGCGCATCTGCACCAGAGGCAACACATACTTGGCTCTATACCAGAACTAATTAGTCTTGATCATTATTATTTTTATTTATTTAAAAATTAGTTTTCTTTTATGTCAGGTTTTTAATGTTGCTTTATTTTATATAATAACTAGCGATCCGCCCCGGTTTCGCACGGGTAGCAGAGCCATAATGTTTTTACGGTCGTAGTGTCGTATCAGCTTGTTGTGTCGAACATGTGGACTGGATTTCATTAGATTTAAATGTAACGCAAGTTCGTCCAACTTGGATTATTTTTAATGTATTTTATTTCGAATTCTATAAATATATGAAAAAGTAAAGAATAAATACCTAAAAACAAACTAAAATATTTCTTTGTATACAACATTGATAACTTCAGCCTAACCACGCGTGTCGCGTCGTCCGGTATGGCTCCTAAGATATTGATTTAAATTGTAGAATACAAACGGCGATCATAATGTTCATGAAATGCTGAAGGTAAATATCGTATTTAATTTGATAAGGATTAATACCATATCCGTTTAAATTGTTTTCCAATCACCTCATCATATTACACCATAAAAATAGTATAGTAAGCTATCCATAAAAGATAGACATATGCTATCGTGAACTTTTCTTTAGTTCTATAAAAGAAACACAATTCCTCCATACATTATTTTGTTATATCACAAAAGGATTAGGCCGCATTTTCGATGAAAGTTCCCAACCAGCTTGATTTTTTTCCGACTTCTTCAACAATAATCGTCATATTTCAACAAATTTCCTCTTGAATCACTCTGTCCATTGATGTCAATAATATGCCAATCCGTTCGGTACTTTTTGAGTTTGTCGCGTTCAGACAAACAGACAGACGCGGCGGGAGACTTTATTTTATAATATGTAGTGCTAACAATAATACCTGGGACATCCCACACAGCGCTATCTAGTCCCAAACTAAGCAAAGCTTGTGTTATGGGTGTGGGTTACGATGTCTTTTAAAGTTCCATAAAAAAAATTATAAGACAATACTATACTGTATTTGTATGAGGAGTTTTGCAATACGAGTGCATTTTGTTTGTGATACGTGGCGATGGCGAAACCGAGGTCCCATTGAATGAGGTGACCTTTTCATTTCCCATTTCGTCAAATTCTACTATTTTTGATTCTGGACCGATTGTTTTCAAAATCAATGTGTAAGAGTCTGTATGGTCTTCGATTACGAATCTGTGCTTAGAACTAAAAAAAATTACTGCCTTTGAATCTGTTCTAGTTTTTGAACTGCTTGCTTTCAAAATCGATATCTATGGGTCCATGTGGTCTCCCTTCACAAATCTGCGGTCAAAACTGAAAATAGTGTCTGCCATTTTGAACTTCTTTCTTTCTGGGCCTAACACTACTAAAATTAAGTCTGTTTCGTATAGATTAAAATTTTATTATTATTTGATCCACATTACAAAAAAAAAAACAAGTCTGTATGCGTTATTACAACAACGATTAATACTTTTGTCAATACAGTTACTATCAATACGTTCTTTATGACATCGAAACTTGTACCGCAATGTTGTATTTTACAGTACTAAATCTTTTTACTTTACACCAATCACAAGCGAGCATTCTGTTTGCACCGCATGCGTAAACCGCGAAAAGCAACCCGCTCGCGCCCTTAGCTCCCACCATTATTTATTTCTATAAATTGAGGAACCGCGCGAACACCCCTGTTTTGA
The DNA here is from genome assembly GCA_949709985.1 of Luffia ferchaultella. Taxonomy (NCBI): domain Eukaryota; kingdom Metazoa; phylum Arthropoda; class Insecta; order Lepidoptera; family Psychidae; genus Luffia; species Luffia ferchaultella. The sequence continues at coordinate 8,352,950 of OX453268.1, forward strand.
CTAACTTGCCCTTCAAATTTCACGATCATTCAGACCGCCTTCTACAAACATTATAGTTTAAAAAAACTAAGAAACTTGCGCTTTAATACCAAATCGATCTAAAAAGGAGAAAATAACTTTTAGAATAAGAATAAAGTGTTTAATGAGGAAAAATAATGTTATTGTGACAAAACGTGGGGTGCCCGATATCAGTCGTTTTAAATATTTCATTGCACTCCACGATTTTTCACAATAACATTAATTTTCTATTTTTTTTTCTACTTATTTTCTTTTTTAAAGTTCGATTGTCTATCAAAGTCGTATCAAAGTGTAATTTATAATTTTTTTTTAATATATTAATTTTTATCTTTTTTTAGTCTTAATATTTTTTAAACTACATTCCATTAAAATTTACAAACATAAAGGTGGAACTCACAATTACCTATAAAACGATGAAATGATACAAACCGACACAAAGCTTCATGTCGGTGCTAATCTAACCACTGAGGAGTTCCCTTGTAAACAAATTATCGTGGTGCATCATCAGTTTATAGTGAAAATCATGGATAACTATCGAAATCCAACCTACATACAAAGTTTCGTATTCGTGCTATTAACCGGTGAAGAGTATCCTTATGAAGAAACAATCCTGGCTGCAACATCAAGTTATGTTTATCATTTTAGTGCATTGTCATCGAAGTTACATATGTATTCTGAATTTCAGCTTAATATCTTCAGTGGAAGTGGACGACGATTTAAAGATTCTATTAGATACAAAAAAAACATACAGGTGGAACTTATAAAAGCGTATTAAAATTAAAATAATTACACCATTCCAAGAGGACACCACTTTTTACATATGTTTTAATTTAATATTTTTATCATAAAAAATTTATTAGTTAGTCAACTCGGTAATCTATATATTATGTACATTGTATATATAGTGTAAGATTTTTATTTTAAGTTTAATAGCTTTCCGCCTTGGAAAAAAAAAATCAAACTAATTCAATTCACAAAATATTATAAATTTACTTTCACCCACGTCTCAAGATTGATTGAGTTCAACTTTACCATACGTACAGCATTTGATCGGAGAGAAACAAAGACGTACACCCGACCTTTCAATAGCGCTCCTCGGAGCGGTCTGAAACACGATGCCGTGTGCGCTTGGCTATAAGCTGTCAATGTGCTGTCAGTTCATACAAAATAGTATGGCGAAATTTCGGTGAAATTGCATATTATTGATAATTTTTTTCTGCTACTTTTCCGTTTATTATCAAAATTTCCTCTAACAGAAAGAAAGGATGAAGTATCAACTATACTTAAATGATTTTTTAATCTCAAAAAACCTTGTGATGATGGTGTAATATGTACCGAAAAATGTTAATTTTCCGCGATTTCGGCAAAAGTGGGTTACAAAATAATTTTTTTTCAGTGTGAAAGAGTGTAAAATATGCAAATGTTTTCTAACACAATTGTAAATTAAGAACTGATCTTTATTTTAGAATTAGGTTTATGACCATATACCTTTCCAAACATCCTAAAAATGTACCTAATCATGCCGTTTTTTTGTAATTGCCCCCTTAAGTATGTTTAACAGCTGTCTAGTACCCCATAATACAAGCATAATACTTGCTTACTTCGGGACTAGATGGCGCTGCGTGGAATGCCCCAGGCATTATTATTATCTATGGATTTCATTCATTTGTTTTTAACACCTCTAAAAACCGGCCGAGTGCGCACCCGAAGGGTTCTGTACCACCGTACAATATAACAAACCACGTTTCTTGTACGGGATCCCCCTCTAATGTTAAACTTAATTTTATTTTCATTATTTATTTTGTTGTCATAGCGTCCAAAGTAGTACAAATTCCATGAAAATTTCAAATGTATGCAATGATCTCGTAACCACCAATCACCAAAAAAAGTCGAAAAAAAAACACGTTCCTTGTCTGGGGACACTCTTTTATTTTTTAATTTATTTTATTTTTATTGTTTATATATATAGATATTATATTTATAGTAATGCAAACCGGGTCTTGGTTGTTATATGTATGTGGTGCCTTCACTTGGTACCCAAAATACAAGCTAATGCTTAGTTTGGGACCTAGACGTTGTTGTGATTGTGTGTGTTATTATTATTATTATTATTACATACTAGGTATGAAAAAATTTCAAATGTCTAACTATAACGGTTCAGACAATACGGCCCTGTGACAGACAAACAGACGGACGGACAGCGGAGCCCGAGTGACAGGCTTCCCGTTGGTGTAAATACCGATGCGAGTACCCATGTGATTGGTAAAATAATTGGTAAACACTTTAAATGTGCTTGAAATGTGAATAAACATTAAGTCTACGGCCTCAGTGAAAGAGCGTTCCGCGGGGCGTGCGGCGCGGCGTGGCGTTCATGCGGCGTACGAGCGCTCACCAAGTGGCCTCAGTGAACGCCCAGCGTTCGCGTTAACATGGCGTCGATGGCGTTGGTACGATATTATTGACATGTATTTAGAAGAGAATTTATGGATGAAATTTGAATTACGGGAAGGTCGAAGTGACATTGTTATACAGAGAAAAGTGTTGGGAGAATTCGCGACGCTTTATATAAAATTAAGATTGAACGGAAAGAAATTCCACGAATGTACAAAAATGTCAGTGTCAACCTTTTTCAATTTTTGTATAATTTATGCGATGACAACCACATTTCAAGTTTTTTTTTTTTTCAATTTCTGAAACTATGACTTCGAACGACATTATGAAACGCTGCACACGCCGCTGCAAAACTCAAACTGGTTTGAACGCGCACGCCGACGCTCCGCAGAACGCAAACATGCACGCTGTCCTCACCGCTCCGCCGACCGGCCACTTAGACCACGTTCATTTACAAACATGCGTTTGTCATGAACGCCGCACGCCCCGCACCGCCGGACGCTCGATTTGAGCGGGCACTGAGTCCGTACACTAAGAAAACTTGTATTATTTTCACAGTTACCTGCGTCGATAGTGACGCCACCATCGAAGCTAATTTTGTCGTTCTCCTTGTGCGTCTTTCCCTTTGCCCTTGACGAGCTCGTAGCAATCGTAAATTGAATGAGAATGAAAAACAACGAGTGCTCGAATTATGGCTCTTGAAGTTTTAAATGACAGGAAAATACACTACTTCAAAGGTTATAAAAACTAAGAATTTTCCAGTAAATATTTGCCGACTCTAAGAAGATGTCAAATAAAATGATCTCATATACATATTTACGAGTGTCGCGATAGCGAAGTGGTGGCGAGCCGGCTTCTTATTTAGAAGGACGTGGTTCGAATCCCAGGACATGGATCAATAATTTTTTTCTGACTTACATACATAACTATCATTGACTCCGTGCTTTGGAAAGCACGTCAAGCCGTCGGTCCTGATTGAAATCCATCAACTTGCACTGGAGCAACGTAGTAGATTAAGCTCCAAACACACTCATCCCGAAGGGAGGTCTAAACTCATGCGGTGGGACATAATGGGCATTTAACGTTAATATATATGTATATAAAATTAAATCCTAACTGGCTGGTAACAGTCGGTTAAGACCATAGGTTGCTAAAATAGGGAAAAAAATGCCTTTTCTTATTGAAGTAGGCGCCACTAAGAAGAAAATTATTCGAGAGCCAACCCTGTTTCTAAACATCACTGCGTATGGATTAGTTGTCAACATAGCTGGCAAAAACCAAATTACATTCAAACGAAACAAAGAATTTGGTGGATTTAAGCTCCAAACCCCCTCCTCACCCTGGGGGAGGCCTAAGCCCCTGCAGTGGGGTAAAACGGGCTGATGATGATGATGAAACAAAGAAAGGCTATGAATGAGACTAAAACTATGGATTTCCTCACATAACTTCAAAAATTTGTGAACTATGTCCAACTAACGCCGCATGCCGCATCCATCTGATGGGTTTGGATCAAAATTTTTAACACAATATAGCTTTTACATTATTTTCCGCAAATATAGACCAATATACCTTCCTCTTAAATAATAAAAAAATGCTAGTTATTCTATTTCTAAAAATTTATTCATAAAATATCCCTGTGACGTCATCTGGACAGATTTTTACAATTAAAATTCTTCACTTCACCTCATCAGCCCATTTTTACCCCACTGCAGGGGCTTCGGCCTCCCCCGGGTTGAGGGCTGCTAGGAGCTTAAATCCATCACGCTGCTCCACTGCAGGTTGGGGATTGTAACGACCGCCATCTAATGACAGCAACCGGGACCGACTGCTTAACGTGCTCTCCGACAGTTAATGTACATAAGTCAGAAAAAAATCATTGGTACACGCCCGGATTGGAACCACGACCACTTGGCCTTATGGATTTGAAACAGGTTCGCTGCGGCTCGGGCTATCACGTCTTGGTTCTATGGTTCTATCTATACATATAACTAGTCAATGGTCATCGTTTCGCAGAGCAGGATTTCTCGCACTATGAGTGCCTAGATCTACGAGTAGATGTCCTCGCATACCGATTACATGCCCTTTTCCGAGAAAACGCTGCCGTCCATAACTATATTTTTTGTCCATATAATATTATTATTAATATTATAAGCTCCAAACCCTCTCATCTTGAGGGAAGGCCTAAGCCCCTGCAGTGGGGTATAAAAAAGGGATGATGGAATGGAATGGATAGAACCATTCTACGCAATGACAACAAAATAAATATTTATATGCTTGTGTGTGTGACTAAACGTGCCACATACTCCCGCTACGCAGTACTGATCAAGTATCGACCAAGATTTGACTGACCGATTGGCCGAGTGGTTAGAGACTTTGACTGTGGGGTCGCAGGTTCGATTCCCGTCCGGAAGAAACATTTGTGTGCATGAACATGTCTATTTGTTCCGTGTTTGGGTGTAAAAAAAATCTATATACGTATATTATAAAAGAACATTTTATGTATAGCAGTTGTCTAGTACCCCATAATACAAGCATAACACTTGCTCACTTTGGGACTAGATGACGCTGTGTGTGATGTCCCAAGTATTATTATTATTATATACTAAGTCTCACTGTACGTGAATCATAACCAACAGTTAGGTGACACTTTAGCTACGTTTTTATAACGTTTTTATCTCCATCTAGAGGTATCTATAATCAAAAGACTTATATATCCAAAATGCAACAGTCTTCAGAGACCTTCGTTAGGTGGTTGACTTAAATTTTTTTTACATAAATGGCCAGACGAAGTCGCAGCAGGTCCCTATTAATAACACGAAATCGATTAAGATATTGAAATTACAAAAAAATCGGCCAAGTGTAAGTCTGACCAAGCAGTGAAGGATTCCAAAATCGGGATGACCGTTCATGGTCAAAATTCCAATTATAAATCTATTGTATTTCGATTTGAACCGAAAATTACATTTTCTTTCAGCCGAAATCGAAATTATGTCGAAAGATGAATTTTTCTTTCGGCCGAAAGCGAATTTCGGCCAAAAGTTTAAAAGACACTGCCCTGAACCCGTCGTCTCTTTAAAATTTTCTCATATTTCATTATTTAGATAGTATTTTTAATTTATAGGTATTTTTAGTTTTTATCGTTTAATTAGATTTTAATTTAAGAATATTAATATTAACTAAGTTGATATACCAAATGCCAAAAAAGTAGTAATTATTGTAAAGAATAAAAATAAACCATTATTAACACAAAGTTATGAATGTTTAAATTGTCCTGTTAGACAGAGAGGGCAATACCATGCGGCTTACTTAGCTGTGACGTCACGCGATTCAAAATAATGTTAAATATCGATTTGCAAGAAAGAGACAGAGATACAATTTTAATAGTTTATAATTTCCATATTCTTCAATGGAACACAATTTTATTTACAATTTCGTTATCGTATGGTCTATTTCTTTTATTTATATTATATTTATTTATTTACATACATTTATATTCTTGATAAATATAATATTTTGAATATTAGTCACATATCCCGCATCTTTTCACAATAAAATATCTGTGACACACGCACGGACAGACAGACGGACAGGAATGATTTATTAATGTTCCGGTTACCGCCTATTGGCTACGGAACGTTAGAAACGCGCATTGAAAATATTAAATAACCAATTTGTACAACACAATACGCGCAATTTGTTCAAACGTCATCATATGACGAGCGCTCAGATAGATTGACGACTATATATAAAACTAGTATTTGTTCTCAGTTCAGGCAAGAATTCGACTTAACCGGAAAAGTAAAAGTATCAGAAAATTTGTAATTTACTTCCATACCTCCTATATATATGTATATATATATATATATATATATATAATAATAATAATAATAATAATACATGGGACTTCCCACACAGCGCCATCTAGTCCCAAAGTAAGCAAGTATTATGCTTGTGTTATGGATTACTAGACAACTGATATACATACTTAAATATTCTTTATAATATATACATATATATATATATATATATACCTGGTGTTGGTGTTGAACGTAGTCCAAACTAACACAATATGTAGAGCTTACCGAACTAAATAAAAAGTTTCAAGTGAGCAGACGGCGCAAACTAACGATTACCGAGAAAAATATGTTTAAGGTTTAATTTTTTAATACTTTTATATACAGTTTGGCTGAACGTAGTCCAAACTTTTAGAAAATGTAGAGCTTACCGAACTAAACAAAAAGTTTCAAGTGAGCAGATGGCGCAAACTAACGATTACCGAGAAAAACATGTTGAAAATCTAATTTGTTTTATCGCTTATCTTATTTTTTTTTTTTAGTAACCAATAAAAACACTAATACAGAATTACAATACGAAAGTAATAAATTTTTATTTAATCAGGATTACTTGCAAACGCAATAAAACACCACGAGACTGTCTCGCGAATCGTAAAATTGGAGAAACACTACTCGTGAAACAGCTGATGATGCCAACAACCCTATTCTTTGAATTGAAATGTCAGTGAAATTTCTTATGTAATCATTTTTAAATTGGCGGTTGGCGCTAGATTATCTGTCTTGAAACACTATATCATAACAGTAGGGTGACCATATAATGAACTACGTTAGGCCGTACGCGTTCTTTGAATTTGGACAAAGTTCAGCCGAACACGGTGTATACTATACCAAACTGTAGTGTGTCTTCTATGTGTTGGCTAATCAAAATGGTTGAACCGATTTTTATGAAAGTTCGCATACTAGAAAAGGAGGTTGTCGGGAATGAGATGGGCTACTTTTTGTCTGTCTGTTTGTTCGGATTAAACACCAAAACGGCTGAACCGTATTTGATAAAATATCGCAGACATAGTAAGGAAGTTGTCAGGCTACTTTTTGTCCGTCTGTTTAACTGTTTGTTCGTCCGGGCTAGTGTCCAAAACGGCCGAATTTGTTTGAAGGACCCCATGGGATACAAAGTAAAGACATACATAATGTATGTAAAAAATAATAATAATGTATTATTTAAAAAAAAAATTGTGATCGGCATAATGTTAATACAAAAAATAAACTTGCTGACTATGTAAGTCACCTCAATAAAATCACAAAACCTTTTAAAGGGCAATGTATACGCTTTTACAATAAGATCCCAGTTGACATTTAAGATCTACCCCTTAACAAGATTAAAACTATAATAAAACGAAAGCTTTAAGCAAAAGCTTATTATAAAGTGTCGGACTACTTTGATGATAAAAATCCATAGATGTAAACCGATCGCCTATCAGTTTGTTTCAATGATATTAATTTTTAAGCACTTATTGTCAAAAAAATTGTTAATAATTTAGTTAAAAAGAGCGTCCCTCAGTTCCTTGCGTATTTTTTTGAGAGAAACTGGCACTTTTTGAATACACCTTCGTGGTGACATTCTTCTACAAAGTAATAAATTCACTCTTGTGACGTATTCCAAGATTATAATACACAACTACGAAATAAAGACATTTTATTTGATTTGACAGCCCAGTGTCGTGATAGCCCAGAGCGCAACGAACCTGTCTCAAATTTATAAGGCCCCATAGGGCCATGGTTCGAATCCGGGCGTGTACCAATGAGTTTTTCTGACTTAAGTACACAATATCACTGACACCGTGCTTCGGAGGGCACGTTAAGCAGTCGGTCCCGGACGCTGTCAATAGATGGCGGTCGTTAAAATCCCCAACCCGCAGTGGAGCAGCGTGGTGGACTTAAGCTCCAAGCTCCCCTTCTCACCCTGGGCGAGGCCGAAGCCCCTGCAGTGGGGTAAAAATAGGCTGATGATGATGGTTTGATTTGATTTGAAAAGACACGAAATTAAAGCAAAGTTCCTTTGCAAAGACACCTTTACCGTGTTTATTGTTACACGACGTCTCTATTCTATAAATTATTAGCTCGGTAACTATACCCCATTGATTCATAAGTGCGTAGTTATGAAGGGAAAGTCAATGTTACGACACGGCGGCCGCCGTCGTCGGTTGTACCGCAGTTTTTTGCGTAAGAAAAACAACCTACTTGAACGAAGAAAACTTTAGGCATACTATATTAAACTTCTTTCATTATATGGCTGATTTGTGCAAACGCTTACGCATTGTCGCGGTTTCGAAACATTTTAATGTGTTGGTTCAACGATATTATCGACGACCACTTAGCCTAGTGGATAGCGACCCTGCCTACGAAGCTGGAGGTCCCGTGTTCGAATCTCAGGTCGGATCAGTATTTGTATGATGAATATTGATACTGGTACCGGGTCTTGGTTGTTATATGTGTGTGATGTCTTCGTAAAAATATTTATATATGTATATATTATAAAGAATATTTAAGTATGTATATGAGTTGTCTAGTAACCCATAACACAAGCATAAAACTTGCTTACTTTGGGACTAGATGGCACTGTGTGGTTGTCCTATGTATTATTATTATTATTATATTTCACTTCTATTGATATAACAAAAAATTAAACGTCCGTTTGTTTCTCTGTCTGGTATTTCACGTTTAAATGTCAAAACGCATTATTTCAATGAAAAACTTCCGCTCCCGAATTCGTTCGCGTGGTGATAACAATGTAGTTTGGGGTAATTATTATGAATATAGGTATGAATTAGGCAAAGTTGGTATTTAAATATAGAATATTATAAACCACCCACGGTTTTTTTACGGTACGGCACGGTTAATTGTAGTGTCGTGACAGCCCAAAGCGCAACGAACCTGTCACAAATTTATAAGGCCATAGAGCCATGGTTCGAATCCGGGCGTGTACCAATGAGTCTTTCTGACTTAAGTACATTAACTATCACTGACTTCGGGCCTCGGAGAGCACGTTAAGCAGTCGGTCCCGTACGCTGGCAATAGATGGCGGTCGTTACAATCCCCAACCCGCAGTGGAGTAGCGTGGTGGATTTAAGCTCCAAATCCCCTCCTCACCCTGGGGGAGGCCTAAGCCCCTGCAGTGGGGTAAAACGGGCTGATGATGATAATGATGATATATTGTAATTAAAACTAATCACTTCTCATAAAGTAAGTCGTCATAGCCTAGTAGTGGCGAGCTCGCTTCTTGTTTAGAAGGCCGTGGCTCGATTCCCAGGGCATGTACCAATGAGTTTTTTTTAACTTAAGTACATAACTATCACTGACTCCGTGCCTCGGAGAGCACGTTAAGCCGTCGGTACGGGTTGCCATCATCAGATGGCAGTCTTTAAAATCCACCAACCCGTACTGGAGCAGCGGGGTGGTTGAAGCTCCAAGCGCCCTCATCCCTAGGGGCAGCCTAAGCCCCTGTAGTGGAGCATAATAGGCTGATATTAATTGTTAAGATGGAATAGAGTAAAGAGAGATAAGCTAACTAAATTGAAAATACCACGATAAATAAGCTTATAGTAAGAAAAAAAACCTTTATTATGAGATCACAGATATAAACTTCCTTTTTATTTATATATATATATTTATTTATATATATTTATATATATATATATATAAAGTAACCTAAATTACTCACCAAAAAGTTCTCTACCTAAACAAAACAAAACCTAAGCCACAGTAGGTACGTATTGGCAGTGAAGCTTTTAATGCTTTTAAGTCTGGAGATGGCAAGCCGTATTATTTTTGAGCGAAATCAAGATTTACAAGAGAAAACGAGCACACAAAAAAATACCAAATCGGTTCATCCGCTTGGGAGCTACCATAGCACAGACGGACACGCAAATGAACACGTCAAACCTATACCACCCCTCTGATTGCGTCGGCGGTTAAAAACTGTGTCCACGCTTCGTTTTAAAAGAAGTATGTACCGGAAAATTTCCATACAAACAGTGTTGATCGTTGCACCCAATTAAACCTTAACCGATTGCCGCAAAAAAAATATGGTATTTAGTCAGCCTGCTTTTATTTTTTAAATTTATTTTTACACATTTTTAATATCATTTATTTCCACAAAAACTATAATAAAGTGACATTTAAATGCTTAATATGTTATAAGCGTTCAAATATCATTTTTTTTATGGTTTTTTATATGTTATGTTATATATAGGTATATTTAATAGTGTTTATTTATGTTATAAGTTTCACATGTCATTCTCTTATAATTTTTGTGGAATTTTAATAACTTTTGTATCCCATAAACATTAAACCAAGTTACTGTCCAGCCCTTCGACCGTTTCTTTGTAAATTTCGTTTGTTTGCTTCCTTACAACACTACATGAAGAAAGGATAAACCGACAAACAGACTTTCATATTTATAATTAGGATAGTCGCTAATTCGATCACCACTCGCAGAGTTTTTTCCGATAAAAAAAAATCATCAAGATTTTGTGTCGCTCCCATTTGTGTACCTATTCCCATTCCCCTTTGTTACTTCAAAGTTTCATTCGGGTTTTTTTGTAAGTTTCAATTTGGTATCTTCGTAATTTTTCATACCGTGGAATTCTATTATATCCTAAGTTGCCAACTAAGCTAAAATTTCATCCAAATAAAGCATTTAAACCTGAAAGATATAGTTTGAACATCTGTTCAAAAAAAACTGGCTTTTTAAAATATTCCTACGAATAAATCTGCACACAACAAATTTTGTGGTCAAAAAAGTCTAAAATCTATGCCTAAACACATTACCGAAATACAGTTATCACGACGACCGCTTAGCCTAGTGGGTAGCGACCCTGCCTACGAAGCTGGAGGTCCCGGGTTCGAATCCCACGTCGGGTCAGTATTTATATGACGAATATTGATACTGGTACTGGATCTTGGTTATTATATGTATGTGGTGTCTTCGCTTGGTACCCAAAACACAAGCTAATGCTTAGTTTGGGGCCGAGACGTTGTTGTCATGTATACGTTATGTATACACAATGTACTTCAACAATACTATTTATTAAATTAAATCGAATAATACAAACAAATTAACAGACACGGTCGCATGTTTATTATGTACATTATACAAGTACGGATTATCTCAATTTACGCGACATCGTTTGTTGCATACAAAAGATTCCAACGCGCTCGATTTGCGTGCTTGTAATATTAACACTGTTTTTTTTTTCACTCATGTCATTATAAACATGGTCTCAATGCGGGTACTAATCCAAAGCAAGCAGGATAACGCTATCTTTAGTTTAGTAAATTAATTTTATATCCTTAGAAAACTTCCCATTGGAATAAACAGTATCCTATTTTATAAATATAGATTTTAATAATATAATAATAATATCCCACACAGCGCCATCTAGTGCAAGTATTTTGCTTGTATTATGGGGTACTAGACAACTGATATGCACGCTTAAATATTCTTTATGCGTTAACATACATATATAGATACTTTTAGACCCAGGCACGGAACAAATAGACATATTCATGCACAAAAATATTTGTCCCGGGGCGGGAATCGAACCCGCGACCCTTGGCCTCGCAGTTGTATCTGTATCTAGGTTCACTTGTCAGTCAATTTGATTTTATCCACGTTTCCACGTCTTCTCCTAGTCGTGATTCCGATTCTGTGCTTGCATCGCTTCTCGGCTTAGAGTATTTAGGAGTGGAGAGTTCATATCCTAGCATACCACTCTGGCAAAGTACAAGATCAAATGGTCCACTGCTGTTTGCAAAACCAGTTTTCAAACAAAATGAAATCGCATTGAAATCCGTCCGTTCGGGAGCTGCCATTATAGAGACAGGACAAAGGTTTCGAAGTTATAACACCCCTCTTTTCCCGTCGGGGATTCAAACTCGTCTGTGATGTGATGATTGATCCGTCACTTCTTTTTACGTTCAGAGGAGTCTGTACTGGTAAATTTCCATACAAACGGCGTCAACGGTTGCACCCAGATAAACCTTAATAGATTGCCACAAAAAAATATTTATGATATTCATATCATCAAAAACTAGGTTTATACGTTATCAATTTTTTGATTTATCTTGATATTGGATTTTGATAACTTTTGTATCCCATGAATGTTAAACCATGTTACTGTCCGACCCTTCAACCATCTCCTTGCAAACTTCGTTTCTTTGTTTCGTTACAACACGACGTGAAGAAAGGACTAACCAATTCTTGACGACCGCTTAGCCTAGTGGGTAGCGACCCTTCCTACGAAGCTGGAGGTCCTGAATTCGAATCCTAGGTCGCGTCGGTATTTATATGATGAATATCGATACTGGTACCAAATCTTGGTTGTTATATGTATGTGGTGTCTTCGCTTGGTACCCAAAATACAAGCTAATGCTTAGTTTAGGGCCTAGACGTTGTTGTCATGGTTACATTATTATTATTATTCGATTGCCACTCTTAAAGTTTTATACACATATGTATTATGAACACATTCAAGTATGTATATCAGTCTGTTGTTAAGTTCCAATGATACAGGTTCTGTTTGCTTTGGGACTAGATGACCGTGTGTGACATGTCCCACAAATCATTATTGCTAAACTGATTTTGTCGTGATAGCCCAAAGCGCAACGAACCTGTCTCAAATTTATAAGGTCATAGGGCCACGGTTCGAATCCGGGCGTGTACCAATGAGTTTAACTTAAGTACATAACTATCTTTGACACCGTGCCTCGGAGAGCACGTTAAGCAGTTGGTCCTGGGCGCTGTCAATAGATGGCGGTCGTTACAATTCCCAACCCGCAGTGGAGCAGCGTGGTGGATTTAAGCTCCAAGCCCCCCTCTACCCCTGGGGGAGGCCTAAGCCCCTGCAGTGGGGTAAAAATGGGCTGATGAATTGAAGTGAAACTTATTTAGATGAAACTTTCATATTTTTAAATAAACCTGACCGTGATTTAACATATAGGGTAACTTGTCACCTTTAGGAGCGGCACAGTAATCCAAACCTAACATAATAAATGGCAAAGCGTGTCTGTTTGTTTGTTTATTTGTGAGTTTGTCTTTACTTGGCATCGTAGCAGAGCTATAGTCAAACTGACATATAGTCACATAGATGAGATACAAAATAAATCGAGAATCAGAAGAAGGGGAAGGGCTGCCGAAACGGTAACGGGAGACGTACTGTATGTTTACGCAGGCGGGCTTGCTGTAGTAGGAATATAATCAAATTGTTGTAAAACACCGCTGAATATACATGAACGGTGTTTCTCATATATAAATAAGAGTGCTAGTTCAAAGAAAAACCCATTCGATTTCGCATGCTGAACACGCGCTTATCTTCTAAAGCGAGATGCGCGTGCACATACAAACTGACGAACGCACAATGGGCGAATCAAGGCCATTCCGTAGTGTTACGTATTTAATTTCTTCCGGGACGCTTGTTTATTATTCAACTAAATAATATAAGAGCCGGCAGCATGTATTACAAACAATTACGTTATAATGATACAAAAATAATAATAACACCTGGAACATTCTACACAGCGCCATCTAGTCGCAAAGTAACCAAGTATTATGCTTGTATTATGGTGTACTAGACAACTAATATACATACTTAAATATTTTTTATAATATATACCTAATATATAGATACTTTTTACACCCAGACACGGAACAAATAGGCATGTTCATGCACACATATATTTGTCCCGAGCGGGAATCGAACCCGCGACCCTTGGCTCCGCAGTTAGGATCTCTAACCACTCGGCCTACCGGTCAGTCAAATAAGTATGTTGTTCTGAAAATTGCGAACATTTCAAAAAAACTTGTAAAAGAATTTTGTTCAATACAATTTTTATTCATGTACTGGACGTGAACGATATAATTAATGTGTTTGGGGATAAGAGGTTGTGTATTTTTTGTGTGCATGTGTTACCGTTTTCCTCAAAAACTATGCGGGGGGTGAGGGGTGGGGGCTGGCGGGGGGAGGAGGGTGATGTGATTGACTACACGTTTTATATTTAATTCAAATATTTTTATTACGTAGTTACGTAAGATAATCTTTAAATACGTCACAAAAGCGAATTTATTACTTTGTGGAAAAACGTCACAACAGAGGCGCATTCAAAAAAGTTATGGTTCCTCCTAGAAGAACACGCAAAAAAACAGAGGGATGCTTTTAAAAAAAAAATATTGGAACAAACTGATAGACGAGCAGTTAACACCTAAAGATTGTTATCACGAAGTAGTCCGATACTTTATAATAAGCTTTTGCATAAAGCTTTCGTTTTATTGTAGTTTTAAGCTTATGGGGTAAATCTTGAATGTCAACTGAGATCTAACTGTAAAAGCGTATACCTACATTTCCCTTTAAAAGATTTTGTAATTTTACTGACTTTTTCTACTAGACTTTCATAAGCTTTTATAGACTTTTGCTACGTTAGCTTTCACCCGCCAGTAAGAAACGAATACTATTGGGTGGAAAGCCCTACGAAAAAAATCCCACAAGCAACCAGTAAGAAACTCTGGCGCATTTAACTTTATAACATTACTTATTTTGCCTAAACTTCTACGGACCACAAAGGTTGTAGTTCAAAGGGTTGTCTCCACTGAAATTTTATTATAGGAGTCTAGAAGGCGCATGCGTGCTAAACTCAAAGACTCGAAACCGACAATATTTGTCAACTTTATTTACTCCAAATTTTTTATAGGAGTATCTGCCTTTAATTTTTTTGTTTTCAATCTCATGTTTGTAATTAGTTGGCGCAAAGAACTTGGCGCAAAAGGAACATCTAAGAAACCAATCGAATGGACCATATGCGAGTCCCACCAGTCTTCCTTCCTGATCCTATGGCCCGAACGTAATAACTTTGGTTTTCGAACGAAACAGTCAGCATTACTCCTCTATTAATAACTAACTAACTCAAAGCTCGGTAGTTGTAGCTCTTTGATGCAAGCATCGCATCGCTCGCTTGTGCCTGCCAGCACATTCATGACTTGCTGGACCCGGATGAGATGACGGCAGCTGTCACGATAGCGTGACAGCTAAGACCGTCTCGCGACAGTAATATCTAATTTTTTATATGGGAACTCACAGACGGTCGATTTCCTTTCATTGCTAGAATAGATACCGCACTGTCTATTGTACTACAAGCTGCTCTGTATTACTCTATGGACGGAGGTTTGAACTAAAAAAAGAAATCTGAGTCTTAGTCCGCCACCGCACCGTATCGAATCTGGTTCATCCCGTTGTGAAACTGACGGAACGTCATTCCTTCGTCCTAAAAAAAAAAACACTAGACTTCGGTATTCGGCCGAGTGCCGATACAAGCTCGGCACGTGCTCAATTAGGGATGAAAAAAAAAAACTTAAAAAAGAGGAATCCGAAAAATTCTGTTAAGCTTTTTTTTTATTACTATGCGACCTAATTCGAATAGAGGAGATTTAAATTCATAAATTAAACCTATTTGATATGTAACTACATATAAAAATTATCTGTCAAATACTTTGTAACAAAAAAATTTACTCGATTTTCATATTTTTATATACCTACATGAAATCATACTAAATGCGAATCATACCTACATAAATTTTCATGATAATAAATCAAATATTTAAATTATTGACGTTATCTTTTTACGTACATGTAAATCGACGTCGTCAACTTTGGTGCGTTTTCTTGATGTATCAACGTGACATACGAGCAGACAGACAGACAAACTGACAGGCACGAAGGACCTCTAAAGGTTCTTGTCGGAGTATGGAACCCTAATAAGAATACAATTAATCAGCGACACTTTTTCTCTATTTCAGAACGAGTTCACGAAGTAATGTTCAAGAATTAACATGCTCTAGAAGAACATAATCAAAATGGCGACCAAAATTTACATCGTCACTGTACTATTAAGTATACCAATAATAAACTGTCAACACGATGGGCAAACGACAAAATCTTTCACGACAGTTCCAGAACACTTAATGCGGAATCAAGAATTTGATGACGCTGAATTAATTGACGCGCCGATAACATTGATAAAAGATAACAGACCGAAATCTACAGATCCGGATGCTGTAACAGACGCAGAAAACGATAAAAACATCACAACGACAAAAGAAGTACAAACGGATTATAGAAATGAAGAAAATTTAAACACGGAACCAGACAGTACGCACACTATAGACGTGGCGACGTCAACCGAGTTATACACAGCCGAACAGCATACTTTAAGCTATCTGATTGGTAATTTCAATAACGATGGGCATAAACAAGACGAACTCTATAATCAAAAAGAACATATCACTTCAATCGATCCTACCACTGTAACTGAAGTATATACCAAAGATGGTGACAGACAAAAAGACACAATCGATGAGGACAGTAATCATATATATACTACTGTGGCCAAGATCGAAATGAAGGTAAGTTCGTATACTTTTTTTTAAGTAATAATAATAATAAAGTACACATCACAACAACGTCTAGGCCCTAAACTAAGCATTAGCTTGTGTTTTGGGTACACATACATATAACAACCGAGATTTGGTACCAGTATCAATATTCATCATAAAATACTGACCCGACCTGGGATTCGAACCCGGGACCTCCAGCTTCGTAGGCAGGGTCGCTATCCACTAAGCTAAGCGGTCGTCAATAAAGTTCCGTAGTTATGGTGCGTATGTTATATATAATATTCCGCACGCGAGTATGTATCACGTGCGCGTACGCACATTCGCACACGTGTACAAGCAGGCGTACACGTTATTTATTTATTTGTTTTGAAAAACAAACACAAGCAGACAAAATACATTTTACAGACAATTTAAACCAATTAAATTTAAAGGCTATATATTTCTTTTCATTTATATTCAACATTTTCATTGAAAGTATAAAAAAAACTATAAATAACACAAACAATATGAGCCTGCGATTAAGTGATATAATAACAAATACTCTTACAAGAATAGCAGTAGGTATAGTTATACGAATAATGTTAGATAACAATAAGTATAACATTTAAGCAGCCTATACGAACGAAGGTTTATACCACAGACAATCGACTAGGTTAGAGGTGCCATGTAAGTCACTTTACAGTTTAAGTTACAGTAACGATATTTGTTCAGGGACACGTGTCCCAAAAATAATTACTCACAAAACGAATATAAGTAAAAATGTTACGCACACGTAAATAGTTTTGTCTCAGATTTATATCATTTTAGAGAGCGGTTAAGTCGTTCATCCCTTTCTTACATCTCCGGTATAATGATATCGCATGTTAGAGTTTAGGTTAAGACATCTGTCTTAAGTGAGCAACATATTGTTTACTTGAAGGGGACCGCGTAACCGCCTACATGCCACCTCTAACCTACTCTAATGGTCTGTGGCATATACGCACATTCCTACGAATATACGTAAAGTCGAATTGAGCAGACAAGCATTAGCGTTTATTATTATTCATTAGCTCTAACCTAATCTAATGGTCTGTAGTATATACGCACATTCCTGCCTATATACGTACAGTCGAATTGAGCAGACAAGCATTAGCGTATATTATTATTCATTAGCTCTAACCTAATCTAATGGTCTGTGGTATATACGCACATTCCTACGAATATACGTAAAGTCGAATTGAGCAGACAAGCATTAGCGTATATTATTATTCATTAGCTCTAAACTAATCTAATGGTCTGTGGTATATACGCACATTCCTGCCTACGTACAGTCGAATTGAGCAGACAAGCATTAGCGTATATTATTATTCATTAGCTCTAACCTAATCTAATGGTCTGTGGTATATACGCACATTCCTGCCTATATACGTACAGTCGAATTGAGCAGACAAGCATTAGCGTATATTATTATTCATTAGCTCTAACCTAATCTAATGGTCTGTGGTATATACGCACATTCCTGCCTATATACGTACAGTCGAATTGAGCAGACAAGCATTAGCGTATATTATTATTCATTAGCTCTAACCTAATCTAATGGTCTGTGGTATATACGCACATTCCTGCCTATATACGTACAGTCGAATTGAGCAGACAAGCATTAGCGTATATTATTATTCATTAGCTCTAACCTAATCTAATGGTCTGTGGTATATACGCACATTCCTGCCTACGTACAGTCGAATTGAGCAGACAAGCATTAGCGTATATTATTATTCATTACCTCTAACCTAATCTAATGGTCTGTGGTATATACGCACATTCCTGCCTATATACGTACAGTCGAATTGAGCAGACAAGCATTAGCGTATATTATTATTCATTAGCTCTAACCTAATCTAATGGTCTGTGGTATATACGCACATTCCTGTCCACGTACAGTCGAATTGAGCAGACAAGCATTAGCGTATATTATTATTCATTAGCTCTAACCTAATCTAATGGTCTGTGGTATATACGCACATTCCTGCCTATATACGTACAGTCGAATTGAGCAGACAAGCATTAGCGTATATTATTATTCATTAGCTCTAACCTAATCTAATGGTCTGTGGTATATACGCACATTCCTGCCTATATACGTACAGTTGAATTGAGTAGGCAAACATTAGCGTGTATTATTTAGCGTATATTATTATTCATTGGCTCTAACTTAATCTAATGGTCTGTGGTATATACGCACACTCCTGTCTATATACGATCAGCCGAATCGAGGAGACAAACATTAGCGTATATATGAGAAAAGTGTACAGTTTCAGTAAAATGTACGAAAAATACAGCACTAAGCAAACAAGGGACTTTCGCCTTAATTGACGAAAGAAAATTTCAGGAAAAGCGCCAATAAATATCGCCAACAAAAAGGATCAAACAGCTCAGGGTTCCGTAGCTAATAGAGACAACGTTTTGGTTACGTAATAATAAATTGTTTGTTCGCCGACGGCGTGCTATGGCGGAACGGCAAAAAACCGTGTCGAAAGGCAGATAATATTGGTTAATAAAAACATTATTTAAATATATGTTGAAGTTGGCCATCGTAAATAGACTAGGCAACGCGTTAATATTGAAAAGTTCGTGACAGTATCCTGAGATGGTCCGAATTTATAAACAATGGGCCGTATGCATACACCGCGAAAATTGTTTAAATTTAATTTTTCGTCCTCCATGTATCTCATTATTTCTGGAAAACCATGGAGAATTTGTTATAGTACGCAGGATTCCATTTAGTTCTCGCCGCGGACACATTATATTACTCTTGCTGGTGGTGGTGCCCCACCAGAGGTATGTATATGTGGCAGGATGATTTGATAATTTGAATTTTCGCGAAAACCCTAGGGATTTTACAAAAACACGGATAATTAGACAATGGTGAAAACATTTCTTAATCTTACTGGAAAAAGTTAGGGTTTTTATAAATACACTAGTCGCTATAGTAATGAAACGAAACGTTAGCTGTTATGAAATAAGAACGCTGATTGGCCGGTCGGAGCGCTTAAATCGAGATCTCCTCTGATTGGTTGACGTTTTAAACGTCAATAATTCATGCACGTTATTTTGTTTATGTTTTTGAGAGCAACTCAGTAGTCTTTAGTTTTAAATGTAGTTAAAAGCGTGCAAAAGTTTCTATAAATCGATATTGTTATTTCTAACCCTTTATAACTCAATGATCTAATACTTCAAAGCTCACAGGGTAAAACTAGGAACCAATCAGAATAAGATTTGGTCAGTAAGCAAAAATCTAGCCAATCAGAGTTGAGGATATTCAATGTTACTAGAGCGACTCGCGTTTTTGCAAAAACCTTATCTTTTTCCAGTAAGATTTGCAAATCTTTTCGCCTCTGTCCAATTATCCGTGTTTTCGCAATATACCTACCTAGGCTTTTCGCAAAAATTCGAATTATCAAATCATCCTAGGACATATATACATAGGTCCAAATTGGTTTTATGATAATGTTGTACGAGGCATGTTTTTTAAGTAAGTACCGTTTTGCGATTCCGCCGCCGCAGCGCTACGGTCGGCGTTCCGCGCATACGCCCTGGTTACCTACATCTCTTGTCTACGCACTGACGCCATTACAGTCTGATTCTTCATTGTTATGCGTTGTTTACTGAGTATTTAAGATGCCTTCGACAATCGTGAGTCCCGCCGATTGTGAAGTACGGGCTGTTATAAGATTTCTTAGTGCTAAAGGCGTAAAATCGATCGATATTCATCGTGAGATCCGTGAAGTTTACGGACAAAACATTATGAGTGATGGAATGGTAAGGAAATGGGTGAGAGCATTTAAACATGGCCGCACAAATGTGCATGATGAAAAACGGAGTGGGCGTCCTTCAGTCCTTAATGAAGATTTTCAATGGGAAACTCTAGATCATCCTCCATACAGCCCTGATCTAGCGCCCAGCAACTACCATTTGTTCCTGCACTTGAAGAAACACCTAGGCGGTCAGCGTCTTCAAGACGATAACGAAATCAAAACAGTTGTGATACAGTGGTTAACAAGTCAGGCGGCAGAATTTCATGAGGAGGGTATTCAAAAACTGGTGCCACGTTATGACAAGTGCCTCAATATTCACGGAAATTATGTAGAAAAGTAGATTAAGGTACAGGCTTCCATGTAAAAATTAAATTATTGCCATATCTTTGCACGTCTTTTTTTAATTCCAAAACGGTACTTACTTAAAAAACATGCCTCGTATATTAAAATTTTGTTGTTGAAATACTGAATTTCTACCAACGAGCCAATAGAAATTTATCACATCTCTTTTCTTTTTTATATGATATTTCCATGTTAGCCTTCAATTTAGGAGTGGAAGTAAGTGGAAACCCAGGTACTTCACGAAATCGGTGTACGGCAGAATATACGTTCCAAGCTATAGATAGACAAAAAAAATATATAATATAGAGAATTCAAAATGCCTTTTTTTATTTAAATCAATAGGTCCAGATATGCAAGCTCTCGCAAGCTTTTTTACTAAACTTTTAAAAAGGAGACACGCTTTAAATTTTCACTTATAGTTTGAAAACTCCTGAAAAAGTTTAACTTAATACAACTAAAAAAAACACTTTCAACGAAAACTGGTATCAATAACATAACGGTAGTTTTTGAAATATTTATTTTTAAATTTATGATTTGAATTTTAACCAATGAACGTGCGGCGCGTGAAAGAAAGACTGACTGACAAACATACTTCCACATATACAGGTTGAGATTTTAGTCACCAGCCAAATTTTGTCTAGGTGTTAGGTATCACCAATAGACGTCATTACGTTAAAAAAAAAACATAGGTTACATTTTATTGATAACCTATTTTATCTATAGTTTTATTTTACAACGTTTGGTTGCTTTCTTAACGCTATAGTAAACGTACGCGGTCGAGACCTTGAACCGAAACGGGACGGCGCGCTGCCCCGGTGGCTAGAGTTATTGGTTTTTTCGGGAAATGTTTCTTTAGTCATATGTTAATATTTTTCTATTAAACTATACTAAAAGAAAACAAGTCGGCCATCGGTATTTTGCCAAAGATCAATACATTACAAATTGGCTGGTGACTAAAATCTCACCCTGTATAATATTAGTAAGGATTGGCTAGGATAAGATTAATTACAAATGCATATCCTAAATCATTATGTACATGCATTTATACAATATGGAATTTTTCACTTCTGCCAAATTAATACATATAAAAGTTCAATAGGAGAACACACGTTTCACAGTTTTTTTCATTAATTCGGATGAAAATCTTATTTATCATTGATTTAATAAAATGTCCACATTTTCCATATCATCACATGCAACGGCGGCATATCGACGCTACCCAATACCTAAACCTTCACAAAAGGTCACTGACCGCGAATTACATCCTGTAACACGGTGACAATGCGTTAATTTTACAAAATAAATAAATTTATTTTATTTTGCGACTCGATTTTTTTTTAAATTTTATTTGGGTTAAGAAACTAATACTTAGTAACCATAGAGTAAATAAATTTGACAGCAGCGTTTAGTTTTAATAGAGTCATAAATGTCACTCAAAGTATCGAAAATGTTAAACGTATTTTCACGGGCGTGAAGACCGGCTCGCGAGAATTCGCGGGGGTGAAGACCGGCGCGCGAGCACCTCGCGGACTGAAACTCGCTATCTGACACCAGCTAGCTAGAGTATGAGTGGCTAGACGGTAAACGCAGAGGAGGGCTTCTAGTCAATCCGTACTTTTATATTACTAACCAACATCAAACTGGTTGAAGGTTTTGAAGGAAAGGAGGAGCTGAAGGAAATCAACAACAGCTTTCCGTAGAGCCGTCCGTCCAGTGCAAAGTAGCGACAACTTCTCGTATGACGTACCTACTTGGTGTGAACCTTTCCTACGATATCATGACTACGTCGACCTTAGAGCTATAAAAAGAACTAGAACGTTCGTCATCGTCTTACGATAGTCCGACACGCCCCGCCGGACCGTCGACAATCAATTTTTACAAACGGATCGCATTCTATACAACACTGGTACTCATAAATTAGGGTTTCGCAATTTATGTAAAATAAACTCCACTCTAGTCGAATGTCCATCACATTTCCCTAATATCATCATCATCAGCCCATGTTACCCCACTGCAGGGGCTTAGGCCTCCCCCAGGGTGAGGAGGGGGTTTGGAGCTTAAATCCACCACGCTACTCCTCTGCGGGTTGGAGATTGTAGCGACCGCCATCTATTAACAGCGTCCGGGACCGACTACTTAACGTGGTCTCCGAGGCACGGAGTCAGTGATAGTTAATATACTTAAGTCAGAAAAACTCATTGGTACACGCCCGGATTCGAAACATGGCCCTATGGCTTTATAAATTTGGGACAGGTTCGTTGCGCTCTGGGCTATCACGACACTAATATCATAGTACGAGCTATTAAGGGGACAGTCTTTTTCTCCGCTTCGAATTGGCATCCCTATCTCCGTTTCAATCCCTCCTCCCCAATGTTCCTGACTCATAGAGATGACGAGAGCAAATCCCCAAAAATACCTATAAAATACCCGTCGAAACAGATTGCGGATCGTTACTGTTTCCAACCCTGAAATGTGTATGAATTGGAACAAAAATTTGCAGGGTCATTAAGAAAGGATGTTCCCTAGGGCGGTACGTCATGTTTTTTTTTTTTTTAATTCGTATTAATATCGAATTTACGGCTCATTATTTTTTTTAAAACAAAAAAACCGACTGAAATCATGTTTTTCAGAAAATTATTTTAAAACAACTAAACAAGATATTTAAAAAAAAACAAAAACAAAACATACCGCCCAAACACAGTAATTTTCTTCTATTACATATATTTTTTCTATAAATATTAATACAGAAATATAAGGAGTATTAGACACTGGTCGAGGAACTCTCTTTTTTTGTATGAAAAGCCTATCTAAAGCAAATTTTTAGTGAAACCTCAAAATAAATGACCTAGTTTTGATTTTTGGCACGTGTTTTTTTGGAGTCTTAGAAGTACGTATATGTCTACAAAAATCCCCACTCCTGGGGTGCCGACTCCCCCTTCCCCTCCTCAAATACGTCCTTGACCGTAGTTTTTTTTTAATTATCACAAAAACAATTTTCGCGTTAGAGAGCCCAGTTTGATGTTATTACACGGAAGACCATTTTCTGGTTTATCCCTTGGCCGTCTTAGAAGTACGTATATGTCTACAAAAGTCCCCACTCCTTGGGAGCCGACTGCCCCTACCCCTTCCTCAAATACGTCCTTGACCGTAGTTTTTTTTTAATTATCACAAAAACAATTTCCGGTTTAGAGAGCGCAGTTTGATGTTATTACACGGAAGACCATTTTCTGGTTTATCTATTAGCCGGGTCTACGGCACCCACGGGAAAGATGGGGGGGGCTATTCTTTGCCGACACCCCACCGCACTCAACCTAGCGCCGCTTAATAGATTACTGTCTGATTTATACAACAAATAAGTAAACGAAGTAAACGAATAAGTTGACGACCGCATAGCCTAGTGGGCAGCGACCCAGCCTGCGAAGCTGGAGGTCCCGGGTTAGAATCCCAGGTCGGGTCAGTATTTATATGATGAATATTAATACTGGCACCGGGTCTTGGTTGTTATATGTATGTGGTGTCTTCGCTTGGTACCCAAAATACAAACTAATGCTTAGTTTGGGACCTACACGTTGTTGTGATTGTGTGTGTTTTTATTATTATTATTATTATTATTATAAACAATAAATAGTAGGTACCTACTACGGAGCCCAAAATTACTTTTCCACGTCCTTGACTAACTTGATTATATATGTAGCATTACAAAACATGCGGCGCGAGAAAAACATGTTAATAATTAACAATGTCAAATTAACATATGAATGCAACTTCAAAAGCTATTCGTATGTTATAAAATATGAATAAAATATTGTAAAGATGTCATTATTCATTTTTGCCGTGAAAAGTCTTTAAAATCACACCGAAATTATACTGGTTATACTGGAGCCCGATTGCACCACATGCATATATAACAACCAAGACCCGGTACTAGTATCAATATTCATCATATAAATATTGACCCGACCTGGGATTCGAACCCGGTACCCCCAGCTTCGTAGGCAGGGTCGCTACCGACTACGCTAAACGGTGGTCATTTGTTTGTCATATATTTCACATTATAGGTACTACTAAAGTTCGAGATGGTTTATACGTACTTTTTGCTGGAACCAATTTTGGTCACACCCATTCAAACTATCAATCTTCATTCCCCTTCCACCCTTTAAAAAACCGACACAATTTTTCATCTCCCGTTTCCCACCCTTAAAATGTGGAAATCTAAAAACCCTGAAACACGTTATTATTTAAGTCCCTCCATTCCCATCCTTAAGTTTGAAATTTCTAAAAAAGCCTTTCTTAACTTAATGCTCACGTTATAAAATAAACTTATGTTCCAAATTTAAGCTTCCTGGACTTTCGGCTGTACGATGCTAGATCAGTGAGGACAAACGACAGACAGATAAACAGACAGACAAACACAAAAAGTAGCTTATGACACTCTTGACAACCTTCGTTCACGTCTGCAAAGTTTCATTAAAATCTGTTCAGCCGTTTTGGAGATTAGCTCAAATAGACAGATATACGTACACACAGACAGACGGACAAAAAGTAACATTTGTTAGTTTTAACGACCTTCTTTTCATACTTGTGATGTTTCGTTAAGATCGGTTTAGACAGATGGACGTACAGACAGACATACAAAAAGTTCTGTATGTCACATATGGAAAGGATGTAGTCATATATTTCATCATTTATATATGTAAATTTTCATCAAAATCGGTTAAGCCGTTTTGGCCGAAGCCGATTTGCTCGAATACACAGACAGTTCGTTTTCATGTATATAGCCTATAACCCTCCGCTAGAATCAGGCTATCAAAGGCAAAAAGAATTTTTTAAATCCGACTGGTAGTTTGATAGTTAATTAATTTGATAAGGATTAATATCACGTATAAAAAACATCTTCGCAAATAGTACATTATGTTAAAACAAATTTGACTGTCATAAAAAAGGTTATAGTAAGCTAACTTTAAAAGATACACATATGCTGTCGCGGACTTTTGGTTAGAACTTTTAAAGGGGAACGATTCCGTAATACATGATTTTTGCTTAACATCAACCGTTTACGCAGCACGCGTAACGGAAGCTCTCAAAAGGAAAAATTTTTCCCGTTTCTGCAACATTTTTCATTAATGCTCTACTCCTATTGGTCGTAGCATGGTGTAGTATAGCCTATAGCCTTCCTCGATAAATGGACTATCCAACAAAAAAATAATTTTTCAATTTGTACCAGTAGTTCCTGAGATTTGCGCGTTTAAACAAACAAACAAACAAACAAACTCTTCAGCTTTATAATATTAGCATAGATTAGTCAAATGCCGTATTACTGCAATAGTTTCAATAAATACTTGACGTGCGTTAACACATTTCAGGAAGAAACATCTACAAGTGCACCAATGACCACTGATCAGGAGCAAGTTGAGGCGAGAAGACCACCAGAAGAGATTGAATCCATCCAGCAGAGGAATCCCAAGACGGAAAGAAGTGAGTAATGAAGTCCTCAATTCTATTTTTTCGCCCACACAATATTTTATTCTCACGGGAATATCATTACTGAGAAATTTAATCAAACTGTCAAAGCCATAAAACTACGAATTGAGTAGAAGCCCTCTTCTGCGTTTAGCGTCTAACCATTCATACTCTAGCTAGCTGGTGCAAGTTGGCGAATTTCAGTCCAAGCGCCGGTCTTCACCCCGCGAAATCCCCGCACGCCAGCCTTCAACCCCGCGAAATTGCGTTTGACAGTTTCGATGCCGTGATGTGACTTTTCTGACTCTGTTGAAACCAAAAGACGCTGTCAAACTCTATGGTCAAAGCCAATGGACATAATTACTAACATTACAACAGTGCAATAAAGATCTACTTCGAATGAGGGTAGCTTCTACCTGTCTAAGACATAGAAAGACATCAGCAACTTTTTTTTCGCGGCACAACCTCTCATTTCACGAGAAAATAAAAAATTGGGCCCGACGGTGACTCGGTAACAATCAGTAATTTATACATATAAAAACCACGCACACGAACAGTTCCGTATAATAATACATGGGACTTCCCACCCAGCGCCATCTAGTCCCAAAGTAAGCAAGTATTATGCTTGTGTTATGGGTTACTAGGCAACTGATATACATACTCAAATATTCATTATAATATATACATATATATGTACCCGGTACCAGTTTCAATATTCATCATAAAAATACCTACTGACCCGACCTGGGATTCAAACCCGGGACCTCCAGCTTCGTTGGCAGGGTCGCTACCCACTAGGCTAAGCGGTCGTTACCGCACAATATAAAAAGACACGTTTCTCGTATTTTTTCCACTCCACCAGCCCACCATGCCCCACTGCAGGAGCTTAGGCCTCCCCCAGGATTAGTGGGCTTAGAGCGTAATCCATCACGCTGCTCCAGTGCATATTGGTGGATTTTAACGACTGGCATCTATTGATGGAGCCCAGGACCGACGTCTTAACGTGCATTCCGAGTCACGGAGTCAGTGATAGCTATGTACTTAAGTCAGAAAAACTCGGGCTACCACGACTCTCGTTTTTTGTATGGGGACCCCTTTAATTTCTGACTTTGTTGAAAATTTAAAATATCTACCTAATACGTTCAAAAGACACAGCCCTGTGACGGACGGACAGACAGCGGAACCTTAGTAATATGGCTTCCGTTGGTAACCTTTAGGTACGGCACCTAAAGAAAAAAACATATTTTACACAGAAGTAGCTGAAAACATAGACAAAACAGAACGTCGGCAATATGTAGACCAAAAAACATTATTTTCTTAGAAAAAACGGAAAATACGCGGATAAAAACGCGGTTATTACAAACATGTAGTCCACGCAGAGAAAGCCGCGCGCAACAGTTATCCACAAATAAAATTAAATACACATACTGTCTATTATAATTTTAAAAGAATTGTGGTCGGCATAATGTAAATACAAGAAACAAAGATAAACTTGCTAACCATGTCAGCCGTCTCAATAAAATCACAAAATCTTTTAAAGGGCAATGTATACGTTTTTACAATAAGGTCCCAGTTGACATTCAAGATCTACCCCATAACAAGTTTAAAACTACAATAAAACGAAAGCTTTATGCAAAAGCTTATTGTAAAGTATCAGACTACTTAGATGATAAAAATCCATGGGTGTAAACCGCTCGCCTATCAGTTTCTTTCAATAATGTTAATCTTTAAGCACTTATTGTTAAATAAATTGTTTAAAATTTTGTAAAAAAGAGCGTCCTTCAGTTTCTTGCGTATTCTTTTGAGAGGAACTAGCACTTTTTGAATGCGCCTTTGTGGTGACGTTTCTCCACAAAGTTATAAATTCACTCTTGTGACATAAAACTAATTTCTAGATTCCGTTCCATAACTACGAAATAAAGATATTTGATTGTCTATTATTGTACTTTTTATCTATAGAAATAGTTTAAAAAAAAACACAAAAAGAAATTACAAAATCGTAGTGCTCCCAACCCGACGCATGTTCACCATGTTTTCTTTCGAGGCTGCTTGGAAGCTAATGAAAGATATTCGACCTTTACATTTCGTCTTTGATATTTATCATAGATAAATACCAACAGAGGTGGCGCAATCTATCGCCGTTAGCTGGCAACTATGCCTTATTATGGAGAATACGAAAATTGGTCAAGCGCGTATCTTAAGATGCTTTTATGTCTAACTGCGGAGCCAAGGGCCACGGGTTCGATTCCAGATCGGTAAAAATAATGTCTATTTGTTTCGTGTCTGGATGTAAAATATCTATATATGTGTATATATTATAAAGAATATTTAAGTATGTATATCAGTTGCCTGGTACACATAATACAAGCTTTGCTTAGTTTGGGACTAGATGGCGCTTTGTACGATGTTCCACGTATTATTATTTTAAGAAGAATGTGTACTGGCACCATACAAACGATGTTAGCGATTGTACCCAATTAAATCTTAACCGATTGTCTAAAAAAAAAAATGGTATTCAGATCAGCAAAAACTAGATTTATATAACGTTTTTATTTTATTTTTTTAATATATTGATACATCAAAAGAAAATAAAACTTAAATACGCGGGGTTTTGTTTTCGAAATTGTTTAATTTTTCGCCACATGTTCAATATGAAACTAATTGCATTTACACATGCTGCGAAAGTTAAAAATAAAACTTAAAAATGACCCCGCGCATTTTTAAGTTTTTTTCATTCTTATGATAAATCAAAATATTCAAAAAATTAAAAACCTTTAAACCTTGTTTTTACTGATCGGATTACCTTCTAATTTTATGGAGCCTATATATAGTACATCGGTTAAGGTTTAATGGGGTGCAACCATTAACGCCGTTCGTATGGAAATTTGCCACTACACAATCCTGTTAATACAAGAATAAGTACCTAGATCGTTTCTCATTTTTACGTATAAAAGATCAAAGAATCATTTTTGGTTTGTGGCCCAACACATAATCGGCATTAAATTTGTTGAAAAAAACCCTTATTATTCCGTACGGGATACTAAGGCATTTACTTGTCTATTTTTAAACTTGAAACTGCAATTTTTACATCTCTTTAAGCTTGTGAATGTAGTTATATACATTTGTACATATTGTTTATATTTTCGTTCATTGTATAATAATAATAAAATTTGGGACCTCCCACACATCGCCATCTATAGCCCCAAAGTAAGCAAATATTATGCTCGTATTATGGGGCACTAGACAACTGGTATACCTACTTAAACATGTTTATCCAGACATGGAACATATAGACATGTTAATACACACAAATATTTGTCCCGGGCGGAAGACGAACCCACAACTTTTGGTTCCGCAGTTAGGGTCTCTAACCACTAGGCCAATCGGTCGGTCATATAGATAACACTAAACAGATAACACTAATTTTATCATACTAATTTTATCATACTAATTTTATCATACTAATTTTATCATACTAATTTTATCATACTAATTTTATCATACTAATTTTATCATACTAATTTTACCTACTTACATATATCCATTCCAACAGACCATAATGCCCCACGGCCTCACTGCCTTCTAAACTAGAAATAGGTTCACTGCGGTACTTACATATAGAGAAAAGGATAGAAGATGATGCATCAGAAGATGAAGCGTTTGAATAATTTTGTTTGACATTAAAAGTAAAATGAGAGGTCCATGGCTACTCGGTAAGCCGGTATTGGCAAGGGGCCGCTCCAATTCCTTGCCATCAGATACGTTGAAGCGCATTAAGTAATCATATATGGTAAAATGAAACAAACCTACTAAATTCGCTCTATCTCTGCACAGCCAACAACAGCGAAGTCAACACGAGGTCCGACCACGAGCGTAAGACTCCACGTCCGATGATCAAGACGACCAAATCCTCAACCCTGAAGGGTTGGATCGAAGACACTTGGCTGAGACCACCAGCAGGCCTTCTGGTGCCGTTAAGAGCAATAGCCTTGAACAGGGCTATGGCAGTGTGGAGGGATTTAACTGAAGAGGGTCTGAACGTCTCCGATATTATTGTCATTGGATACGACGCGAATGGTAAGTTTTTTTTTACACTTTTTTCATTTGTAAGCTAGCGACCACCCGCGACTTAATTTTTAATTAGTTTTTATAAGAAAGTTTATGTAAGAACTATAAACATTTTCAGAAAATAACAAACGTTTCTGCCGTCCCGGAGCTTTGACAAACGGATAGACCAAAAGTAGTCTATGTCCCTTCCGACAACCTTCTTTTCGTGTCTGCGAAGTTCCATTAAAATCAGTTCAGCCGTTTCGGAGATTAGCTCGAACAGGCAGACAGACAGGCACTATGATTATATATATAGTAGATTCCATCCTCGATATCATAAGCTCCGAGGCATCCAACTATATCATCAATTAAAGTATCTT
This sequence comes from Luffia ferchaultella, assembly GCA_949709985.1. Taxonomy (NCBI): domain Eukaryota; kingdom Metazoa; phylum Arthropoda; class Insecta; order Lepidoptera; family Psychidae; genus Luffia; species Luffia ferchaultella. Next base: position 8,383,620 of record OX453268.1, read on the forward strand.
TGTTTGATTATTTACGCTTCAGATTATGACCAAGCGACACGATTTTTTGCTAGAACATATCTTATTCCGTAAACGGTTGTAATTTTGGTTTCCAAAGTACACAAATTTCGATTGAATCATTCAAGCGAAAGCCAAAATTTAAACTGTTTCATTTTCAGAATTTAAAAAAAAAAAACTACACGTGGTACCTAATGTTTATTTTAGCATCTCAATGAGTAAAGCGTGTCATAGGACTATCGTTTTTATAAAATATCCATTCAATTCCATCAGCCATTTTTATACTCCACTGCAGGGGCTTAGGCCTCCCCTCAAGATGAGATAGTTTGGAGCCTAAATCCACCACGCTGCTCCAATGCGGGTTGGGGGATTATAAAATATGTTCTATTGTATATTTTATGAAAACGATAATTCTATGACACGCTTTACTTATTGAGAGAGTAAAATAAACATTAGGTACCACGTGTAGTTTTTTTTTATTTTAGTATGGAATTCAGAGATATTGTTTAACCTTAAATAAATTGTTTTTTCGATAATTCAGTAATACGTGATTTTTGCCATTATTTATTATTTATTTATTTTCATTGCCACGTTATATTATTTCGAATATACACCTTATATTCGATTACACCTTTAATTTAGTATGGATTTCTGCAGTGCACTGTACTCACATAACACATGACTTAGTTGACTTACCTGTAACAAATTAAAAGAAATTACTCACAAGGACAAATACAATTTGGTAATTCTTTATATAATAAAACATTACATATATTGCAAACATTCTAGGGAATTCACGGTGAAAAAATAATAATGTGATAGCCGTGTGATGGCGAGCCGGCTTCTTATTTAGAAGGTCGTGGTTCCAATCCCGGGGCATGTACCAAAGAGTGTTTTCTGACTACGTACATAACTATCACTGACTCCGTGGCTCGGAGAGCACGTGAAGCCGTACGTCATGGTTGCATCATCAGATGGCAGTCCTTAAAATGCAAAAATCCGCACTGGAGCAGCGTGGTGGATTAAGCTCCGAATACCGTCATACCGAGGGGACGCCTAAGCCCCTGCAGTGGGGCATAAGGGGCAGATATGGTAAAGTGGCAATAACGAAACATGTTCATGCACATTAATATTTGTAACGCGCGGAAATCGAACCCGCGACCCTTGGCTTTGCAGTTAGGATCTCTAACCACTCGGCCAATCGGTCAGTCAGTATTTCGGTTGTCAGATAGACGAAAGTAGCAATCTTATGTACCTACTCTTTTTTTCTGTACTATAGTAAACAGATTCCGCTATTGATGGTCACTCTATCGGTTCTTAAAGCAACTTGATGACTTGCTCGTGGTACTACCAGGGTTGAACTACCAGTTGGTCCACGGGGTATTTTATTGCACGTGGACTAACTGTGTACAATTTGTTGTACAACGAGACATTTTTTACTTGTCCGTGGTACTACTAAGTTTTAAGTTGGTTGAAAATTGTAACCATCATCTATTAAGTTAGGTTAGGTCACAGAGTTAATTTGACAGCAGCGTTTGGTTTTAAGTCATCAATGTGACTTCACAGTATCTTAAATATCAAACGCAATTTTGCGGGGGTAAAAACCGGCGCGGGGGGATTTCATGGGCTGAAGACCGGCGTGCGGGGATCTCGCCTACTGAAACTCGCCATCTTACAATAGCTAGGTAGAGTACGAGTGGTTAAAGGGTAAACGCAGAAGAAGGCTTCTCCCTCTTCTGCGTTTATCTAAACAATAAAAGTTCATACAATACAAACCTACATATCTAACCCATAAATGACCAGAAGAGTCAATTCGTTCTTTTATGGGTTAGGTTGGCGCTCCATCCTTGAACAAAAAGCTGTCCAGGCGACTATTGCGCCTGGACAGGCGAAGTCTGCGCCTGGTAGTCGGAACCATCACAGGCCACTGCTCACTAAATAAACACTTTCATACGATAGGTATAACGGATAGTCCTCTGTGTAGGGCGTGCATGGAAACTGAAGAAACGGTGAAACATATGCTTCTTGAGTGCACAGGCGTCACCCAAATCCGGAAAGAAACACTTGGATCACCAAAATCTCTCGCGGATGCCCTGAGTAGAATGGGAGAACTGATTCGCTTCTGGAGGGAGGTGGGCTAGATGGAATGACGGCCACCATGGCTCACGTACAATGGTCCATATTAAGGACTAAGTGCGGAAACCACACCCAATAGATAGATGGGTTAGGTTATCATTATACTATAAAATTATATGTAGGTACAGTATGTGCCGTAGCCATAGGATCAGTTTCAAGTCATAATTTTCAACTAATTCAAGACTTTGTAGTACCACGGACAAGTGAAAAATGTCTAGTTGTACAACCAGTTGTACATAGTAGGTCCACATGCAAAAAAAATCCTTCATGGACCAACTGATAGTACAACTCTGGTAGTACAGGCAAGTCACGGTTCGAGCCAATATAATACTGGTAAGTACCTACATGAAAAATATTATTTTCTTGATGTCTCGATAGATCATTTAATTAATTCAAAACTTAACACCTGAACATATACGTGACGTGTAAACAAACGGTTTGTTTTATTATTATTCAAATAATATTATTAATAATGGTGTCTCGAGTTTCATAAGTACAGTTACAAGCAAACTTCATATCGGAACCGAAACTCTAGGCACAAGTCGTGTTGCAGTAACCAGTTTTAGGTGTAGCGGGACGCAGTGGAGCGAGGCGTACTGTACCTGCGCAAGCACGCTAAAGCGTTGTATTCATCATCATCATCATCATCAGCCCGTGTCTCTCCACTGCAGGATATAGGCCTCTCCCAAGGCTCGCCACCACACACGGTCCTCCGCCTTTCGCATCCAACTACCCCTGGTATGGTGCTTCAGGTCATCTGTCCACCTAGCCGGGGGGCGTTGAATTCAGATCCGTCATAACGTTTGACGCGATATATACAATTTCGTCCATACCACGCTTGGTAATTTTTGACAATCGACAATGATTTTTATCGATTATCTTATCGATCGATAAGCCAATAAATCTATTATAAACTGACCTAGTGTTTAGAGACCCTAACCGCGGAGCCAAGGGTCGCGAGTTCGGTTCCCGCCCGGGATAAATATTGTGTGCATGAACATATCTATTCGTTCCGTGTTTCAATGTAAAATATCTATATCCGTGGGTATATATTATAAAGAAGTATGTATATCAGTTGTTTCCGTCCCTTTGATTGTTCTTTGCTATGTTACGACGCGAAGTAAGGACAAACAAACACGCATTCACAATATTAAGATATTCTAAGGTCGGTGTATATAATCGATACAAAACAATAATAACCGTACATATAATTATATGTAAGCGATAAACCGGTAGCGTATTTTTACCTTTAAATATCAAACGGGCCGGTGTGTTCTCGGACCGAAATCGAACCCGCGACCTTGCGTCGTCGAGCGGTGAACGCTAAGTTATGTAAAAGACACGCTCCAATTGCGGCCGCGGTGAAAAAATAAAAGCAAAAAAAAATCAGTTGTCTGTAAAGTCAGTTTACTGACGATAGTTGAACGTGACAACGTCATAAGAAAATACTGATGGAACGGTTGCATTTTTCAAAAGAAATAATAATAATAATAATAATAATAATAATAATAATAATAATAATAATAATAATAATAATAATAATAATAATAATAATAATAATAATAACGTATACATGACAACAACGTCTAGGCCCCAAACTAAGCATTAGCTTGTGTTTTGGGTACCAAGCGAAGACACCACATACATATAACAACCATGAACCGGTACCAGTATCGATATTCATCATATAAATACTGACCCGACCTGGGATTCGAACCCGGGACCTCCAGCTTCGCAGGCAGGGTCGCTACCCACTAGGCTAAGCGGTCGTCGTCGTCAAAAATTTTATTTTTATTTGTTTGATAGATATTTTGTATGGATATAAAGAAGGAGGTAAATGGAAATCACAATTGAATCGATTATGTTACATTTATTTGTACATCTCATCATCATCTTCAGCCCATTTTTACCCCACTGCAGGGGCTTAGGCCTCCCACAGGGTGAGGAGGGCGGGCTTGGAGCTTAAGTCCACCACGCTGCTCCACTGCGGGTTGGGAACTGTAACGACTGCCATCTATTGACAGCGTCCGGGACCGACTGCTTAACGTGCCCTCCGAAGCACGGTGTCAGTGATATTGTGTACTTAAGTCAGAAAAACTCATTGGTACACGCCCGGATTCGAACCATGGCCTTATAAATTTGAGACAGGTTCGTTGCGCTCTGGGCTATCACGACACTTTATTTGTACGCATAAATACAATTGTCAATTTTTTTTTTTTACAATGTACATAGTTTTTACAAGTATGAATGTGCTTTGAGCAATTGTTTTACATGGAACGCCTCAGAGCGAGGTAACGCCGCATGCGTCATGTTTTTTCGTGCGTGCAGCCGGCTTCATCGAATTATAAGACTATGTCTTCACAAAAATATTTATATAAGTATATATTATAAAGAATATTGTGAAGTGTCGTGATAGCCCAGAGCGCAACGAACCTGTCTCAAATTTATAAGCCCCATAGGGCTATGGTTCGAATCCGGGCGTGTACCAATGAGTTTTTCTGACTTAAGTACACGATATCACTGACACCGTGCTTCGGAGGGCACGTTAAGCAGTCGCTCACGGACACTGTCAATAGATCGCGGTCGTTACAGTTCCCAACCCGCAGTGGAGCAGCATGGCGGACTTAAGCTCCAAGTCCCCCTCCACACCCTGGGGGAGGCCTAAGCCCCTGTAGTGGGGTTAAAAGGGCTGATGATGATGATGATAAAGAATATTTAAGTATGTATATCAGTCGTCTAGTAACCCATAACACAAGCATAATACTTGCTTACTTTGGGACTAGATGGCGCCGTGTGGAAGTCCCATGTATTATTATTATTATTATTATTATTATTATTATTATTCTAAGACGTTGTCACGTCAAAAATAATACGATAGTCGCAGGAAATTTCGCGTCGCGGACAATACGTTAGTTCACTATTGTTTTAAAAAGTATTTTATATGAAAGAGTTTTCTAAATCTATACTAATATTATAAAGCTAAAGAGTTTGTTTGTTTGTTTGTTTGTTTGTTTGTTTGTTTGTTTGTTTGTTTGTTTGAACGCGCAAATCTCAGGAACTACTGGTTCGAATTGAAAAATTCTTTTTGTGTTGGATAGTATATTTATTGAGGAAGGCTATAGGCTATATGTATAAAATAATACTATCGGTCTGTCTGTCCATTTGAGCAAATCTCCAAAACGGCTAAACTGATTTTGATGAAACTTCACAGATATGGAAAGGAAGTGGTCAAAAGTGACATACATTACTTTTTGCGTGTCTGTATGTGCGTCCATCTGTCTATTCGAGCTAATCTCCAAAACGGTTAAACCGAATTTAATGAAATTTCACGGGTATGAAAAGGAGGTGGTCAAAAGTGACATACGCTACTTTTTGTCCGTCTGTTTGTCTGTGCGTCTATTCAAGCTAATCTTCAAAACAGCTCAACAGATTTTATTGAAACTTTGCAGACGTGAAAGAAGGTTGTCAAGAGTGACATCAGCTACTTTTTGTGTCTGTCTGTCGTTTGTCCTCACTGATCTATCAACGTAGATAAAGCCGAAACTACTAAGTCTAGGAAGCCGAAATTTGGAACAGTGGTTTATTTTATAACGTATAAATTTTTAATAAAGAAATATTTGGAAATTTCAAATTTAAGGAGGGAGGGACGGAAGGGCTTTGTATGAGTCTTTGTTCTTTAAAGTTAGAAACATAAAAATGTTGACATATATAAATAATGATGTCTTTCAGGGTTTTTGGATTTCCACATTTTAAGGGTGGGAAACGGGAGGTAAAAAGTATGGGAGTATCGGTTTTCCTAAAGGAGGGGGGAAAATGAAGAATGAAAGTTTGAATAGGTGCACCCAATATTAGTTTCAGCAAAAAGTATGTATAAACCATTTCGAAAGTTAATACTACCTAAAACAGGAATGTGTAATCTACGCAAGCGAAGCTGCGGGCGGTCGCTAGTATACTATAACAGTGAAATAATTAAAAAAAAAATCATTATTAACAAAGTTATGAATGTTTAAAATGTCCTGTTAGATAGAGAGGGCAATACCGCACAGGGTACCTATGTGTGACGTCAGGCCATTTAAAATAGTGTAATATCGTTTTGCAAAAAAGGGATAGAGATAAAATTTTAATAGCTTATAATTTGCATACTCTTGAACCGAATATAATTTTGTTAATAAATTTTATTATTGTATAAAGTCTATTTTTATATTTTCTTTATAAATATAATATATTAAGATGTCCCAGATATTATTATTATTATTATTTAATACCAATCAAATATCGTATTACGGACAGACGGACGGACAAATGGACAACGCAGCTTTAGTGATAGGGTTCCGTTAGTGCTCTTGGGTCCGGAAACACCAAAAAAAAATTTTTTTCGACCCACACATAAATGAAACTGAAGTGTCCGTCTTTCACTTCGAAATGAAGACTTTTCTTATGCTTATAATAAAATGTTTACAGCATACAGTAAATAAATTTGACAGCAGCGTTTGCTTTCAATAGAGTGATAAATGTCACTTCACTGTATCGAAAATGTCAAACGCGATTTCGCGAAGGCGAAGACCGGCATGCGGGGACCTCGCGCACTGAAACCCGGACTAAAACTCGCCATCTTACACCAGCTAACTAGAGTGGTTCGATAGTAAACGCAGAAGAGGGCTTCTAATCAATTCGTTCTTTTATGGTTAATTGGCACGTAAACAAAACCCAAACACGTGTATTTTAAATTTTTGTTTGTCTATTCGTTTGCTCGGGATAATATCCAAAACGACTGAATTTCGATAGGACTTTTATTGGCAGGACTTTTCGGAGAATGATCTAGGCAACTTTTTATCTATTTATGTATTATTTATATATATATATATATTATTGATATATTTATTTTTATATTATATTATTTTAATATAATATATTTTTATATAATATATATTATTTTTATATAATAAATTAAATAGAAATAGAATACATATAGAATAGAATATATATATATATATATAAATTAAATAGAAATGTCTATATAAGAGCTTATAGTTAATATGACCTTATTTATCGCGGGATTGTCATTTCATATTTAAAATGACCGCGTAGCCTAGTGGGTAGCGACCCTGCCTACGAAGGTGGAGGTCCCGGGTTCGAATCCCAGGTCGGGTCAGTATTTATATGATGAATATTGATACTGGTACCGGATCTTGGTTGTTATATGTATGTGGTGTCTTCGCATAGTACCCAAAATACAAGCTAATTCTTAGTTTGGGGCTTAAACGTTGTTGTCGTGTATACGTTATTATTATTAATCTCCCTGTTACGCTATTAAGAAGTTTAATTTTAATTTTTTTGTATTTGTCTTCAAAGGACGTCTCACATAGCGCCATCTAGTCCCAAAGTAAGCAAGTATTATGCGTGTGTTATGGGTAACTAAGACAACTGACATACATACTTCAACATTCTTTAAAATTAAATACATATATAAATATTTTACACCCAGACACTGAACATATAGACATGTTCATGCACACAAATATTTCTCCCGTGCGGGAATCGAAGCCGCGACCATTGGCTCCGCAATTAGAGTATCTAACCACTCGGCCATTCGGTCAGTCAAAAAAGTGATTAAGTTTGATTACGATACATAAACATGTAGTCCTTGTGGGTGGAGCCGCGGTCGGTCACTAGTATTAACTATTTATGGTTAACGTGGCGGTTTACTATTTTTTTATTTTTTATAGTTTTTAGTTGATACTTTATTCACAGGATGTTATTTTTTTCAGGGGTCAACTGGCGCTCGAGGCACAGTCTTCAAAACAACGCGGAAGGAACACACACTGTATACGAGGCTCTATCTAAACTGCTTCTTAAATACCAGGTAAGAATATTATAGCAAGATGCGTAACTTCTGTCTAGATTTGCCCAGATTTGCTTAGTTTTTTCAGTTTTGGTAGGATAAAACCAAAATCTGGCCGGGAAGTTCACACGATTGGCACTGCATTTTCAAGTCTAAAAGAATCTATAAATTTTGATAAAGGACACACCATTACTTAAAGCGTTTCAAAACACTAGTTGCTATGTTCGAGAGGTGGGAGTGATGTGTCAGTGCGGTTGCGACAAAACAACTGTCTGCCCAGCAGCCCATTATGCCCCACGTCAGGGGCTTAGGCCTCTGCGGGATGAGGGCGATTTGAGCTTAATCCACCACGCTTCCTTGGTGCGGGTTGGTAGATTTTAACGACTGCCACCTGGTGACGGCAATCGGGATCGACGGCTTGAAATGCTTTTCGAGACACGAAGTCAGTGATAATATTGTACTTGAGGCAGAAAAAATATTTTACCATCATTGGTACATGCCGGTTTATGGGCTTCGAACCGCGACCTAAACAAGAATCGAGCTCGCCACCACTCGGCTATCACGGCATCGTCCTTCTACTTCATCGAACCTATTTCATTTGAAAGCATGGAAGAATCCATAGGGTGCGGCGCGTTGAAGCACTTTGGTAGACATAGGCGGTATGTCCACTGTATGTCGACATCGAATACACATTCGACCTCGAAAGCGGGTAACAAAAATAATGTTTGCATTTATTGGGAAACTAATTACATATGCTTTTAACACCTCTAATTAATAAAGGTCGCGATGAATTTATTAGGAAATTACCGATGATATCTTACTTTTATAAATAGGTACGTTACGTTCCTACAAAACGCTAGTAAACGAAGAGCCATAAATTAAAAACCGGAGAAGTGAAGATGTTAGTCGAAATGAACGTTCGACTCGGTAGAAATTTAAAATAGCGTGCTATTTTTTATTAACCCTCGACGAAAAAAGAGGGGTGTTATAAGTTTGATTTAAAATAGCGTGCTATTTTTGCTATTTTTTTATTTAAAAAAAGAGGGGTGTTATAAGTTTGACGTGTGCGTGTATCTGTGTGTCTGTGTATCTGTCCGTGGCATCGTAGCTCCCAAACGGATAAACCGGTTTGATTGCGGATTTTTTCTATAAAATTTTATAAAAATGTTATATTGTATATATATAATATGTAAATAAAAAAAATTATAAAAAAACAAATATCCTACTAAGAAAACTATTCAACCCCTTCAAACAAATATTCATGGAAAGTGTTTTTTTTTTTTTTAATAAATTAGACAATAAACAGTTAGACAGAAGATAAACTCCAAACAAAATTTTTGTCGAGATAGCGCCATGTCAGGAATCCGTCTCTTTCACACATGAAACACACGTGAATACCTATCTCTTTCTTTCACTAAACGTAGGAATGACTTAGCCCGAGCATCAATACACTGTGAAACATCTCCTTTCATGTGTACCTAGCACAGCATAGAGTGCCATAGTCTACGAGTGAAATGGCTGTGACAGACGAACAGGACGAAATTACAGAATTCCGCTTTTCCCCTTTTGGCTTTGGAACCATAGTAACCTCATTATTGAGAAATAATTGTTAGCATAAGCAACATTTATATACATAACTATGAAACCAATTGTATTCTTTTTTTTTTCATAAATACAGGGTGTTCACGCAAACGAAGCTAAAGGAGACGGTACTATGCAGGCACTCGCCTCAGCGGCAAAACTTGTGCCTTACGATTCGGCACTTTTTGTCATCACCGATCGAGCGGCAGCGGATCCGCAAAAACTGCCTCTGGCGTTGAAGGCGCTCGTGGAAAAAAGGCTAAAGGTAATCTTGTGTGGAATGCTTGGAGAAGAGAGTTCACAGATTCTTGACTTTGTCCAAATCCAAGCCAATATAAAATTTATTCACGAATATTTAAAGAATTTTATCAAATATATTATTTTTTTTAGTAACTGACAAAAAAAAAACATAGCGCTTTTCCGGTCATTTATAACTCAATACCTGCTAGCCCTAAAATATCAGAATTTTAGCTTCAGAAACCAAGGAGAATAGACTAGACGGTAGAGTATAAACAATGGTATTCTTTTTTCCACATTTTGAGATATAAGGTCAATCATAATGCAATTAAATTTTTTTTTTCACAAAAGAAACGGCATCAGGAAATTGCAACACAGATCTTAAAAAGTTCAGGTGGACTAATAACCAAACCTGCATAAGCGGACCTACGATCGTTAGACTGTCAGCTAACATGCCGTTTTTCAGTTATTATTAACAACTTTTTGTTCTGTATTAATATTGGCTATCGAGTACTACAAATTAGCTACTAATAAAATTACACTGTGTATTAACTGCCGATTTGTTCAACAGGTCTACACTATATGGACGGATCCTTCAATAAATACGCCAGAATCGGACGTAGCTTTGGCCGATTTCAAGAAAATTTCGAGACACACAGAAGGCGACATACTACCTTACTCCTTGCAAGTCAAGGTGAATATTCTATATTTAGTTGAGATTTAAAATTAAAAGCTTGTAGGAGTTCTCATTGTAGCTGGAAAAGGATCAAATTAATAATAATATCACATTCAATCTTCATCAACCTTACCGATGTGAGAACGCGTTATTAAGCTTTGGTGAGGTCGCGTGTCGGGACGAATCTTGTGTCTATCAGACATAAGATTTGGGGACCAAATGCACGGTGGTAATGTCTCCAAAGGATGAGCAAAAATATACAGTATCCTACATTTGAGTGGTAAAAATTTTTTTGCACAAAACGATTTTAAACCATAGTAACATGTAAAAAAATCGCTTTCCAACGCTGTATGTTTGGGTGTCATTATGTAGTGTCAGGACTATAGAGGGAAAAAAATGACTGGAACATCCATCATAGAAGAGGTGCATTTCAGCCGTTCCGTCCGACCACCTAAATATTAGTCCTCTGGTGTATAAGTTGCCAGTTTTTAGGCGAAATAGCTGACGACGACCGTCCTTGAACACCCGCGTAGCCGCCTTCACACCCGCCAATTTGGATTACTTTCGACTAGCAGTGCAATTCAAACTGAAAATGCTAAAGTCGCGGCCGTAAAGGCCGTTCTGTATAATACACCTTTAAGCATTATCCTTTGTTTATTTTTACCTGACTGAGAAGGAAAGGATAATGTTTTTATTCGAATGTATGTATGTATATTTCTTCGGTATACTCTGTAGCCTAAACGACTAGAAATTTTAGCATATTATTAGATGTAACTGACCGGTTGGCCACGTGGTTAGAGACCCTAACTGCGGAGCTAAGGGCCGCGGGTTCGATTCTCGCTCGGAACAAATGTTTGTGTTCATAAACGTGTCTTTTTGTTCCGTGTCTGGACGTAAACGTATCTATATATTATATTTAAAAAAAAAAGAATATTTTAGTATGTATATCAGTTGTCTAGTACCCCATAATACAAGCATAATACTTGCTTACTTTGGGACTAGATGGCGCTGTGTGCGAAGTCCCAAATATTATTATGAACGATATTTATTAGATAGAATAAATCTACATTATAGAACAGTTGACAATTCTATCTCCTCCAGTTCGCGCCAATCCGCGCAAAACAGATTCACTCTCGTTCAATCAATCTTGGGGATGTGACGTCTTGATAGCGTTGTACCGCATCACATCAAAACACCTCTAACCATAGAGTAAATTAATTTGTTAGCAGGGTCTGCTTTTAATAGAGTCATATATGTCACTTCACAGTATCGAAGTGACATTACGCAATTTTGCGGGGTTGAAGACCCGGCGCGCGGGGACTTCGCGCACTGAAACTCGCCATCTTGCACCAGCTAACTAGAGTATGAATGGTCAGACGGTAAACGCAAAAGAGAGCTTCTAGTCAATTCCTACTTTTATGCCTCTAACAGAATGAAAATGAATTTTTCATAAATATCCTTGTGGTTACGTTACAGAATATGAACATAGAGGAACTAGTGTCACAGATGGGCGATTGGGGAATGGACACGGTACAGACAAGGAACGCCAGACTAAACGCTAACATAGACAACGAACAACTGGAGGTAACTACTTGTTTTATGCGTGTACTGGTATGTGATGCGCAGCAAAGCCGGAATCCGATTTTTGTGTTCTGTATAAGAACCATAACGAAATATATTTATTTTACAACTTTATTTACATTCAAGAAAATTATGTAAAATCTATGATGGTACTAATAAGATACAATGACTTCTAATTATTATTATTATTTGACGACCGCTTAGCCTAGTGGGTAGCGGACCTGCCTACGAAGCTGGAGGTCCCGGATTCGAATCCCAGGTCGGGTCAGTATTTATATGATGAATATTTATACTGGTACCGGTTGTTATATGTATGTGGTGTCTTCGCTTGGTACCCAAAACACAAGCTAATGCTTAGTTTGGGGCCTAGACGTTATTGTCATGTATACGTTATTAATTTTCACATTTCTTATACAACTGCTTTAATACAAAATTAAATTACATCACGCACAATACGAACGGCACGATATAACACCATCCATCCATATCCATATCAGCCCATTATGCCCTACTGCAGGGGCTTAGGCCTCTCCTCGGAATGAGGGTGATTGGAGCTTAAAGCACCGCGCTGCTCCAGTGCGGATTGGTGTATTTTAACCGGGACCGACGGCTTAACGTGCCCTCCGAAGCACGGTGTCAGTGATATTGTGTACTTAAGTCAGAAAAATTCATTGGTACACGCCCGGATTCGAACCATGGCCCGATGGGGCCAAATTTGAGACAGGCTCCTTGCGCTCTGGGCTATCACGGCATGACATATAATATTTCATTATTTAGTGTTTATGCGTACCTAACATTTGATTCAATGACATGACTTTGCGATATCGTATGGGACTGAAAATCAAAAATCAAAATCAATAAGTTTTTATTCAATATAAGATGTTTACACACACTTATTGAACGTCAAAATGAATTGGCGATTAGGTACCGGTTCCAAAACTAGGAGAAGAACCGGCAAGAAACTCCTCCCTGTTTATTTTACAACTATATGTCTATGTTATGATGCTATGCTGGCGTCACCTCTTTGCGATTCACACCTATGATACAAAATTTAAGAACAACTTCGACGACATCAGCCCTGGTTCCGTCTTAGAAAAAAATAAAATAAAACGAGAAGTGTATCACCCCTCATCCCACCGGAGGTGTTGGTTAAACCTAGCAAGTTCTGGCGACATGCCAGCTAAAAAGTGTAACTCTAGGGTTGGTTAACTCGCATAAACAACGCTAGGATTGGTTGAGCTACTGACATGCAAATCATTTGGGCCTCGTCGATGGGGCCCGACGCTGAACATATGTTTTCACACCTGAAGCGGAATAGACTAGAGCTGCGAACACTCTAGAAGTATGAATTCTTTTTATAGCACACACTCTTTGGCTATGGAAAATAATACACTCTTAGTACAAGTATCCTGGTCTAGGATTAATAACAAAATATATGTTTTAAATTATTTTTTTCAGACTCTACTCGTTCGAAGAGGGGGTGGCGATACTTCTTCTCTCGGTATACCAGTCGAGGCTGGTGTTAAAGCTTTGAGGATACTCATAGAGGGAGCCGTGGATCACGCTGTATTGTATCCCCCTAATGATGGTAATTATTACAAAATCAAGATCAAATAGTCTAAGAGATGACTGTCGAAAATATTTAAGTGTTTTATATGTTCTGAATTCTAAAATATTATTAAGGCGGTACTGTGCAGCAAATAATCAAAACCGTAGATCATATATTTTTGAAACTGGCTTCCACTAAGAAAAAGACTAAGGTATTTTTTTACATTTTGAATACATTGTTATAAACTGAATTCAACTACAGAAGCAATTTAACTGAAAGTATGCCTAAATTGTATGTATAGGATAGTAATTCTTATCGGTGGGTAAAATTTTTGCCTATGTTCATACCTTTCGGGGTAAGAAGTGGCAACCCTGGGGAAAACCACACTGCTCTAGGCGCCAAAATCCGAAAGCCAATTGCAAGTTAAAAATTTATACTTACATTATTGTTACTTTTGGCAACCCTTTATTTGCAAAAAGGGTAAATTTTATTTAAATTAACTCATTTAGATTGCGATATTACATTAGTTTATAATATATTATTGAGACCAGCGGGCGTACTATGACTCCTTAACGCGGTGCCAAAGTAGCGCCGAATACGCTCCGTTTCAAAAATCGGTACTCTGGCTGACAGCTCCAGCGATCGTCAAACGGAAATGAAAAGGTTTCGCCGCGACGTTGCGTTGGATCTCGTGACGCATTTCGCGCGAAGCGTTTTGTATGGGGATCGATAAATTCGTACTCTGACCAATTTAGCAAGATCGTCCAACTGTCAAAGTTGACGCTTCTAGCGATCGTGAAATGGATCTCAAAAAGTAAGTATTTTCATTGCCTAGGTTCATCGACGGTGATTTAATAACAATACCAGTTTAATTATATTTAATGATTTATTGGATATCGCCGTGATGTTCGTTAACAAAGGCAATGGGGTTTACGTTATTTAGATAAAATTAAAATATAAAAATTAAAATAAAAAGTATATGTAATGTAATAATAGGTATCAACACAGAAACACCTCAATCTATAAAAAAATATTTCTAATTGAAAATTAAAGTTTCCATTTTTATGCTTAGAAAACGGTACTGAATTTTAGGTCAATAACATAATTAAAAATCTGTTTATCTTACTTACATGATTTAATACCAACTGATAAAATTACATATTTAACTTACGAAAAGAAAATGTAAGTTTAGTATAGGTTATAGGTAGGTATTTATTTACTTTTATTCTAAAATCACTGCAGGACTTTTTATTTCATTTTATTTGTTAGTTTTCACAATAAATATATTACCTATTTCGTTTTTAATATCATAAAGGAATCATAAGGAAGAATGTAATGAATATCTAGTTGCTACCCCGAAGCAGCGATATTCATATAACATACCTCAGCATCGCGCCCCGCAACTGACTTACGACCGACACGTTTTTTCATAGAAGAGA
This sequence comes from Luffia ferchaultella, assembly GCA_949709985.1. Classification (NCBI taxonomy): domain Eukaryota; kingdom Metazoa; phylum Arthropoda; class Insecta; order Lepidoptera; family Psychidae; genus Luffia; species Luffia ferchaultella. Next base: position 8,398,658 of record OX453268.1, read on the forward strand.
TAAGACGTAGCATCGGCGCTCAGAACAATAACGACGCTCTACGAAGTATTATTACATGCATAGTACTCTGTGGGTTTTCGAGACTAACCAATCACTATGAATGCTATGAATCTTCAACGAATACAATCCATTTCATTTAGACGAAAAAAGACCTTATGTCTTTAGTGTAAGGTATCAATTCCTGTGCAGGCGGTCGAAAAGGTTTTCAAACGGCAGTTGTTTGGAAAAGTTTTCAAATGGCGATGCTAAAAGACATCCATAGTACCGATTTGAGGCACAGCGACTTCCGCGCCATTTCCGAACCATCGCCTTTCCATAGCCAAACGATTCTCGCCGTGTATTTAGTAGAGTAGACCCGCAGATCGATTTTCGAATTTTAAATGCTAATTAATATTAACTAATAAATTTCTAAAATTTGTATTTTGTATTCCGTACTCAAAGGAACCCTATTATGAAGCCTCTGCTGTCCGTCCTTTCGTCCGTTTTTCTGCCACAGGGCTGTATCGTCTGAACCATAATAAATAGACACTTGATCACAGAACGTGTATTATAGCCGCTATAACAAAAATGTGGCCCATACAAGAAACAGGTTTTTTTTGACGTTGTTGGTGATTGGTGGTAGTAAGATCATTGCTAACACTTCAAAATGTCATGAAGTGGTACTACTGTGGTCGCTATAACAAAAAAAACCTAATAAAAACAAAATAAAGTTAAAATTTAAAGGGGATTCCTGTACAAGACAAGTGTTTTTTTTTTAATATATATATTGTACGGTAAAACCTTTCCGGTTTTTTACGTTCGTTAATACTCACGTTTTCTATTTATGTTTTTACAAAAATCGTTAATTTTGTTACAACAAGATCCCACTTGACATTCAAGATCTACCCTATAACAAGTTTAAAACTACAATAAAACGAAAGCTTTATGCAAAAGTTCATTGTAAAATATCGGACTACTTAGAACAATATAAAATATAAAAATAATATTAATCTTTAAGGACTCATTGTCAATAATTTTTTTAAAATAATTTTGTTAAAAAGAGCGTCTTTCAGTTTCTTTCTTTCTGCGAGGAACGGGCACTTCTGAATGAGCCTTTGTGGTGATATTACTCCATAAAGTAATAAATTCACTCCAGTGACGTACCTATTGCGACAGTGTCGTGATAGCCCAGAGCGCAACGAACCTGTCTCAAATTTATAAGGCCCCATAGGGCCTTGGTTCGAATCCGGGCGTGTACCAATGAGTTTTTCTGACTTAAGTACACAATATCACTGACACCGTGCTTCGGAGGGCACGTTAAGCAGTCGGTCCCGGACGCTGTCAATAGATGGCGGTCGTTACAGTTCCCAACCCGCAGTGGAGCAGCGTGGTGGACTTAAGCTCCAAGCCCCCCTCCTCACCCTGGGGGAGGCCTAAGCCTCTGCTGTGGGGTAAAAATGGGCTGATGATGATGATTATGATGACGTACCTATTTCAAGGTTATGTTACATAACTACGAAATAAAGATATTATTGATTTATTGTTAAAATACTTTATTTTTCAGCACCCTTAATAGATCTATACAACAAGACTTCTATATCCGAATTCTCACCACTGTCGAACATCATCACTCCGAACCCGCGTGACGTGGTACTGGTTTTCCCTGGCGCGAAATTCGATGATGAATTGTGAGTAAATATCATTATTATTGTTATCATTAATGACTGACCGGTTGGCCGAGTGATTAGAGACCCTAACTGCGGAGCCGAGGATGGCGGGTTCGATTCCCGCTCGACACAAATATTTGTGTGCATGAACATGTGTATTTGTTCCGTGTCTGGGTATAAAACTGCCGACAGAAGTGAAAACTTAGAACTTTTAGTATTAAAATTTGAATTTTCATAATTTTATTAAAATTATCAACATCAATCTGGTTTTCACATCTATTGACACTCCAAGCAATGACGCAGCCGCCAGCGACACGAAACTGAGTAACGCTCTGGCCTTACTCCCCACACTCAGCAGTTAGTAGTGGGGATATAGGAAACAACCGGCTTCTCGTGTGAAAGCCGATTGTTCCTTATATCTCTTCCACTTATATTATTTAGCGTGACACATTTTCATGTCGTTTTAGGCTCACCCCGTGCCATAAGAAGTTTCAATTCAAAAAGAATATTTAAGTATGTATATTAATTGTCTAGTATCCCACAATACAAGCACAATATTTGCTTACTTTGGGACTAGATGGCGCTGGGTGGAATGTCTCAGATATTATTATTATTATATTATTGAAAAATATTTGTAAAATAGTTGTGCAACAAGAGAGCAAAGTTCGTTTTGCGAGTGCTGAGTCAGAATCCCGGGCGTAATGCGGGATTCAAAATCACGAGAAACCAAATACTTTGCTCTCGTAGGATATATAACTTTTCGCTAGCGATAAAATACAAGATATAAGAAAAAAATTTATAACTAAATTGAACAAAACATTTTCAATACACTTGTTATTAATACGGTCTTTATGACATCGAAACTTGAATCGTAATGTTGTATTTTACAGTGCTAAGCCTTTTTACTTTACACCAATCACAAACGAGCATTCTGTTTGTAACGCATGCGTAAACCGCGAAAAACAGTTCCGTTCCCGCCATTATTACACTTGAAGTATCTACCTAATTTTAATCGCAAATGTATTGAAAAACGTCGTATGATGCTCGTACTCAGTAAGCTGACATTTTTATAACGTATACATATGGGTGTTCGGTCGAACGTAGTTTACGTTATCGAGCATGTAGAGCTTAGCAAACAGAACAAAATTTTTCAATTGAGCAGATAGCGCAAACTAACAGTTACCGAGAAAAACATGTTTAAAGTTACATTTATTTAGCACTTATCTATTTTTTTTAAAAGCTTTTTGTGCAGTTTGGTAAGTTTTACATGATCTATAAGTTTGGACTACGTTCTTCCGAACACCCGAATATAATTGTAAAAGCCTGTCCTCATCGACTGTGCAATTTCAAAAATTACAAATACCTACTTAAATAATAAGAAAAAAAGATAAAGTTTACTAAAGGAAATTCTAAATGTTTGACATTTTCGATATCAAATTTAACAATATTAAATTAAAGCACTCAGTGTTTTTATATTTTATTTTTTACTAGCTTGTCCGTCCTACCGGTCGGCCCTACGCGTCCTATAGCCCGAGAGCCGACTGCAGGCACTTGGCATTTGAGTGTGCGCTGCGACACGTGCGACTACAGGTTGACCATGAGGGCGCGTGCGTTGATCGGAGTAGAAGCTACCGTACTACCCGAAAATGGAGGTAAAGGTGAGTCATTTGATTACAAATATCAGTCCTGTAGCCCGAGAGCCGCCTGCAGGCACTCAACATTTGAGGCGGGCGTGGATGGGAGTGAAAGAATCGTGAAAAATAAAGGAGTTGTAGGTTTAAAGAAAATTCGAAGTTTTGTAGTTAAATGCATAAAATTTAGCATTTGGGCTTTTGGGTGCTTCGGGTCAAAAACTTGGAACTGAAATTTTTGAAAATGTAACCCTTAAAGGGATGAAATAGGTGATGAAAATTTGTAAGGGAATTTCGTTATGTTTTAGTTTAAAATCGTGAATATAGGCATTTTGCCTCCTGGCTGCAAATTAAAAACAGACATGGTTCAGGATTTATGGAAATTACATTAAATTGTTCAATTTTTTTTATTTTTTTAATTTAAAAAAAAATAATATTACAGAAAGACTTATAATTATTACAAGTTACAGTATTTTGAAAAGAGGAGAGATTCTGAAGAAAAGAAGAAGAATTTTTATTGGACATTAAAAAAGACATGTTTTATTGTTTTCGTTTTAGATCAACCCTAAAGATGGTAGGCTTTTGATACAAAAATGAGGGTTCGGCTCGTGTCTATATCCTCGCTGTATTTCTGTCTCAATATTTATAAAAAAATATATGTAATAGGAGAAATATTGTTTTTTTTTATATCTTTAATTGCTTCAGAATAAATTCCTGAAAAACATGATTTCCGTCGGTTTTTTTGTTTATGAAAATAGTGAGCCGTGAATTCGATATTAATGCGAATTCAAAAAAAAAATAACAAAACGTACCGCCCTAGGGACATATTTTCTTAATGACCCTGCAAATTTTGGTTCCAATTCATACACATTTCAGGGGTGGAAACAGTCACGGCCCGCAAGCTGTTTCGATGGGTATTTTATAGGTATTTTTGGGAATTTGACTCTTGTCATTTCTATTACTCAGGAATAGGTCGGGGAAGAGGGATTGAAACGTAGACAGCGATGCCGATTCGAAGCCGCGGAGAGAAAGATATCCCCTTAATAAAAGCTAATGCACATGTGCAATCAAAGCGAGCGAAGTCGCGGGCGGGCGCTAGTAAAAGTGTACAATCAAAAAACAGTCAAACATTTACTAGAACGTCCTATTTATTTAATATCGGTATAAAAACGCGGATGTCGGTTGAAAAATCACAAAAAAATCTAACATCTAAAAACCTGTCAAAATATTAGAATAATAAAAATAGATATAACGCGACACAAAAAAAAATGCACTGGCAAAAAAGGTTCTACAAAAACTACTGGGGTATCATAATGTAAAGAGAGGTAAAGTTTATTAACTAATAGATATGAACTGTTCGGGCACGACAGTGCTATAATTACACTAACGATTTTTGTATAATACCATACCATACCATACCATACCATCAGCTCATTAATGCCCCACTGCAAGAGCTTAGGCCTCCCCTCGGAATGAGGTGGCTTGAAGCGTAATCTACCACGCCGCTCCAGTGCGGATTGGTGGATTTTAACGACTGCTATCTTGGTCACAACCGAAACCGACGACGGCTTAACGTGCTCTCCGAGGCATAGAATCAGTGATAGTTATGTACATAAGTTAGAAAAAACTCGTCGGTACATGCCCTGGGATTCGAACCACGGCCTTCTAAATGAGAACGGGCCCGCTACTACACGGCTATCACGACATGCATTTGTATAATGCATGCCGTATTTTCATGTGGAATTATGTCGATACAGATGCTAAAGTATCGGCTGACAAATATTTGAAAAAAATAGTTTAAAATTAAATAATAATCGATACGATTTTCATTCAAAATAACAGCTATTTAATGATTGTCTCTGTACGGTGGGTGGGCGCCGAAGCGGCGGCGATTAGCACAGTAATCTAGGTCGAATGAAGTCAACGATCGCATTGACCCACTTTATAGTCCAGCGTCCGCCCGTCTTACACAGAATATTGACCGTAAATAATCGTCATATCGAAGAAAAATTGTGTCGATTTTTAAATAATGTTTTATTTTAATATAATTTGCATACTTTTTAGTACCGAAAAATACTAGATATAAATTAACATCTTATCAGTGAAAAGGAATCGAAGACGTTTTGGTTTCATTTCTGTTATCTTTACATTACTACAAACAATTTTTTAATATAAATTTGTGGTCCGAAAGGTTTTCCTTATTATTTTATAAGATAGTCACGTTTCTTTGATTGTAAAAAAATCGGATAGTCCACAATTTTCTTTAATAACACCACCACGTTTTAAGAACATTCTGGTAGACCATGCGGTAAATTATTTCTACCCGTGGTTCACCCAGTTGTACTCCCAGATAGACAACGAGCATTGAACGGATTCAAATCACTGTTTTTATCGTTTTCAGTTGTTACTTTTACAATAAAAATTTAAAAAAAACTAAAACCCGACTACGGAGAAAGAGAACTGAAAACAACTGAATACCATGCATGAAACGAGATACTCCCGTCTGCAATCAAAGCCTGAGATTCGGCTGTACTAGGGGTACAGCCGTAGCCGCATACCCTATATTTAATTTTAAAAAAATTACCTCGCAAATGTCACGCCGAAAGCTCCGGTCCGGCCGTCTCGCGATACAGCGTACATCATGAAGCACATATAAGCACAATATAGTTGAAACGTTGTAACCTATACTAACTTGTTCCTATTTCAAGGACTATGCGCCTAGATGCTAGAGCAGAGGTATCTATACAGAAAACTTGTAATTTTTAAAGGACAAAATAGAAACACGCTTTTCATTACTTGTACCACTTAACATAAAAAAGGTGACATAATTTATAAGACATAAAAGTGCATCCTATTTCTTAAGTTCAATACGGCAGGCGGCCTAACCTATCGTGCCAGGGTGAACCAGGCGGCGTCAACTGGCACAGTAATCTAGTTCAACGCGGTCGTCCACCTCGTCCGCATAATAATACAATAGCCGCTGAGATCAGCGCTGCACGATTCAATAAATACAAAGTAAACCCTACATTAACTTCCTTAGTTGATCTAACGAACAATGCTATAACGAAAAAGTAAAACAAATATACTTCTTATTTTAACCACTGTCGGCGAAAAAAAAAATTAACTTTATTTTTTTTATATTTTATTTTATATTTTATTTATATTATATTATATATTATATTTATATTTTATTTTATTATTTATCTAACAAAAACACGCACAATAACAAAAACGTCCGCAAATCGTATTAATCGTTTGTGTACTAATCAATGAAAACATATTTTGATTGCGCGTTAGATAAAGTATGAATTACACTACGCATTATCTAGTTATGTATGATTGATTCACTATACTTTAGACTTTGAAGTATGATCGCAAGTAGCAAATCCAAAATGTTTATGTTATGCCGTTTAATGCGTAGATGATTTAGGGTTGTCAAACTTGTGTTAATTTTACATTGTTAATTTCTAAGGTTTTTTGTGAAGCTCTTAAAAACCCATGAACGGTTCTCTAACTTCGTTTATATCGCTGTCCAACACTTCAAAGCAAAATAAATCCGCTGATATCGACATCTACTCCAAAAAATCTGCAAGGCACTTTGACAATCGCACTTCGTTTATTTCTCTCTAAAACTAGACCTTCACTTCGTTGTCAGCACTCACTTTGAAGCTTTCCATTATCAAACGTTCAGGGTTTTAGAAAACTCCCACAAAATAGTTCGTCGCTTGTTTTTGGAACGAAACCAGTGATAGGGAAATATCGATGAGCGACGTCGCGGATGTGAACGTAACGACATTCTAAAATCACTGGTTACGTTTTTGTCGTACGCACTAACGCATGTGGACTACTAGGCATTAAAAATGTCATCCAAGTACCTTTTATTAAATGTCGTCGTCAAAATACATAAAAATGTCACCTAACTGTTCAGTTATAATTCAAACAGAGAGGAGACTGTTTGTATATGGTTAGTATGGCATAGCGAGAGTATATGGTCTGTTGAGTCACACACACAAGTATGTAAAAGTTGGCCTGTCATTTTTGTTAACATTGTATTTCGAGGGTCCAGACATTATAATAATCAAAGCCAAGTACATCCGATTTACTTTGACAATATTTCACTGCGTGCCCCTACATAAGCCAAGCTCATATGTATCTTTCTCCTCCCCGTCCATTCCCTCGCCTCTAGGGCTCATTCCCTAACACATTTTCTAGTTTTGTAGGTATGATTGTAGTGTACACGGGATACTATAACATCTGATCTATAAGCACCGTAAACAAGGAAATCGTGACGTCATTATAACGATCGGGTTATCGAACGACCTAGACATCGAATGATAAGAGATGCGTCAGAGTTACTGCAATCCTTCACACGTGATTTATATAGATAATAAAAATAATATTATTAAGCAGATAAGGATGTCCTCTTTCCCTCCCTCCCTTTCTCTCTCTCTCTTCAATCCCTCTTTCAATTGATATCCATAGTGTTGTAATAACGAAAAAAAATAAAAAATATCACTCATTTTTGAATCACAGACCTCATATTGAAATATGATGATGACACCCTGTCACTTCGACAATCAAGACGAATTTAACGACACCTCATATGTTACAATCCCTCAAGCAGTTTATGCTACACTGCATGCCAAAAAAATATCTAGGATACATACATTCATATATTCATACATACATAAAGTATATCCCTTATTTCAACCCACAGCCTTTGAGACGCCGCCAAAGCACTCAGACAAAAATCCACAAAGAAAGCCGCTGCACGTGCCGAGAAACCGACTGGTTGCACGTGCGGCGTACAGTTTCAGCGAAAATGTATCAGTTTATTTTGACGCTTCACGGAATAATTAAATGACAAAATAGAACGTTTTATTATGAACACAGGTGGTCATCGAAGGATACGTCGAGTAATGAAAAATGTTTGTCATAAGTTTTTGTTTCATGTGATAAGTTATAGTTTCCTCTAAATAAATTTATTTCAAATTGTTTATTTCGTTCCTCTTTTGCCTTTCGATGTACTGACGTCTAATATAACGGATAGATAGACCTCGGTACACCAAAAGGCAAAGCAGGAACGAAATGGACAAATTAAAATATATTTATTTAGAGGAAACAAAAACTTATCACATTCGCTGCACACGAAACAAAAACTTATGACATTCTTCATCACTCGACGTATCCTTTGAATTATCACCTGTGTTCATAATAAAACGTTCTATTTTGTGATTTAGTTTCTCTGAGAAGCATCGATATAAACTGATAAATCTTCGCTTAAACTGTACGCTGCACGTGCAAGCCGTCGGTTTCTTTTGTTACGGCCGGCACGTGTGACGGTTTTCTTCGTGATTTTTTTGTCTGAGTGCTTTGGCGGCGTCTCAAAGGATGTGGGTAAAAATAATGGATATACTTTACATACTCTCGAAAAACATTATCCTCCGCAATAGGGTAATAAATAAAGTTTTGAATTACCAAAGGATTTAGTTAAGGAACTGAAAAATCATAATTATATTTTTGTTTCAAGAATTCACTAACGATCTCGTTTCAAATAGAAATATAATCTTCCACAGAGATGCTGCGCCTCAAAATAATCGGACCCGTGGGCACAATCAGAGAGACAACCATCGTCGACGAATACGGCACAGAATTGGCGAAACTACCATTCAAGTGAGTTACACGATGCGTTATAGGCGCAAACGTTGATCGATTTCATCGATCGATAGAGAAATTAGATCAACCGACGTCAAATGACAAGTCTCACCTTACTTATATGTATATCATACATATACAAGGTGAAATTTTGACAACCATTCATATTTTAATGTAATGAATGATCTTTGGTAAAAAACCGATAACTGTATTGTTCCCTTTTAGTATCGTTCAATAGAAAAATATTGAGATATGACTACACAAACCTTTCCCGAAAAAACCAATAACTTAGTCTCCATTCACGGCCGCCGCACGCTCCCCTCCGTCTCGGTCTCAAGGTATCGGGCGCGTCGTCACAAAGAAGGCATCCAAACGTTATAAAATAACACTGTAGATAAAATAATTTATTACGAAAATGTTAACTATATTTTTTCTTTACGTAATGAAGTCTATTGGTGATATCTAACATCTAGAAATTTTTTGGATGGTTATTAAAAATTTTTCATTTTTATCATAGGCGATTCATCTATATGCCAATTCACATTTTGTCAATTTCAATTCTAACCCATTCTTATTTCAACATTTAAAATCACGAACGGTTTCCATATTGTAAGCTATCAATCGTTATACAACCGAAAAATGCCAATAGTTGTCGTGGAAAACGGAACGTTTTTTGTGCTGTCGGTCGTCTAGTCGAGATCTTTCGAATTAACATTGTCAAATATGTCATAACATAAGCGTGTTAATTTAGGAAGAAATCAGAGTACTAGGCGCCCACACAATTTGGTTGTTTATATTTTCATTCGCCTAGCGTAAGCTCCGAGTAGATTATGTGGGCGCCTAGTACTGTGTAGCAAGCCATTTGACAGTGTTTCAATTCGAACGATTGCCTTTTAATCAGGCGACGACAATGCGTAAACCCAGGCGGCTCCCTGGTCGATTCGATGTGGCGTGTACCATGTGACACCCTTAAACTAACACTGCAAATCCACATGCGGCTACTCGTGCCTTCGCCCACATACCCGTCCATATCTGAACACACACACATCTGCCAACACAAACACTTGTTTTTGGTTTTAATGTAAAATTGTTGCTGAATATTCTACTGGGTTTGCATTGGTTATCATGTTATCATATATTAAAAAAAAAATACATGTTGAAACTGCTACGCCCTTGCAGGGCGTCACTTAATGTGTACCTACAGAATTGTTCAAACTGTTACAATCTTTGTACCATACATTGTGATGTGACATGCAATAAAGATAATGATTTTGATGTGACCATATCGTCGATCTGAGTCATGTATTTGAGGAGGAACTGCTTCCTGTAGCACAGGTTCCTACCTAGTTTAGGAGCCAGAGATTCTAAATCAATATGGTATTTTAAAGGATTATATAACCATTAATTACTATGTGCTGATATTTGTATAAACTTATAGTTTGTACACATTTTTGTTACATTCTTCCTAGCTAATAATAATTATTAATATTTTCCTTTTTTCTAAATAAAGCAGACATGCCCATGCGGTTAAAAATACCGAAAACTACCTTTTACTTCGATCCTTTCGTTTTTTTTTTCATTTCATTCCATCAGCTTTTTTTATAACCAGGGGCTTAGGCTTCCTCTCAAGATGAGAGGGCTTAACTACTTATTCATCTTCTTCATCAGCCCATTTTTACTCCACTGAAGGGGCTTAGGCCTCCCCCAGGGTGAGGGGGGCTTGGAGCTTAAATCCACCACGCTGCTATAATGCGGGTTGGCGGACTGTAACGGCCGCTTTCTATTGACAACAACCAGGACCGACTGCTTAACGTGCTCTCCGAGGCACGGAGTCAGTGACAGTTAATGTACTTAAGTCAGAAAGAACTCATTGGTAAACGCCCGGATTCGAACCACGGCCACATGGCCTTATAGATTTGAAACAGGTTCGCTGCGTTCGGGCTATTACGACTCACGACCCTTTCGGTTATTTTTGTGTAAAACAGGAAACCTGTTTCTTCTTTATATTATGGTATAATGATAGTGAGGAGAAAACAGCGGCGGCCTTATTTCATTTTCTAATGAAATGAGACGTTTTCCCGTAAGAAAATGTTTGCGGATGGTCATTAACATAGAATAATATCCTATATAATATAGAGTTTGTGACGTTCTCCCCTAAAAATGCGGGGCACGGGTGAATCAGTTCTCTTTGTATGCCTTTAAAATTCTTATGAGAATGTGCACCATATACCCATGGTCATCGTGCTTAAAGTAATTAAACTTAATATTCAGTTATCCTATGTAAAATATTGATTCTCTTGCTTGCGTCTTCAACCGTTTCATAAAAATTGATATAATGATATTACCATGGGTACTCGATATTTTACCGCAATAAAAAGAAGCCTACTTTACTCTCATCATCATCATCAACCCATGTCTCTCCACTGCAGGATATAGACCTCTCCCAAGGCTCGCCACCACACACGGTCCTCCGCCTTCCGCATCCAATTACCCCCGGTATGATGCTTCAGGTCATCAGTCCACCTGGCTGGGGGGCGTCCAACGCTTCGCTTCCCAATACGTGGCCTCCACACGAGAACCCGTCTACCCCATAGGTTGTCGGTTCTACGGCAAATGTGGCCGGCCCATTGCCAAGTCAGCTTGCTAATCACTTCGGCTATGTCGACAACTTTAGTTCTTCGACGGATTTCAGTATTCCTGATTTTGTCCATCAAGGAAATGCCGAGCATAGCCCGCTCCATAGCGCGCTGAGCGACTTTAAATTTGTGGATCAGTCCTGCCGTGAGAGTCCACGTTTCGGCACCGTGTGTCAATGTAGGCAGGACGCATTGGTTGAAGACCTTGGTCTTCAGACATTGTGGTAGTGGTACTTTACTCTTCGTGACTTCAATTGTATGTGTGCAAAAAATTAAGACGTTTTGTAGTTCCGTTATGAATGAAGAAAGGACAAGCAAACAGACACACTTCTACTTATATATACTCAGGAATCTGTCAACCTAAAATTGTTAACAACTTGGCTTTTCCAGTTATGAGCCGGCAGCAGGGCACCAGAGAACTTTTGAAGCTGAAGTAGACCAAGCAGCTCTCATGGTCGATTTGGTTCTACCACCGGTCATGGGCAACAGGGTGTACGTTAAACTCACCGGGAGAGATCTGTATGGTGAGATAGTTTTATTAATAAAGACCACACTCAGCAACCCCGGACGAACTTCTCTGTTATCCGCGGCAGCCGACGGTATGAAGATCGTCACTGTACAAGCCTAGACGATAACATTGGTCGCACTGTATTTGTTTGTAATCGTTGTTTAAATTACGTAATTCTTGGTGACGTAATGAGTCTGTAAGCGAATATTAGTTTTGATTAAACTACTAAGCTTCGTTTAAAGTACTCATCCGGAAACAACGATTAATCGTAGTTTCCGGATTCGGAAATCGAGATTAGCGCCGAATCAAACTAGATGAACAGATCCGGTTCCGCATTGATGAGTGGTCAAGTCTACCAAGATAAATAATATAGAGTCTGTACGTCTGTAGGTACCTATATTCTGTGTAAATATATGTAAAGAATTGATGCGAGAGGGATCGAAGTGTAGCACTGAAAAGGAAAACAAGTAGTGAAACGAATGTTCAAATCTGACTGACATTTCGTTTGTCAAATTCACCGCTTTACATATTTAAAGGTTCATACGTTCTATCTCTTTTAAAAAAAACTCAATTTAAATTGGTTGTCGCTTATTTTTCACCGTAGTTTCTAGAACAATAGTAATAGTTCAAAATTTCGCTTCCAGGCGAATCGTTCGTCCGCCTAGCCGGCCCGTTGTACCAGCAGAGGAACGAGAGGTCCGGAAGATCAGCGATAGCGTTCCCTCAGCAATACAACGAATTCGACCCTGAAAGGAATCGGAGGGCTTTCAACAATCTATACAACAATAGCGACGTTTTGCCCAACAATAGGGCTACATCTCAGGTATATATTGACATTAGAGTTGCAAAAATTTGCTACATTTAAAGTTCGGCGGTTAAGGGGATAGTCTTTCTCTTTGCGGCTTCGAATTAACATCGCTATCTCCGTTTCAATCCCTCTTATCCGACCTGTTCCTGACTCACAGAGATGACAAGAGCAATTTCCCAAAAACACCTAAAAAACCCATCGCAACAGCTTGCGGGCGAGACCGTTTCTACCCCCAAAATGTGTATGAATTAAAACCAAAATATGTGGGGTCAATAAGAAAGGATGTCCCTAGAGAGGTACGTTTTTTTTTTTAATTCGCATTAATATCAAAACGGCTCATTATTTTCAAAAACGAAAAACCGACGGAAATCATGTTTTTCAGGAATTTATTCCAAAACAACTAAACAAGATATAAAAAAAAAAACATACTGCCCTGTGACATTATTTCTCTAATCACTTGCATTTTTTCTGTAAATATTGATAATGAAATACAAAGAGGATTAGATACGGGCCGAACCCTCTTTTTTGTATGAAAAGCCTTCCTCCTTAACAAGTAGTCTCACAGTACAGTATACCCTCATGCTTCGTGATTGCGTAGTCCAAAAGTGCAAGTCTTAAACAAAATTAAATCGTGCATATATCTACTTGGTTTTTCTCGAGATCTAAAAACTTTTTACGACGAAACTGTTGCGATATTTGGCTAATTTTTTACAGGAATATTATCGATCGGGATCTCTTATTTTTTGTGAGCAATTCTTTTCTTGTTTTGTGACTACTCGTTTTCCGCGGTAAAAAGTAGCCTAATATACTTCCTCAAGGTTCAAACAATCAATCAAATATCGGTTCTCTTGTTTAGCTGTGAAAAAGTAAAAACGTACATTTCCGCGGTAAAATGTAATGCTATTGTCCTTTTTTAAGCTTTAAGCTATTTCTATAGTTTTCTGCTGCTGTCAATAGATGGCGGTCGTTACAATCCACCAACCCGCACCGGAACAGCGTGGTGGGTTTAAGCTCCAAGCCCCCTCACCCTGGGGGGAGGCCTAAGCCCCTGCAGTGGGGTATATAGGCTGATGAAATGGAAAAGAAAAATATTAATTGATTAGTAATCCATTTGCTGTTCGTTTCACTTGGCATCTGCAAAATACCAGTGGTCGGGCCGTACTCTCTGCCGTCACGACCATAGCCTGAATGGATAGCATTTTGGTACCAATATAGGTTGTTTAGTTTTAAGTTTTACTGTAAATTTGTTAATTTAAGTCTGTTGTCGTTTTTCTCGCTTTCCTCGCCTTTTTATTTTCATTTTGTGGTGACAAATAAACAATTTTTATTTTATTTTTTATTATTACTATAAACTTCACTTTGTATCTGCCTTACAGATACCCGTTATTGTTACTACATAGATAAATTATAAATTTTTAAGTAAGGCTCTATTTTTCTCTTTAGGAGAAGATATGACTAGTATACCACACTATCAGCCCATTAATTTCCCACCTTAGGGGCTTAGACCTCCCCTCGGGATGAGGAGGCGTGGAGCTTAATCCACCACGCCGTTCCAAGATATCTAAGTTATGACTTTACAAACATATTTTTTTAGGTACTCAACCAAGGAGGTTCCCTACTAACTACTGTACAAATTGGTCTCAGCACACGGCTATACGGCGCACCGGGCGAGAACCTACAGGTACGTATATAATTTTAATTTCACATTGGAAATGTTAAATACTGTGATCTGTATTTAAGCAAAATGCAATCCCAAAGCCAATCCCAAAATGCAATCCCAATGCCAATCCCAAAATGCAATAACAATGCGATCCCAAGCAAAATGACAGAAACAAAATTGACGTCTCACAATAACGAAAAGCTTAGGAATTTAAAATAAAGAAATTACATTCACGAAATAGAGGTTGCATAATAATAATAATAATAATAATAATAATAATAATAATAATAATAATACATGGGACTTCCCACACAGCGTCATCTAGTCCCAAAGTAAGCAAGTATTATGCTTGTGTTGTGGGTTACTAGACAACTGATATATACATACATACATACATAAATATTCTTTATAATATATACATATATAAACATTTTTTTTTTATATTATATAACAACCAAGACCCGGTACCAGTATCAATATTCATCATATAAATACTGACCCGACCTGGGATTCGAACCCGGGACCTCCAGCTTCGTAGGCAGGGTCACTACCCACTAGGCTAAGCGGTCGTCAAATAATGTCAATAATAATAATAATGTCATTGAAAATAAAGTGTAGTGTTTAAAATTTATCTAGTTCGGTGGTTTTATTGACGTCGGCAAGAGGACAAGTACGTGAAAAATTTATGGGCTGGCCCTATGTTGGTTAGGTAAAAAAAAATTTTTTTTTTGTTTGAAATTGCGTTTTTCAAGAAATACAACTATATAAGCAGGCTTAAAAAGCAAAGCCTTATTAACCTAAAAACTACACATTAACCCAATTGGGTCCGATTGATGGTCAAGAGCCATCTAATTGACAGAGACAATTGATTGATAATGATTGATAACACGTTAAAAAACAAAATTTCATCCAAATGTTAGAGCCGATTCCGATATAGGCAAGAGAAATAAAATATAAATATTTTTTGAGGACATCCAACACAGTGCCATCTATTCCAAAAGTAAACAAGTATTATGCTTGTATTATGGGGTACTAGACAACTGATATACGTACTTAAATATTCTTTATAATATATACGTCTGTAGAGTTTCACAACCAGGTACGGACCAAAATTAAATAGACATATTCATGCACACAAATATTTGTCCCGGGCGGGAATCGAACCCGCGACTCTTGGCTCCGCATTTAGTCTTTCATCACTCGGCCACTCAGTCAGTATAAATATATACACGCTCTGTTACCCAAACGGCTTGATGGATTTCAAAATAAGGTGTTAATTGTCTTAATTGTAAGAGTGCCACAGGGTATAATATTTCAATATTGCATCTGCGGATCAAAACGAGATGAGGGATAAAACAGCACTTTTAAACTACATTTTTTTTAAATCTATCAATTGCTGTATCAACTGTATTAGGATCGACGACCGCGTGGCCTAGTGGGTAGCGACCCTGCCTACGAAGCTGGGGGTCCCGGGTTCGAATCCCAGGTCGGGTCAGTATTTATATGATGGTACTGGCACTGCACTGGTCTTGGTTGTTATGTGTATGTGTTGTATTCAATTGGTACCCAAAACACAAGCTAATGCTTAGTTTGGGGCCTAGACGTTGTTGTGATGTATACGTTATTATATTATTATTATTTTATTCAAAAATTTAAATGCAGTGTTTATTTTATTAATATACAAATTTCGTTTCTAGCTACATTTCGAAGTGACAAACTACAGAGACAGATCGGTCAGTTTTCGCTTCGAAGCGGTTGGAGAACTGAGGTTCTTGAGAGGGATCAGCCCGGCAACGTGAGTATTCTAATCCTGTATTACACATGTTGGAACATGAGTTCAGGGTACTAACAAAGTATTTGGAGCGTGCAGCTCCAAGTAAGTAAGTCATCTTCGGTACTAACGTGCCGATTTACAAATATTTAGAGCGAGACACATGTGTAGGGATGGAGACATAGCTTTTTTTTTAAAGCGTACTCATTTCATTTTCTTTCTCTCTCTCTCTCTCTCTCTCTCTCTCTCTCTCTCTCTCTCTCTCTCTCTCTCTCTCTCTCAATCAGTATTGAGTTTCGTTCTATCAGACAACCACCAACTTCACTCAGCATGAAAAACATGGCCGCGGCCACTTCACCGACCGCAACGCGGGTGTGGAATGGCTTGAAGTTCGCGTTCGAACTGACACATTTCTTTTTAATTTCTCGACAGGCAATGGATAGGCAGCGGTCAGACGGCCAACGTGATCGTGAGCGTCGGTATCACGAACTCGGCACAACCTGGCGCCAGGGATCTGATCACTTTCACCGCTACTGGTAAATACTGACCAAACTAATTACACAATTTACAGCGAAATATGTTATGCAAATAAATAAAGAGAACAATATTATTGTACACGAAATAAAAAATACTGGTTTATAATAACAAAAAACAGTTTATTAAATGTTTTAGCCTAAGAACGATACGTCACAGAACGTAAACCGATAAGATCTGACGTGACGACAGTTTTGTAGAAAACATAATCTACATTCAACGTATAACTATCAAAATCGAAATCATTACAGTGTCTAAAATAAAAATTCGCAATTAAAAGTATCAAAATTGTATACAATATATATAGAATTCCTATAGACAATTACAAAAAATTTGAATTAGAGATAAGAAAAATTATAACTTAAATACTAGTCGGTATTAAAGAACTTAAATGATGTACGATGAAAAAATTTCGAAATAATCCGATGAAAAATGACTACGACAAAGCGCAAACGGACGGACGGACAAACGGACATACCAAAATTATAAAGTACCAGCGGTAGTAAATAACTATGCCCAATTTTCATCTAACAAGTATTTCATACTTCAACAGGTTTGGAACAAGTATCAATCTCGACGTACGTGTACGTCATCAACCGTGACACAGTAGTGACTGACATATGGGCGCCGACGATGAGACACGTCTTCCAAGGTTCCTGTATCGGCCGACAGGGGGACGACTGCGCGCAACACGCTTGGTCCGCTACGATATTCGCTAGGGACGCAGCCGGCGGTAAAAATCTTAATTTATCGTATTCGTTGGGGTAGTATGTATAGAGTAACCATAAAGTAATAAAGTAGGCACAATACAATAGAGTGCAGACTATGGAGAGAGAGCGACTCGACTACACGGGTGTTAGATGGCGCGCTGGGATCGCTTCTTGGTAGAAAACTGTTTTAGTTTATCGGCATAATTTTGCAATATTATTAGGATAATGTAAGAATTATTAAATGTATCCAAAAATTCATTACTAGGAAAAAACTACGTTCTATCCGAAGGAAGGATAGCAGGGTCGGATACAATTTAATTCGGGGCGGAAGGGTGGGGGGTATTTTAGTGTGATCTTTCGGAAAATTAATTTTCAACAAGAACAAGTTTTAGCTTGTTTTTTTTTAATTTGGTCAAGTCGTCAGAGGGAGGGCAATTATACCCATTGTCTCCCCCCGTATCCGTCCGTAGTTTACGAACGCTCCCTTGTTGCTGATAGTTGCGAGAGGCCTAAACCATAATTTAATTAGAAAAACGTCAATCTTTCTGTATCAATTACATCAGCCACGCCCACTGACCTGACTATACTTCATTGCCAGGTCTACTCCGCCTATCCTCGACACCAGTCGGTCTTATGTACCAATCAAACTTCATCGCTGGTACAAGGGAGGAGGTGACGGCCACATACCGAGCGACCTGCTGCGCACCCAGGGTCATGGTCAACGCTGTGGACGCTTATGGAAATGCCAATAGCTACGTCGTTGACATATCTAGTGAGTCCGTCTATACTAATATCCAAAATATTGTAAATGTGAAAGTTTTCGTTTCAGGGACTGAAACTAATATTTTTTATACAGTTATAATTTTGGTCCCTAATCATTGATTTATTAATTTTCATAATAAGGATTTGTAGTCGGTAAACAAAAGCGAAATAAAAGCGTCCGCACCGTGCGCGGGCCGATGCCGCCCGCGGCCGCTTCGATGTGTGCGTCAGTTCATGCAATTACTTATTACGGGTCGGACGTGTCACACTGTTTACGGGAATGCGACGAGAATTAAATTGTGATAATGTTCAAATTAAATAATAATCGAATAACCGTCTGCAGGCAAAAACTAATGTTAAATTAAAATGTTTACTTACCGCAAATTCGATATTCAACTCGTTCAGCTCTTTGACGAACAGTTTTACAAATTTTTACGACACAAGTAGGCATTGCGCACGTTTATTCGGCGCTAAGCCATTACACTGACTAAAAGCCGGTTGGTGGACTTGTTGCGTTTTGGATGACTTTTTGCGCGGACTTTTTAAAACGCGGACAGCCCATCTAGTTATATTGGTACATCGATGTCCCTAATTCTATTATTTTTACCGGTATTTATACATGTAAACCTTAAAATTCAATACCATATCAGCACTTTTATGCCCCACTACAGGGGCTTAGACCTCACCTTGGGATAGGGTTGCTTGAAGCTGGTTAGTGGATTTTAATGACTGCCATCTGGTCAAGGCAACCGGGATCGACGCGACGACTTAACGTGCTCTCCGAAGCATGGAATCAGTGATAACTATGTACTTAAATCAGAAAAAAACTCATTGGTACATACCGAGTTCTGGGATTCGAACCACGACCTTCTAAATATGAAGCGGGTTCGCCACCACTCCGGCTATCGTGACACTTAAATTAAATACCAACGTATAAATACCGGTAACCGAAATAAAACTATAGGTCAATCTTTATCTTTTTGTCGTAGTCGGGGAAAATCAAGGGGTACGGTATCTGTTTGCATCAAAATATGCCAGTTCTTAAAACGGTAACCAAAAATCAATAACGGTAATCATAACTGTGGCGGTAACTCAAAACTCTTCGACAATAGTAACGAAATAAAGATTTTCTGCTGTGTCGTGATAGCCCAAAGCGCAACGAACCTGTCTCAAATTTATATGGCCATAGAGCCATGGTTCGAATCCGGGCGTGTACCAATGAGTTTTTCTGACTTAAGTACATTTACTATCACTGACTCCGTGCCTCGGAGAGCACGTTAAGCAGTCGGTCCCGGGCGTTGTCAATAGATGGCGGTCGTTACAATCCCCAACCCGCAGTGAAGTAGCGTGGTGGATTTAAGCTCCAAACGTCCCCTCACCATGGGGGAGGCCTAAGCCCCTGCAGTGGGATAAAAATGGGCTGATGAAGTAAAGAAGTGAAAGATTTTCTAGTCCACGTATATTCAATTAACAGGAACAGTGATAAACATATTACATTTTATATAATAGAAATGACCGCCTTCGCTGATTTATTTTGATGAATATAACCCATAATAATATTCTCTATGCCTGGCAGGTCAGCAGTATTTAAATGAGTTAATTTCTTTTACAGATTACTTCACAGAAGCAGCTATAGCAGCTATTGTGCTAGGCGTTCTGCTGGTGATAGCGCTTCTCATAGCTGTGGCATTCTTAATATTCTGGTGTGTCAGAAAACGCAAAGAATCTAGAGAACTACCATATTCCACATCTAGAAGAGATATCAGTTAGATATTGAGGAAAATGTATTAGGGCCCATTTCACTATTCAAATAAACAGAATTAAGCCCTTGCGTATTTAAAAACGATCGAAAACCGAAGCACTGTGACAGACCATTACGGCACTATCGTTATCTCTTTCATCCCAAACAACTACACAAGAGCAAAAGAGAGAGAACGATAGCAACGTAATGCTTTGAAAATGGAAAACATCGAGGTACGCCTGGGCTTGCTCACGTTTTTTTCGTCATTACGACGCAATCTTGTTGTTTCTGATATCTAAGAATAAACCACGGTATAGTTGTGTCAAAAACTCGCTGCAGGTGGAGCACTAAAAAGCTAGAGCGAGACGTCACTACATTATCAACATGATTGGATTGAATATTCGTAGATGAGCATAAACAATTCAATAAAATTAAAAGAAAATCCTAGCTTGTTGATAGATGGCAATCGTTACAATCCCTTAACCCGCACTAGAATAGCGTGGTGGATTTAAGCTCCAGATCCCCTCACCCTGGGGGGAGGCCTACGCCCCTGCAGTGGGGTATAATGAGCCGATGGAATGGAATGGAATGGAATGGAATGGAATGGAAAAGAAAATTCAGATTGACCAAATAATTCCGTGGTGAATATGGTGATTGCAGTTAGTCTTTGACACAACTATAGTAGCATTGATAAATGGTCAATCAATGAGCGACAAGCGATAGTGATGCGACACGACATGCGATAATTATGTATATCATGTACATTATAATATGTAAGGGATGACTTGTCGCGTCGTGTCACAAAAATGTATATAGAAACAGAAAGTACAAATGTCTTCCGCTAATATTTCAACAACGGAAATAGCTGAAAACCAACCACCACTATAATAATATAATTTACATTACTTCGTTTATAATGCTGCGAATGTTCGACAGCATAAGCAGCGCAGCAATGAACATTGAAATTTGGGTCACCTGTTGATTTGGATTTCTGCGCATAATTCTATTACTCTACTATATTAAATAGACAATAGAGAAAACACATATTAAGCTTATTTTTATTCATCGAATTCGGTACTAAAGTGTACCCAATTTTTTTTTTTAGATTATCTCTCACAAACTGCAAATTTTTTTGTTGATTTTAAAGAAAAAATAAAACGGATACTGATGTCAAGTCGAATGTATGTACTTTGACGTTATAGATAATCAGGAGACGCGCAGCCTGAGGGTGCAATCGCGACTTCAACTACAATTACAGCGAATTGCACCAAAAGTGATAACGTAAACGAATATAGCATAAAGTAAAGATTGACAGCCATACTTTGATCAGAACCACGATGTCTTCCATGTCCGCATTTGATTGTACCGGGTATGAAAGTCATCATCGTTCTAATCAAAGTATAGCTGTCAATTTTTACTTTTGCGTTATACGTTTGCGTTATCTCTTTTGGTGCAACTCGCTGTTTGTGACGTCAAGGTACATTCGAAAATGGCGAACCGTTTAAACTTCCGCATTTTTGTTAGTACATTTTTTTTTAATCTAATAATTATACGATTTTGTTCCTATAAACATTTTTTTTCCAATACTAGAGTAAACACAGAGATAAAAAAAAAATTGTGTATATTCCCTATTGATGAATAAACATGATTATTTTAATTTAAAAAAAAATAAATACATGCAAATAAAATTGTAATAGTGGAATAGGCCTTTTTAAAAATACGATAATATTTTTATATTGTGCCAAAACATTAACGAAAAGTGTTAATTTTGATGTGTGGTATCTAATAATGTATTTTCAGTTTTAATTAAATTTATTATCTTAAAGTCAGTGAATTTAGTGATAATATTTTTAACAATATTAATATAATTTATATTATATATAATTTAGGTATATTATTTTATAATTAATAATTTTCCATTTTTTTAAATCATTTATGGGTTGATCAGTTTTGGATTATTTATACTTAACAATCCTTTTTTTTTAAATTTACTTCATCTTTTCTCTATATTACAACCTTTTTATTTTGGTTACTACAAACGGTATTGTGGGATCATACTGTTATATCAGGGTTAAAAATATATAATAAGCAACCGAGTCCGTGAGTCAGTGACCAAAAATGAATTTTACAAATTTGAATTTTTGTCACCTACAAAACTTATTCATACACAGATCATGCCAAACATGTTGTTCCCTGTGAAGTTGACGCAAGTGCGAATTTGCGCAGACGCTAGATCCGCTTTTGTCCGGCTGATTTCCATTTTTAGAATTTCGTGCCTCAAATGGAAAAAAAGGAACTAAATGTAACAAGTGAAAGAGTGTCTCACATTGTATTGTGTCACTTTGTGTGACACTGATTGGAAAATAATTTTCTCTAATTGTCACAATAGAGACAAACAGTATTTACCTACCTAATTAAAAATACCTAGGTTTTCAAATACCGAATTTTGTAATGACCGGACAACTCCAATAGTAAATAAAATAAACTTAGAATTAGATCATCTAGTATAGTATTAATCTATATTATTTTAAAGTTACCTAGAATATTTAATTCCACAAGATTCGAAAAAAAAAAATTAAAATAAGAGACTGGCCATTAAGAGCACAAAATAGAATCATTGTCTTTGAAACTCATTACACAGAAAAAAAAGTTTCTTAAACCACGAAAATATGATTTTATGTATAACGAAAACAACATTCTCTCAAAATAAGTTAATATTTCTTCAAGCCAACAAAAAATATCTTGCAACAACAATATATTTACTTATTTTGAGAGAATATTCTTTTTCTCATATTCGAAATCATATTTTCTTGGTTGCTGAACATTTTTTTCTGTGTATAAGAATCAAACAGATTAACTTTGTACTGTCCTTGAAATAAATACTAAAGTCTGCTTTTCTAGTTATTGAATGACTAGAAAAACCAAAGTTAACCAAGCTTACTTTATATGCTTGAAAACAACTAGAACAGTGACATATAAATAAAAGTAGTAAAAAGTAGTAAATAAAGTAAATAACGAAGAAAAACAAAACAATGATAAATAACAATTCCGTATCATAGCAGCTTATTAAAAAAAAAGGCAGACTAATACGGGGTCAGTACCGACTTTCAAGGTTAAACAAGTCAGCACTGACTCGCCACTGTGAGCGTAAACTGGTTTAAAGCCAGCTCAGCGTTGAAGTCAGTGCGCTCGCCCCGTCACGCGCGCTCGTTGGATCGAACTGACACAGTATTGTTATTGCTTAAGCAGTAAGTTTAGCCATTAATAGCTTATTGACAACAAATCTGATTGGTTTATATTTCTCGGTTTGAATAACAATCTAAAACAGTAAAAGTTGGTCAGTCCTTACTTGGATTCAATAGGCGGTTGGTCAACTTTGTTGACACAGTGTTTTTACACTTAATATTGTTGCCAATTTCACTTTCGAGTTTGAATCGTTTGATGAAAATCGCATCATAAAAACTGGGCATTACAGACTGACTGGAGGGTTGATATGAGAATGGACATTATTATAAGCATATTAGTATAGATATTTATCGCTAGATGTCGCTGAATACTCCTAAACAAATCGAATTAACTTGTCACCTTGAATCAAGATCAATTTTTGAGTGACTGTGATTAAAATTTATTTAATTCTTTCATCTTGAATATTACACCTCCTAATCATTGAATTAGGTCTTATGGCCACTACACTTTATAGCTATAACACAAATTGTTGTGTCGTAATAGCCCGAACGCAGCGAACCTGTTTCAAATCTATAAGGCCGCTCAAAAAAAAAAAAAAAAAGAATTCTGTTGTCAAGCAAATATAGTCTTCAAAATAAACAAATACAGCATATTCTTGGACCAATGCAATTTGCATTGATTTAAGAATTCTCTTTCTTCTATGTACACATTAAAAAAATTATTCTTCTGTCAATGCAAATTGCATTGGTTCAAGAATATGCAGTATTTGTATATATTGAATACTATATTTTCTTGACAACAGAATTCTTTTTTTTTCTGTGAATATGGCCGTGGTTCGAATCCGGGCGTGTACCAATGACTTTTTTCTGACTTAAGTACATTAATTATTACTGACTCCGTGCCTCGGAGAGCATGTTAAGCAGTCGGTCCTGGTTGCTATCAATAGATAGCAGTCGTTACAATTCGCGAACCCGCATTGGAGCAGCGTGATGGATTTAAACTCCAAGCGCCTTCATCTTGAGGAGGCCTAAGCCCCTGAAGTGAGGTACAAAAAGGGCTGACGAAAAGGCATGGATGGATTACATCCCCGATATTCTAGAAAAGCTATGCAAGAGGTTGATTCACGTTTTGTTCACATATCAGAGACCGTCGTAATTTTCCGATCACTGTGGAGTGAGATATGTTAACGAGTGCAAAGTGGAATCAATCGCCAGATTTCCGTTTCAATAGGTGTCGTCTATTCGAATCTCGTGGAATCAACTATGACCTATTTATATGTATAGTATATAATCTACTAAAACGGGTAGTACTATAAATAATTAATAATTTAAATTAATTTTCATGTATTCACTTTAATTTTATTGTTAATATTATTGTTTTAATTTTTAAGTCAATTATATCGTAATTTTGAAATAATAAAAACGGTAGCAGAAATTAAATTTTCATTCGAGCAAACTTTTAAAATGTTTACACTTGCATATTGTGTTACATTGTGTGACATACCCAAGCCGCAGTGGAGTAGCGTGATGGATTTAAGCTCCAACCCCCCCCCCCCTTCCGGGGAGGAGGCCTAAGCCCCTGCGTTGGGGTAAAAATGGACTGATGAAGTGATGAAGAAGAAGTGAAGTGTGACATATATTATTTTTTTTGAAACCAGGTATTTACTTTATTTATGTTTAAGAATATAAAACTGTAGTGGAGAGCATATGGCGTGTTACATCTTTCTATTTATCGGGTGTGGTTTCCGCACTTAGTCCTTAATGTGGATCATTGTACGTGTGGCGTGACATATATTATGCGAAAATTGCCTATTTTGCGAATCAGTTTGATATATATATATATTTTTTTTTAAGCCAGTTATTTACATTATTTTATGTTTAATAATAGAGAATTGTAGTGGACAGGTGGTAGAAATTAACATAATATAATTTACCTATGTACGAATGCAAATCTGAACTATTCAAAAATATGTACAGAAAGAAAAAAAACATTAACAATAATTATATTTATTATATAAAAACAATTTATGGTGTGTAAAAAATAAATTTTAAATTAAACTTTTTTTCTTTTTTTATTTAATTTACGATAATTTTATATTATACCTGACCCGTTTATACGAAATATTGTAATGTAAGACTTAAAAAAGAGTTGTTTAAAAATTTTAAACTAAATTCATAATGAATACTTGTAAATGGCAAGCATGTAATACACCTGCACTTTAATTTACGCGTCATTCTTGCGTTTTAACGTTCTATCAGACAAAACTTATTTTAACCCGCCATGTTACTGACGTCATTTCCTTATTATGATTTTTTTAAATTTCGCGCGGATCTCATATAATAATAACGTTTACATGACAACAACGTCTAGGCCCCAAACTAAGCATTAGCTTGTGTTTTGGGTACCAATCGAAGACACCACATACATATAACAACCATGACCCGGTACCAGTATCGATATTCATCATATAAATACTGACCCGACCTGGGACTCGAACCCGGGACCTCCAGCTTCGCAGGCAGGGTCGCTACCCACTAGGCTAAGCGGTCGTCAGCGGTCAGCGGTCGTCATATGACGTATTTGTGTCACACTCTCTACCTATATCGTTCCATTACAAATTTCAAGACAAACACTAATAAAGGAGGAAATGGACTGTTTAACATGAAATTTAAAGATTAGTGTCCATTTATTCAGTTTAAAAAATACACCAAAAAATATTACTGCAATGCCTAAAATTATATTTTAAATTATTTCCAATGGCATTCCAGATGTTACCGTTTCATGTAATGCTTTCGAAATGTAATAAAAAACATAATATTATTTGTTTCACCTACCAAATAAATAATATTTTATGATGTAATAAGTTTTTTCATTTCAAAAATATTAACTTCACATTTTGTCAAAAGTTAATTATATGTAATTAAAAAATAATTGCCTAATGATAATTAAAAGAATTAAATGTCACAAAAGAATTACCTAGATAATATTGTTACGGACTAACGGTTCTAATATTGACGATGCACTAAAACACTGATTTTAGTTCACTTTACTTTATTATAATTCCAAATCACAAAATAATCCAAGAGCAAACAATATCGAACACTAATTAAACGGTTAAAGCACTCCGCACTTCGCAAATTATCGCGCTTGAATTACTTCCAAAAATCAACTTCTCTACGCCACCGACCATCGCCTTATATAGTTCTCTCCCTCCCACTAGTCACCGTCTCGAACATTCTATCTCTCGAAATTTATAAATTACATTTTAATTTCTCGACCGACCGTGGGAACGGAATTTTAGCGCCGCCCGGCGGCGCCTGGCGTCTTTGAAAATGAGCGTTGATTTTCAGAAATATCGCGAATATTCCTTTGAACAAGTTGCGCCTCTGTTTTTAAATTTGTGGAATTTAATTGTTCGTCTAGATTTTTCGGTTTTATTGAATGGCTGTGGGAATTTTTCTCGTAAGTTCGATGACCTGTTTTCGTACTATTGTAGATAGGTGTAACGCTTTTTCTAGTGAGTTCGATAACTGTCGTCTTGAGAGTAGATAGGCGTCACAATATATATCTAGCCCAAGACTAGGCCGAGCCTATTTTTTTAATAATATACATATATAGATATTTTACATGCAGACACAATAATTACACATGTTCATGCACACAAATATTTGTCCCAGACGGGCATCGAAGCGGCGCACTTACAGGTGTACAGTCGGCTTCTCTGACCACTAGACCAACCGCTCAGTCAAACATTATTCAAGTAATCAGATAGTATTCTATGAAAATGTACTTACATTTACCAAGTTTACCAAAAACTTCTGGACTTTCCTAAATTCATTTTGGATTGATATTTCCGGATACAACGTTCCGTCGGGTGGTTTATTTATAGTTTTGTATAAATATGACATTTTTAAAAATTATCACTGTCACAAATTTCACTAAATAGTAACTGTAACAATATTGCTGGTATAGGGTAACCATAAAAATAGTAAATGCAGAGAAAGTCTATATCAAATATTAAATGGGCATTCTGTGTGTTGAATTACTGGTCTAAGAATTTTTGATTAATAAAATATATATTTAATATATACTTACTGTACAAATTATAATACAAGAAAAGACACAAAGTGTCTGCATCTACTAGAAAATTTAGTATACTACAAAATAATATTTAAAAATATTCGCGAAATATTGTACAGATAAGACTTTTTGGTATTAAATGAAAAATTTTAAACATCTATTGTAACAATTATGATTTTCAAAACAAAACCTTTCATATTTAAATAATCAACCAGAAAGTTAAGAGAACAAAATACATTTTTTTTTAACAAGACAAAAATGTACTGCTCAGGACCTGGATGCTTAATTTATTTCACATGTAATATTTATAAAGGTGGGGTTCAATTTAGACAAAAAGTCAAAGTATAAAGAGATTCAATATTAATAAACTAAACTGAGTTTAAGTAC